>VBSM01002153.1:27251070-27269650 GCA_008086735.1 Cheirogaleus medius | reverse complement strand
AAAAAAAAATCTGTTTATAATATGTTGGTATAAAGATAAACATGGGGCTGAGCGTGGTGGC
Organism: Cheirogaleus medius; assembly: GCA_008086735.1. NCBI lineage: Eukaryota > Metazoa > Chordata > Mammalia > Primates > Cheirogaleidae > Cheirogaleus > Cheirogaleus medius. Next base: position 27,269,589 of record VBSM01002153.1, on the reverse strand, counting down.
TCACGCTTGTCATCCTGGCACTCTGGAAGGCTGAGGCAGGAGGATCTCTTGAGCTCAGGAGTTCGAGACCAACATGAGCAAGAACAGACCCCGTCTCTACTAAAAATAGACAAATTAGCCAGGCATGGCGGCACACACTTGTAGTCCCAGCGACTCGAGAGGCTGAGGCAGGAGGATGGCTGGAGCCCAGGAGTTTTGAGTTTGCAATGAGCTATGATGACACCACTGCACTTTAGCTGGGGTGACAGAGCAAGATTATCTCGAAAATATATATATATATATTAGGCCATTTTCATGTAAAAGTTCATTTTTTCCCTTCTCACCATAAATCAAAAACACTTTCAATGGGCTCCTGTAAGTATTGTGGGCCTGCGGCACTGTGTCTAGTGTTAAATTGGTTCTGGGGAAAGGGCAGTAAGGCCTTGATAGAGGACCCCAGCTTGGCTGGCCCCCACACCTGTTTGCTTCCACGTTCGAGACTCGCCTGCCAGCTCACACGGCCTCCAAGCATGAGAGGCTGCCGCCCTCCTAGGCCGCCCAGACCTTGGGTGCATCCCCATTAAGAGGTATTGACAATAAGGATGGGAGAAAATGCTCGCAAGTCACATACCTGGTAAAGGTCTAGGATCCATAACGTGTGTGTATTTTAGAGATAGGCTCTCACTGTCACCCAGCTTGGTTGCAGTGATGTCATCATAGCTGACTGCAGCCTCGAACTCCTGGCTTCAAGCGATCATAAAGAAAATAAGCACTGTGGAGAGGAAGTGGTGAAATTGGACCCTGTAAAATGTAAAATGCAGCCTGCAGCCGCTTTGGAAAACAGTTCCTTAGAAAATAGTTAGCATGTGACTCAACAATTCCACACCTAGGTATGTACCCAAGAGAACTGGAAACTTGTCCACACACAAACCTGTACAGAGGTGTTCATGGTGACATTCATCATAGCTAAAAGGTGGAAACCACCCAAATATCTGTAGGCTGATGGCTCAAAAGTGTGGTCTGTCCACACGGTGGAACGTTAGGCGTTAAGGAGAATGAAGCACTGACACAAGCTACAACATGGACGCGCCTTGAACATGTGATGAATAAAAAGCCAGGCACAAAAGGTTCCATCGTGTGATTCCTTTCTACGAAATGCCCGCCGTTACAGGCACACCCATGGAGACAGTATAGTTGCTGAGTGGGTACAGAGGATGGGGAGTGACTGTAATGGGTGCAGAGTTTCCTTTTGGGTGGATGGAAAGGTTCAATTAGTGGTGATGGTTGCACTGCGATGTACTAAAATCCACTGAGCTTTGAATTTTATGGTCTGTGAGTTATATCTCAAAAGCCCACGTACTCCGTAGCGATAGTGTGCGTGGAGGGCTGGTTGGCTCTCAGGGGCTCTGCAGTCCTTCCTCTGAGTCCACGTTCTTCCTTTGTACAAGGGAGCAGGCTGTGAGCTGAGAGGATGTGGCCTTGTGGGGGCAGGGCCAGCAGGGCTGGAGCCCACAGGGTGGGGCTGCCCTGGGTGGGGAGGGAAGGCCAGGGGGAGGCTCCTGGCACTTGGGGGGCAGGAATCTCAGGCATGCGGCCCTGAGCCTGTGTTTCCAGAGACTGGGCCTCCTCCCTAGGGCTGGGAGGCTGGGAGGACCCCAATCCCAACGTTGGACCCTGGGGTGGCCTGGTGGGCATCTGAGAGTCCAGTGGCCGCTCGCTCTCAACCCTGGCCCTGGTGGTGGAGCCAGGCACGGGCCTGCCCCACACCAGAGCCCACCCAGCTACCTCCCTGTGACAGGCTGGACTGCAGGAAGGGTAGGGGGAGCATACAGGTCTTTCCAGCTGGCGGCCTGACTAACCAGCTCCTCCAGGCTGGGGGTGGGGTGCAGCCCTAGGCACAGATCAGCCCCTGACCTCAGGGGTGCAGGCTGGTGGCATGGGGCTCCTCCCGAGGCAGCCTCTCCTGGGGCCAGTGCTTCTCCTCGTCCTCCTCGTGGTGCTGGGCTGTCTTGGGCCCAGCCTGAGCCTGGGTGAGTGGGGTCCAGGATGGATGTGCCTGGCCAGACCCAAGGGGTTGGGGCACCTGCTGGAGTGGGTGGGAGCCCACCCCCCTGCAATAGGGGGAGGCAGCCCCAGGGGCAGCGGCCAGCCCCTCATGCCTGTCTCCAAGGCCCCCACCGCTCACCCTGTGCCCTGTGCCCACAGAGCTGATCCCCTACACGCCGCAGATAACAGCCTGGGACCTGGAAGGGAAGGTCACGGCCACCACCTTCTCCCTGGAGCAGCCTCGCTGTGTTCTGGATGGACATGCCGGTGCCGGAGACACCGTCTGGCTGGTGGTGGCCCTCAGCAACGGTAAGGGGCTGCTCTAGGGCCTAGTGATTGTGGGGGATGAGGGGCGCGGTGGCCCGAGAGTCCCTCACTAGCACCTGCAGTTGTTAGGCCTGCTGGGGGCTGCTGGGTGGGTGTGGATTGGGCTCCAATCCGACGGGGCTTTTAGAGGGTGACCAAGTCTGATTTGTGTGTGGACTGTCTCTGGGGGTCCTGAAAAAGGAGGCGATGGGGGGGTGAGGGCTGGAGGGTGGTGAACACAGGCACACAGTCGGCATGACAAGGCCCATCTCCCCACTACATCTCCATCTATCTATCTGCTCCTCCGTCCTGCAGCCTCCAGGGCCTTCCAGAACCCACAGACCCCGGCTGAGATCCCGGCCTCCCCACAGCTGCTGACGGATGGCTACTATATGACGCTGCCCCTGTCCCTGGACCAGCTGCCTTGTGAAGACCCCACGGGGGGCAGTGGAGGTGCCCCCCTGCTGCGGGTGGGCAATGACCATGGCTGCCACCAGCCGCTCTACTGCAATGCCCCACTTCCCAGCCCTGGACCTTACCGGTGGGTCGTCCCTCCAGGGCCCTGGGAGTAGGCTGTGCATGGGGGGAGGGGGCTCTGGGAGCTGGGCTGCCCTCCCCAGCATCTTCCCAGGGTCAGCGGAGCAAGCTCGAGCTCATCCCAGTGGGGGCCCAAGCCAAGGCCCAGGAGGAGGGCGTGGGCACCAGGAGAGGTGGGGACTTAGTCAAGGAGGGAGGGGGCTTAAAGCTACAGTCAGGAAATCGCCTGGGGGTTGGGTTCAGACCCAGTCCAGGGGGCATGAGGCAGAAAGCAGGAAAGATGGCTCCCACCACCTTTTACAGATGGAGAAACTGAGGCACAGAGTGCCAAGTGGCCTGTCAAGGTTGGGGTGGAGCTGGAAGGGGAAAGCAGGTGTCTCCCCAGTGTCCAGATCACAACTGTCCAGCCACAGGAGGAGGCCAGGTGTCCTCTGGGGTCAGGGCCTAGGGGGAGCAGGAATGCAGGGTGGGTGTGGCTGGAAACTCAGAGCCCCTGCCCCCCTCTGCCCTCTCACCCACCCTCTGAGTCCCTCTCCCTCCTGTGCTGCAGCCTGGCTCTGCTCCAGCCCCGCCCCACCCTGTCCATGGCAGCCACCAGCACCAGTGCCAGCCCGCTGCGTCCCTCAATGTGCTCAGACCTCCCAGGGCTCCCACCTCCCATGCACTTGGTGCTGGGACCCTGCCTCCTGGTGACTGAGCACAGCCTCTGTCCCTGCTCCCCCACCCCCCATTGGGCCTTTGTGGGTGTCCGCCCCTATTGGGGCCCTCACTCTCTTTCTGTGGTCTCAAAGACCCCTCTTGGCCAGTGCTGCTTGTCTGGGAGACCTGGGGCCCCTCTGGGCCACGTGCCCTGCAGGGCGACCTCACCCTGCTCATTGTGTATGTGACATTTAGTAACAAGGGCCACTAAACCAGCATGCCCAGCCCAGACTGAGTGTCTGGAGAGGGACTGCCCTGGTGGACTGGGGCTGCTGGTGCAGGTCATCTGGCTGGAGGGGTCTCAGAGGGTTCTCAGAGCAGGGCTGACAGGTCATTCCCTGGGGCCTGGCCACAGGGGGTCGCCTGCCTGGGGAAGTTGAGTGTCTGAGCCTCACCCGGCCTCCCCAACTGCCTCCTGCCTCCAGCGTGAAGTTCCTCCTGATGGACACCAGGGGCTCACCCAAGGCCCAGACCAGGTGGTCGGACCACATCACTCTCCACCAAGGTAGCGCTGCAGGGAGGGGCGCCCCGGCTTCCATGTGCCGTGGACTCACCTGCCTCTCCAGCCAGAAACCCTCTGCACAACTGTCATGCGTGGCTGGCCCTCCCCTGCTCAGTGTCCAAGTCCGGCCCAACCCCCAACAGAGCCTGGTGCGGGGGCGGGGCACCGGGTCAGTCCCATCCCCAGTGCTCTCCAAGCCTCGGATGTCCTGTCCTGAAACACGGGGGTCTAGTCCCATGCCAGCCCCTGCTGGCTGGGAGGAGAAGGGCATGGAGGCCAGAGTCAGGGTCCTGGCTGGCTAGGAGAAGAGCGGGTTCTGGAGGCTTCTCTGAGCAGAGAGGTGAGCACGAGTCACCAGGCTGAGGAAACTGCACGTACCAAGGCCCAAGTGTCGAGTGTGGGGGTTGCCTGGGAGACATACCAGGGGTGTGTGTGGGGGGGGGGTCTTGTCATCTGAAGGCCTTGACTGCTGGGCTCCAGTGAGCCAGGCAGTGCCCCGCTCAGTCCTGAGGCCTGCAGCACCCTACCTGCCATGTGCCGGCAGCGGGTGGGTGGGCACATGGTGAGAACAGCCTAGAAGGTGAGACCGGCTGCAGCCGAGGGTGGCCTAGGCTGTCAGAGCACAGATGCTGTGCCATCCTGAGACGGACAGATGAGTGGGTTCAGGGGCCTGTCTGGGGACACAAATCAGCCAGGCCTTGAGGTATGAACATGGGTGGGGAGGGCGAGAGGTGACAGCCAGCCTTGGGGTCCAGGGGCAGCCTCCCAGCAGCTGCTGTGTGTGCAGGGAAGGCCCCAGGCTCCATCGACACGTGGCCAGGGCGGCGAAGTGGCAGCATGATCGTCATCACCTCCGTCCTCTCTTCTCTGGCTGGCCTCCTGCTCTTGGCCTTCCTGGCAGCCTCCACCATTCGCTTGTGAGTGGTGACACCCCCAGAACCCCTCGCCAACACAGAGCCCCTTCCCTCTCCCAGGCCCCAGCCTGGAAGCCCTCTACTCACGCTGCCATTTGAGCTGAGTGGTGCCCTTCCCAGGGACTGTGTATCTCTCCCCTCTGGGGTCAGTGAGGTGGTCCCACAGCTCCCTTGAGGGCAGGTTTGGGGAAGAGTGGCCTCAATCCTGCCTGTCCCTCGGTGTGTCCTTGGCCAGGGCCCTTCCCTCCCGGGCCTTCTCCCCATGGCCCTCTGGCGAGTTAGTGACCTGACACCAGGCCACATGGAGGAGGCAGGCCTCCAGCTGGTGCTAGAAGGGAAGAAGGTGGGATCAGAGGCTGTAGATGAGGGAGCTGGGAGGGGAGCAGGCCCTAACCTGGCAGCTGCCCTAACCTGGCAGGGACATATACCTCCTCTTCCTCTCCCTGTCCAGCTCCAGCCTGTGGTGGCCCGAGGAGGCCCCTGAGCAGCTGCGGATCGGCTCCTTCATGGGGAAGCGCTACATGACGCACCACATCCCGCCCAGCGAAGCCGCTACCCTGCCTGTGGGCTGCGAGCCTGGCCTGGACCCACTCCCCAGCCTCAGCCCCTAGCCTGGCCCTCGAGGAGGGGGCAGGGGTGGCGGGCGTGGAGCCAGTGCCCAGCACTCATTCCCTGCCCTGCGCCCACGTCCCCCAACCCTGTGCCTCTTCCCCCAGGACAGCCCTGTCCTGCCTGGACCCACCCAAACCCCCCCTTAGCAGCCCTGCTTCTGGCTTGGCCATTTCTCTCCCTCTCCAGCACCTGTAAGTTGCATGCGGGAGAGTTTGGGGGAGGACTGTCCCCACCTCTGCTCTGCCTGACCTCCTGTAAGCAAGGCTGGAGCAGTGGACAGAAGCTTCCAGACCCCAGGAGGAGGCCTGCGGAGGACCTTGCTCTGCCCCATGCAGGGGGCTGGGCATATCATGGGACATATGAGGCCTGAGCCACCCTCTGTCCTTGTGTCCCCATCAGTGGCTGAGGCTGGAGTGAGGACTTCAGAGGCACCTCCTCTGTCCTGGGCACAGTCCCTTATGAGGGAGACCCGCCTGCCAGAAGGTCAGACAGTGCAGATGCACATTACGACCGTCTGCTACTGATTCTGGCCACCACTTCCAACCCCCTTGTGCACACGGATGGCTCATACACTTATCCACTCACTTCACAAGCATTTATTGAGCACCTACTGTATGCCACACAGTGTTAGCCATGGGGCTTCAAGCATAGCCAGTCCTGACCTTGGGTGGCTCACCACTCTGGACCTCAGATGTCCACATGTCCAGATGTGACCTGTTACTGTTGGCGGGCTGTCGCACCCTGGACTGTCACCCTAATGCGCTCGCTGGAGCCCACGAGCCCCTGTCACCTGGAAGGACACGCTCCAGAACCCCAAGCTCCATCTGTTCACAGGGCCGGTGGTTCCCACCATCGCCACACGGAGGCGCCAGGGCACTGCAGTCAGGCCGTCGCACGGCCCGAGCGCATGCGCGCTCCTATTCCTGGCCCCTCCCACCCCGGGCTACTTGAAGTCTGGAGCCAGCGCCGCTGCGCGGGATCTGCGGAAGTTGGGACTCCAGGCTGTCTTCTGCCGAGCCAGAGTGGTGAGTCACGCTCCCGCCTGAAAGCCAACTGTGTGCCGTCCGATACATACAGCCACAGCGATTTCCTAGATGGAGAAACTGAGGCTCGGTGACTTGTCCGCCGCACTCTGTCCACTGCCGCTGCACCCCGTGCACCCCTGGGCCGCCCTCCCAGGTCCTCTGGTCTAACCACACTGCCAGCATGCAGGCCCTGCCCGCGGGGGGCACCCGGTGGTGGCCGTTGGGCTGCAGCCCTCTTTGGAGGTGAATAAAGGTGGTCTGGCTCCTTCTACGTGCCCGGAGTGGTGCCCACACTAGGACAGGGGCGTTGCACCGGGGAGCGAGGCTGCCCTGCTCAGCCTCTGCCCCCAGCCCCGGGGCTGCCCTGAGCCTGTCCCTTGATTGGTGTCCTTGCCTACTTTGGGGTGTCCCCATCTCCTAACTGCCCCAGAGAAATACACTCACACGTCTTGGGGCCGGGAAGCCCACTACCAACACAGTGTATGTGGATCCAGCAGTGCTTCCTCCCAGGCAAGCACTTTACTTTCAAGCCTTTGAACCCCCTCCTCCCTGGAGGTTTCTCCTTGATCCTGCCTGCACCCCTCTCAGCCAAAATACCCCTTCCAGGAATAGACAGAAGCAGATTCAGTCATATGCTCTGGTGTCCTTTGTGACATCCTGCCATGGGAGCCAGTCCTTTGGGCAGCCACTTTTAAATTCCATTATGGGCTGGGCTCCGTGGCTCACGCCTGTAATCCTAGCACCCTGGGAGGCCAAGGCGGGCAGATCGCTTGAGGTCAGGAGTTCAAGACCAGCCTGAGCAAGAGTGACCCCGTCTCTACTAAAAATAGAAATTAATTGGCCAACTAAAAATATATAGAAAAAATTAGCCAGGCCTGGTGGCGCATGCCTGTAGTCCCAGCTACTCAGGAGGCTGAGGCAGGAGAATTGCTTGAGCCCAGGAGTTTGAGGTTGCTATGAGCTAGGCTGAAGCCACGGCACTCTAGCCTGGGCAACAGAGTGAGACTCTGTCTCAAAAAGAAAAAAAAAAAATTCCATTATGGTGCCCAGGTCCCTCTCTGCCTCTTGGAATTGGGAGAGGGTTAAATCCTCACCCCTATCGGCAACCCCAGCAGAGCCTTCTCACACTGTCTTGTCCACACCCTAGACACCCAGCTAGGGGCCTGGCCGGGTAGGGGTATGACAGGGAGGAGGAGGGGCCACTGGCGTTTGCTGAATGCAAATGTGAATGAATGCTCCTAGAGCCCAGGATCAGCTAGGAGCAGGCGCATTGCTACAGACTTCTTCGTGACCTGGGTCCCTCCTACACTTGCTCTTAGTGCCAGAATCCACGCTGATCCCAGGCACAGCCCCAGTGGCTTCTGTGGCTCTCCCTCCCTTTGGCACAGCCTCTTGACCTCCCTGGGGAGCTGCTCTCACCCCCTGGGGCCGCCTGGGGCTTGACCCTTGGAAACTGCCTCCAAATAGACATGGCAACACTATGGGGTGAAGACTGAATCATATAGCACAGGGGCCACAGGGGCCCAGGGGAGGCTCCTGGCCCCAACCAAGGGTCACAGGGGCTTCTTAGGGGTGATTTCCAAGCTAAGTCTGGAAGGGCAAGTGGAAGTCAGTCAGTAGAGGAGGAGAGAAGGAGACAGGAGAGGGAGCTCCTCAGAGAGACCACATGTGTTACCAAATCCACAAAGGGGTTCTGGTCTAGGTCTGTTTGTTCACCACACAGAAAGCCAATTACTGAGACAACGAGGATTGCTAAGGAAGAACGGGAAATTATTATGGTTGATGTCAGCCAGGAGACAAAAGAACTGCCCCAAATCTGTCTTCTCAACCTAGGCAGGAGTTTATATAGTGGGTTCAGGAAGGCAGCTACATGCTTTGGGCAGGTTGTGTTCAAATCTAGGTGTGCAGGAGTCTAATCCAGAAGTCACAAGTTAGTGATGAATGGTGAGTCTCGGCATTGTTACCTGTGAAGAATCCATTTCTGGATTCTGAAAACCATTTCTGGAAAACACAAGGTAAAAAGATCAGCTAAACAAAAAGATTATAACATTTTGGTCATCCAGCCCTACTGGCCTGAGAATCCCCAAACACAAGAAAGCTACAGGGAGAACACAGATGCTGGGGTGGGGGGTACACTTTGTGTTTGTTCATGGATCTTATTACAACTGCCCCCTTCTTTCCGTTCCTTACTCAATTTTGGGAAATCAGAGCATTGATTTATTTGGCTGCTTCCTGCTGAGATGGGGCACAGTTGGGGTGTGAGGAATGAAAATGTTGAGCCTGCTGTTGAAAGTACGAGTCCTAAGTCAATGGTTAGATATCTCCAATATCATCATAGTGCTTTCGTCTATTGTTTTATAGCAACATTTTAACTCACATTGGATTAATATATTTGCTACCAGGTAAATTAGAAAAATAATTAGTAAAAGAGAGAGACCAAATTTTAGGATCCCAGAAAGAACAGAACAAAGTTCCTGAGGAATCTCAGATTCTGAGAAACAATCTACCAACCCTGCTCTATCTTCTCCCGTATGTTGCATCCAAGAAACCTGCTGTCTGATTTTAGCAGTACGTGTTTTTACTTCTGCTAAAGTATTTATATACCTGTAGCATGAGGAATTAGCCATAACACAAATACCCCTTGTTCTGCTAAGATATAAGCAAGAGCTATGTGATTATCAAGAACCACTCAGTCTAAAGAGTCTAATGATTTTTTTTTTTTTAGAGACAGAGTCTTGCTCTGTTGCCCAGGCTAGAGTGCCATGGCATCAGCCTAGCTCACAGCAACCTCAAACTCCTGGACTCAAGGGATCCTCCTACCTCAGCCTCCCAAGTAGCTGGGAATACAGGCATGCACCACCATGCCCGGCTAATTTTTTCTATATATTTTTAGTTGTCCAGCTAATTTCTTTCTATTTTTAGTACAGATGAGGTCTTGCTCTTGTTCAGGCTGGTCTCGAACTCCTGACCTCGAGTGATCCTCCTCCTCGGCCTCCCAGAGTGCTAGGATTACAGGTGTGAGCCACCGTGCCCGGCTGAGTCTAATGATTTTTGCTGGGCAGCTATCATAGCTGCAGTTTCATTAGCAATTGTCATCAAGGTTATGGATAGGTTGTTGATTGGCCACCACCCACCAGGGCAGTAAGGTAAACCCAAAGAAATATCCATCCCCATCTGGGATCTCTCCCAGGAGATACTGGCCTGGTGTTCCCCAGATGGAATCTCCATCCAAAATTCCCTTAGTAGGCCATGAAAACAATTTTATGGAAGGGGCCCAGTTGGTATCTGAGTCATCATGTATAGAGAAAGGAGCAATAGAGTAGCTTAATAAAAATTGACCGTCATCTCCCTCTTTAATGCATGTGTAGGCCCAAGGCTCTCCTTCTTGTTGACATACAAAAACATATCCCTCCAGGACACAAGTCATAAAGTCACGTGGCTGATAAGCTTGCAGAGCTATTTCTTCTAACCAAGGGTCTGTGGTGGCCAAGTCACAGCCCTCTAGGGGAGATCTGTCCCAGGAGTCTGGGCGGAGTCTAACATTTTGGCTATAGGGCATGTTATCCGGATCCCTATTAGGGAAATATACTTGTTTCCCATCAGTCTGATTCTCAGGGTTTGTAGGGACCAGATGTCCCCATCGGGAGGCTAAGAAGAAATGAGGGGCCTTTTGAGTCCCAGTGGTTGACCAAGTGAGTCTTACTCAGCATTCAGTTCTTTTAGGATTTCAAACGTGTTCAGAGGTACATTTGGGGACATCAGAAAAAGTTATACACCAATTGAGTGAGGGGATCATGATGGTGTAGGACCGACTGGGATTTCAGGTAGCGTATGCAGCATGTGGGTAGATTAGCCGAGGAAGCAAGGGTCTGAGAGATTTAAACTAATGAACTGTCCTTCCAAGCAAAGGAGGACATCTGCCCCGGTGGGGTGATGCGAGGTTGAAAGAGACCCAAGCAGATCACTTGTACACTTTGGGTTGTCCCTATGGACAGGATTCTTCTGTGTCCAGTTCCATAAATCAGAAGGAGTGGATGAGCTGGAAATCCACATCAATCCAGCCGGTTGTGCATTTTCATTCAGTCCTCCCAGAAGACCCTGTTTTGGAGGAAGGGAGGAGCCGACCAAGCCGTGTACCCTGATGGTGCACAAGGGAGAGACTATGTCATGACGTCTCCCAGGACTGTCTTCAGAAAAGGGAGAGTGAAGAAGAGACGGCGGTGGAGCCAACAGAGTGAAATAGGGGTCCCGGCTCACAGGAGAGCTAAGAAAGGGATTCCTGGGCCTGGCGCGGTGGCTCACGCCTGTAATCCTAGCACTCTGGGAGGCTGAGGCGGGTGGATCGTTTGAGCTCAGGAGTTCAAGACCAGCCTGAGCAAGAGCGAGACCCCGTCTCTACTAAAAATAGAAAGAAATTAGCTGGATAACTAAAAATATACAGAAAAAATTAGCCAGGCGTGGTGGTGCACACCTGTAGTCTCAGCTACTTGGGAGGCTGAGGCAGGAGAATTGCTTGAGCCCAGGAGTTTGAGGTTGCTGTGAGCTAGGCTGATGCCACGGCACTCTAGCCCGGGCAACAGAGTGAGACTCTGTCTCAAAAAAAAAAAAAAAGAAAAGAAAAGAGGGATTCCTGGAAGGAGTGACGTGCTCGAGGCTGGAACTGGGTGGTAGCCTCTTTGGAATAAGAACGCTCATCCAGTGGCCTGATGGGTTCTTGACTTTGGATTCACCTCTCCAACCTTTTTGAAGGCTTCTGTCCTCTGTGCTACTAATAGAATAGAATCTCACATTGAATCTGGCCTGCTTGTTTGGATAAAGAAGCATAAAAGACTGTAAGTAAGGGATTTTGTCCCATTTCTCAGCACGATGACAGAATACATATCAGTGGAGAACAGTGTTATAATTTAGTGATCCACTACAGGGCTAAATTTTCCCAGACCCAAGAGAGTACTGCGGCCAGACAGCATTACAGAAAAATACCATTTTCTTCTTCTTCATGGGCTCCTAACTCTATTCAGCCCAAAGGGCTGCCCTCAGGGATTGAATTCTGGTTTGCCATGGCCACACACACAACCATTTGACACCCACAAAAAGACAACAAGTGGGCTGCAGTTCCAACAAATGCGCCTGGGGTGTGCCAGATGGAAATGGTCAGAGCGGTTCCCACTCTTTCAACCAACTGGGGCTTTTCCAACCCCAAATCCAACAGGAATTGCCTTGGAGTCCCCCAGATTGAGAGGGGTGTTCTTTGTTGTGCAGTGCCCTCAAATGGCACTGGCCCACTGCGATGCAGATGCCAAGACCCTGGAGGAATCTGTGCTTCCAAGGCAGTGAGGGACGGGCTGGAAGGTGGCGATGGCCAGCCACCAAGCCACAAGCAACCTACCCATGTGGGCCACCAAGATTGGTTACCAAACCCACAAGGGGGTTCTGGCCTAGGGCAGGTTGCTCACCACACAGAAAGCCAATTGCTGAGACAACGAGGATTGCCAAGGATGGAAGGGAATTTATTATAGATAATGCCAGCCAGAAGATGGGAGAATGCCTCAAATCCATCTCTCTGACCAACTGAGCATAGGGGTGTCTTTTCTTTTCTTTGTTTCTTTCTTTTTTGAGACAGGATCTCATTCTGTCATCCCGGCTAGAGTGCAGTGGTGCCATCGTAGCTCACTGCAACCTCGAACTCCTGGGCTCAAGTGATCCTCCTGCCTCAGCCCCCGAGTAGCTGGGACTACAGGCACATGCCAGCACACCTGGCTAATTTTTACTATTTTTAGTAGAGATGGAGTCTCGCTCTTGCTCAGGCTGGTCTCAAACTCCTGGCCTTAAGCAATCCTCCTACCTTGGTCTCCCAGAGTGCTAGGATTATAGGCATGAGCCACCGCACCCAGCCTAGAGGGTAGGGGTTTTTATATATAATGGGTTCAGGAAGGCAGCTCCATGCTTTGGGGCAGGTTGTGTTGAAATCAAGGTGCACAGGAGTCTGATCCAGAAGTCAGAAGTTAGTGATGAATGGTGAGTCTCAACATTGTTACCTGTGAAGAATTTGCCAGTTCTTGGAAATAACTCAAAAGGTAAAAAGGTTAGTTAAACAGAAAGATTGTAATGTTCTGATCAACCGCCCTTACTGGCTTGGGAATTACAAACATAGGAAAGCTACAAGGAGAACATATATGGGGGGGGGTCACTTTGTGTTTGTTCATGGATCTGATTTCAACTCCCCCTTCTTTATCCATTCCTCAATCTTGGGGAATCAGAGCGTTGATCTATCTGTCTGCTTCCCGCTGAGATGGGGCGTAGTTGGGGTGTGAGGAGTGAAAATGCTGAGTCTGCTGTTGAAAGTACTTGCAAGTCCTAAGTTGATGGTTAGATGTCTCCAACGTCAGTACTTGAGTGCTTTTGGGTGGCACGATGGGTGACCAGGGGGCTGGGAGGAGCCAGGCCTGGACCAGGGCAGACAACAGGGTTGGGAGAGGAAGGGGTGGGTTCCAGAAATATTCAGGAGGTGGCCATAGGATTGGGAGATGAGGCTTTTGCTGCAGGCCTCGGTGGAAACATGAAATCCAGGCCCTCTGTGCTGCGTAAGTCATTGTGCCACCCTCACTTGCTTTACGGCAGATCCCCAGGAAAAGGAGTTCTGGGGACATCACCTTAACAGCAGGTGTATTCCACAGAACGTTAACAAATTGTTAATATTCCGTGAAGCCTACCTTGGGTCAGCCAGAGTCACCTCTCGAGGTGCCTGGCTGTGGCTTCTGCCCTGGGCTGTGCTGGCCACCGTGCCAAGGTGTCACAGAATCCACAGTCACTGCCCCGCACGGGCACGGGCACGCTGGGCCCACGCCGGGGTGTTCTGCCCAAATGTCACACTCAAGAGAGTCATCAGCCCCAGCCCCACATGGGCCGGCTCGTGACAGGCCTGAGAAGAGCTCATGGGGAGAACCACCGTGTGAAGAATCTTTTATTAAATGGTGTTTTAAAATTTCCCCAGGACTGTAAATGGGGAAGTGCCACGAAATCCATTGGCCCGTAACATAATGGCTCGGCGGTTAAAAACAAGTTCATTGTTAAAAGGGAAAAACAGCACTCGTGGGGCGTGATGACTTGCGGATGATTCATCAGGCCAACGGAATCAGGTTGGCAGCAGGTGGAAACAGGCAGCTGGCAACGCCAGTCCCTTGCTCTCACTTCTGCATTCACTTCTGCTCCCTGGTGTCTCTGACCGCCACTTCTCCCCACCATCCACGCAACCCCAAGCTGATGGCCTTGGTCTCTCGCTGGGATGGCAGCAGCTGCTTCTCACTGAGTCCCCCCTTCCGTTCCTGACTCCCATCCTGAGGGACCAGGTTATAAACCTGATCGAGTTGCACCTCTGCTCACAACTTGCAGGGCTTTCATGCTGCAAGAACAGAATCTAGATCCTTCCATGATCCACCCATTGCTCTTCTGTATTCCAGCCACACAGGCCGTTGTTCACTCCTCCTGCCACAGGGCCTTTGCACTTGCTCTGTCCTCTGTCCTGTTACTCTGCAGAGCTCAGCCCTCCCTAGTGTCCATACGGGGTCACAGCTAGAGCACAGAGTGGGTGTCTCCAGCTCCTGGCCACCCTGCCAGGTGGTGAACACCAACAGCCCAGCCAGTGGCTTCCCTGGGGCCCCTCCCATCCCTGCCCGCAGGGGCCTAGGAAGCTGCCCAGCCTGTGGTTGAGGGCGGGTGGCACCACCTTCTCTGGAGGGGCTGGCAGGAAACAGGAGCCGAGGGCCATGCCTGACTGCTCCCTCTGCGCCTGTGACCGTGCCCTCCCCTGCAGCACCCGCTTCTGGCAGGACGGCAGGCCTGGACCCCCCGCCCCGAGACCCCATGGACCCAGCAGAGGGCTCAGATCCTGTCCCTGTCCTTAGAGAGCATCCTGCTCATGGGGAGGCACACCCACCGTTACAGCCTGAATCGTGTCCCCTCAAAACTCCTGTGTCACAGTCCTGACCCCAGAACCTCTCAGAACGTGACTCTTTGGAGACAGCCTTTGAAGTGGTGACCGAGTTAAAATGAGGCTGTGGGGGGGGTCCTCATCCAATCTAGAGTCATGGTAAGAAGAGACACAGGGACACACATGCACAGACGAAAGGTCACGGGTACAGGCAGCAAGAGGGTGGCCGTCTACAAACCAATCATAAGAGATTGGCCTCAGGAGGAACCAGACCCGCTGGTACCTTGATCTGGGACCTCCCACCTCCAGACCTGAGAGGACATAAATGTCTGTTGTTGTAGCCGCCTAGTCTGTAGTATTTTGCCATGGTGGCTGGAGCTGACTAATGTACCCCTGTGACAGCCTGGGGGGAATGAGTGGTCGTGGAGGTGGATGCACAGGGTGGGTGTCAGTGATGGAGACTGCGGTTAACTGAGAGCCACAGTCAAAGAAGAGGGCCAGGACCTCCCAGGCAGAAGGAACCACATGCACAAAAGCTGAGAGGCAGGAGAACAGGTCCTGGGGTGACAGCTGAGCAGGTTGAGGCCTTCATAATGAACTTGGGCAAGTGCAGGCTGGAGCCTGCCTGCTCTCTGGCCCTCGCCTCCTCCCCCTGCTTCCTCCCTGCATGGCCTAGAGGGTTGGAAGCCACAAGCCCTGCCCTGCTCCCCCCTTACTGCTCCCAGCCTGGGGGTCCCTGACTCCTGGGAGCCCAGGGTCCTCCCTTAGCTTCATTTGCTGTGTGAGCCCCACCAGGCTCTCTGCCTGTCTCCCTGGCCTCGGTTTCCCCTCAGTAAAGCAAGTGTTGAACCTGGAAGATCTCTGAGCTCCCTTTGGGCTCACGCTCTGCTCCAACCTCCTGGGAACCCCCTCCCTGTGCGTGAAGCAGCCCCGGGGTAGCCTCGGGAAAGAATGTGTTGCCCTTGACAACCATTCTTCCCCCTGGCTTGTCCCCCTGAGACACAGAAACTGTCCCATTAATCATCCTATTAATCATCCAGCCTCTCCCTCCCTCCTCCTGCCCCGCCCTCCCTTCCCCAGCAGAGGTGGCCCAGAGGCCCCAAAAGGGCTTCATGGAACCTCGGGGCTCAGATCATCAGACTTCTCTGGGTGCCTCTTCCACGGGAGGGTGGTGGGGGGCCTCTGCCAGGCAAGGCTGGGGGCCCGGAGGGACCTGGCCTAGAAAGAGCAGTGCAGCGGGAGGAGCCATGATGGGGGCTACACAGGAAGGGTGGGTGGGGTGGGGGGAGCCCAGGGGAGACAGCAGGGCTCTGAGCTGCAGCCTGGGCTGAGGGTGGGGAGAGGAAGGCAAGGAGTCAGGCAGCACAGAGGATTTATCGAGTGGCTCAGCTGGCTGGGGTAAGGGGGGTGTGGAACTGGGGTTCAAGAAGGTGAGGTTGGCCAGGTGTGGTGGCTCACGCCTGTAATTCTGGGAGGCTGAGGCAGGAGGATCCCTTGAGGCCAGGAGTTCAAGACCAGCCTAAGCCTGTCTCTACAAAAAATAGAAAAATTGGGGGGGGGGCGTGGTAGTGCATGCCTGTAGGGCAAAGCGTGGAAGACCCTGAATGCCACCCCAGGGAGATGGGCAATGCAAGGATGTGCAGGTGAGGGGGGACAGACTGGGTTTAGGAAGAACTCCAGTGACGAGGTGGGCATGAGCCAGGCCTTGGGGGACAGTGTCTACCATGAACACCCCACCCAGCTGCTCTAAGGTCAGGGCAGGGGAGCTGGGGTGCCTGGTGGGACTTGGGCTCCACCCCCAGCCCCCTGACAGCACCTCTTAGGCTCCAGCACAGAAGGCTTCAGGAATACAGGAAAACTTCGAGCCCTTCTCTCAAGCTAGGACTTCTGAGCTGGGGACATCTGGGCCAGGAAGATGGGACCCAGCAGGGAAGCTGGCTTATGCCTGGAAGCTGTGACATTCTGGTCATCAGCTGATACTGAGACAAGGTGACACCCATAGGCCACCTGGCCAGACACACAGAGCAGGGAGGTGTCCTTAATATCCGTCAAAAGTAACTGTTGGGCACAACTATTGTGCCAGACCCAGGGCCAGTGCTGGAGATGCAGTGTCGGAAGTAAATAGACCCAATCCCTGCCCCTGAGCAGTTACAGTTTCGTGGAGAAAAGAGGCTTTGTCCAAAGAATGACAAACCAGTGACTTACAATTGTGACAGAATAAAACACATTGTAAAGCTGCTGTGAGCTACGATGACGCCACTGCACTCTAGCTGGGGAGACAGAGCAAGACTGTCTTAAAAAATTAAAATTAACTAAGAAATTTAAAAAAAATTAAGAAATACTTTAAAAAGAAAAAGAAAGAAAAGGACCGTGCATGACCATAGACAGACAGTGACAGTGAGTGCTCCCGTATGGGTCAGGAAAGGGTCCCACTTTACATGTCTTGCTTAACAATCCAACCCCCGCCCCCCCATTGCTTGCGGGACCACTTTCAGGTATCACTTTCTCATGCAGGAATAGGCCTGTCTCCAGCCCTCTGTCTGTCCCACTGCTCTGCGCCTGCCCCACGCAGGTTCGGAGACCTGAGGTTTAAGCTTCATTAGCTTCACAGTGAGTCTGACTTGGGGAACTCCTATAAGGAAAAGGCCTAAAATCCCATTTAAAAATAGTTCTGAACAGAAAAGTCACGGAACTATAAACTCCAGTGCTTGGCACATATATCATGAGATGTTTAATCTCCCTAGAAAGCTGAGAAATGCAAACTAAAAACAAGATTCCACTTTATTTCCACTAGATTGGTAGAAATTGGAAAGTTGGATGACAGTACTGATGAGGAGGTGCGGAAGCAGGCACTGTCATGTATGTGTTACTGCTGGGGAGGTAACCTTGTGTTTCCCTGCTAGAAACCAGGCTGGCAGTATTTAGCGAGACTGTGTGCATGTGCCCTGCCACTTAGCTGTCTTAGTCCTGGGTAAGAGTCTCAGAGAAATCTTCCTACATGTCCTTAAGGAGACATGCGTGGAGATGCTTTCTTCAGGGCTGTGTGTGGCACTGGGACATGAGAACATCCCCGGGGGAGGGAACTGTGATATGTAGAGCACGTTCACTATGAAATTTTATCAGAGAAGCAACTGATTCAATGTACACACAATGGAGCTTAAATGGTGTTCAGTGAAAAAATTAAAAAACAGAATGAAGCCTGCAGCACAAAACCCAGAGACACCCAAACAACCCTGCCAATTTTGCAAGACGACACACATATTCCAGGACTGTAGCCACCAACCTCTGACGTGACCCTGCTGTTCCTGGTGCCTGCTAGTCACGCCCTGGGATAGGCCCCTCCCACACCGTGTGGGGGTGTGTGGTCTGGGTGACCAATAGAATTCCGCAGAAGTGATGGTTTGTTGCTTCCAAGGCTGGATCATAAAAGACGTGACGCTTCTGCGGCTTTCTCTCTCTTGGATCACTCACTCTGGAGGACGCCGGCTGCCATGTCGTGTGGACACTCAGGTGGCCAAGAGACACCTGAGTGAGCATCGTAGAAATGGCCCTTCCAGCCCCAGGAGAGCCTTCAGATGACTGCAGCCCTGGCTGCAACCTCATGACAGCCCCTAAGTGACCACCCAGCTAAACTGCCCCCAGATTCCTGACCCTCAGAGTCACTGAGATGACAAATGTGTATTATTTTAAGCTGCCAGTTCTGAGGTAATTTGTCACGCAGCCACAGGTGACTGATACAAGCACATACACCAGGCTGGCTGGAGTAGGTGCCTGGAGGACAGACGATGAGTGGGATGGAAATGAGGACAAAAAACAAAATAAATCCTGGCCAGATACAGTGGCTCACGCCTGTAATTCCAGCACTTTGGGAGGCTGAGGCAGGAGGATCATTTGAGGCCAGGGGTTTAAGACCAGCCTGGGCAAATTAGCAGGAACTCCATCTCTACAAAAAATAAAAAAAAAAAAATGAGC
>VBSM01002153.1:27238727-27250970 GCA_008086735.1 Cheirogaleus medius | reverse complement strand
AAAAAAGAAATGTGCCACAAACTGAGAAATAAAACGAATCCTTTGCTCCCATAGATCCCAAATTCAACGCAGATTAGAAAAAACGAAAAGAGAGAGTCCTGGTTTTGGTCAGGGGACCTGGGGCTGATTCCCAGCTCTGCCACTGACCCCCACGGGGCTGCAGGACATTCCTCTCTCTACCGGGCCCAGTTTTCTGGTGTGCATGAGATTAGTCATGTGCCCGCCCTGCCCACGTCTGAGGACCATGGAGGCGATGAGTTGATGGGCAAGAACGCGCTTTCAAAAGGGGAAATGAGCTCTTCCCATGTTCCCTGGCATCTGCTTTCAACTGCCTTTCAAGGAGAGAAAGGAAAAAAGTATGTTGTATATATATGTGTGTGTGTGTGTGTGTGTATACAAGTACAGTCATGTGTTGCTTACAACGGGGATACATTCTGAGAAATGAATCGTTAGGTGATTTTGTCATCAGTTACCGCATCATAGGGTGCGCTTACTGTAACCTACACGGTGTAGCCTCCTACACACGTAGGCTCTCTGGTCTGCCTGTTGCTCCCAGGCTACAAACCTGCACAGCGCGTTACTGCACTGAACCCTGTAGGCGACTGTAACACAAACCACTAAGCGAGAGGAATGTTCCAGCTCCGTTCTGATCTTATGCGACCACCGTTGTATACGTGATGTTGGCTGAAACATCATTATGTGGTGCGTGACTGTGTACGCACACACAGAAATATTATATATCTATCTATCTTATCCATATATACAAAGGAGAGGCCAGAGAGCAAACACAGCAAACTGTTAACAGCCGTGAAGCCGGGTGGAGGCTGTATCTGGGTATGCATTGCATTTGTCTCTCGCCTTTTCTGTAGCTACGAGTGTTTGTAAAATAAAAACTCGAGGACACAGGAAGAAAGCCTTTGCAAGGCCCAGGCTGGCCTGGACTTGCCCCAGCCAGACCCACTGACACTCATGTCCTCCCTCTTCTGCCTTCATGCCTGCGCCCAGGCCGAGGAGCTCTGCTCTCTCAGAGGCCACTGAGCCGCTTAAAATTCTGCCTATCTGACCTCTGTGTCCTGTGACCAAATGCTGATTGCAGATGACCTGCGTCTGAAGCTACCAGCAACTGCCAGGGAGCTGCAATACTCACTTTGTGGGGAGCCCTGTATGAGATCCTGGGAGCCCCCAGGCTGGAAAGGTCGGTTCCTGCCTTCACGGGGCTTTCAGCTGGAGGAGGGGGCAGACATTGGATGTGCATGGGGTGAACTTGATGTATTAATAAATGCATTAAGCACATGACAACAGTCACAAGCTGGAGGTGCCTGCTGGGTGCTGGGGGGCATTTGAGGGTGTGCACGAAGGCCAACTAGGGAATGATTTCTGGCAGTGCCATCTCCTGGGGTGTAACCAGAGGAGGAAAGGTGGCTGTGTATTGAAGGGTAGCAAGACCCCTAGAGGAGAGGTGGCAAAGGGACAGCAGTGCAAACAGCATGTGCGCTGTGACAGGCTGTCTGGTGGCCTCTGGCCGGGGCTCAGCCAGGCACACCAGGCCTCACCTGCCCCATTCAATGTCCCCGGAGGCCCAGCCCTGACCTCACCTGCCTTCCTGAGCCTCAGCCCTCATTTCGGCCTCTAGTACCCTGGGGCTGAATCAATCACTGATGAAATAGAGTCATTTTAAAACTTGGGAAATCTGAAATGTTCTGCTAGCATGTCTGAGTACAGAGTTGGTCACGAAAAACCTACTGGGTAATTATGCCGTGTTGATTCACATGCAGTATTTTTCATTTTTGAAGTTCATGTAATAAACAATTGGCACAGCTCAAGTATTTTTGGAAAGAAAAATAGCGTGTGTGGGCTGGCCATCAACACAGTGTAAATGCATTACACTAACTGGAGAACGTTTATGGTTGTTTGGAAATTTTTAAACAAAGGCCTCCCCAAAGGAGGGAGTTGGTGCTCAGCTGGCGTGGGTGCAGGGACCAGAGCCATTGGCGACCTTGATGAGACCCTGAGACCCAAGCCAGGGGAGTTGAGGGTGGAAACAGACAGTGGCGAGGCCAGAAGGTGCAGCAGGTGATGAGCAGGTGCAGAGGGAGGCTGGGCTTGAGGGATCCTCAAAGCCTGGTCACACAGGAAGATGGCATCGCTCTCTTCAGAATATGCCCTTGGCTTGGCCTGGGATGTGTGTTGTCATGGCGATGAGTGCTTGTGAACTAGAAAAGGACTGTGAACTGTTGCCATGGGGAAGGGCTCTTTGATTACCTAGTTGTAAATAGCTTGGTCATGATGTGTCATGTGATGTTTGAAACCAGGCTGGGGGCATGGATGGTCCAATCCTATGAAGAGCAACAACCCCCAGGTCTGGAAACCACGCTGCCTTCTCTACACTAACTCAGGGCTTGGACGAGACAGGGCTCCTGGGTCCTACGACAAGGACAACTCTCTGACAATGGTCAGCAGTAGGGCCTGAATGTTTGTGTGCCCACCACCAAATCCATGCATTGAAACCTAATCCCCAATGTCGTAATATTAAGAGGCGGTGGGGCCTTTCTGAGGTGTTTAGGTCATACATGGGATTAATGCCCCTGCACACGAGACCCCAGAGAGCTTGCTCACCCCTTCTGCTATGTGAGGACACAGCAAGAAGGTGCCATCTATGAGCCAGAAATCAGGTCCTCACTAGACACTAAATCTTCCAACATCTTGATCTTTGACATCTCAGCCTCCAGAGCTATGAGAAAAAATATCTCTGTGATTTATAAGCAGTGCATGGTGTTTTGTTATAGCAGCCTGAATAAACTAAGGCAATTAGCCTCCTACCTGCCCCAGAGCAGGCTGGGCCCCAAGAGGGTGGATGGCGCGTGGCTGACCGGTCCTTGAGCAGGAGGAAGGACAGTGGCCTGTGCAAAGTGCCAGGGCAACACTGAGAAAGAAGGGAGTCACTCTGGGGCTCAGGGAAGAGACTGGGAAGAGTGTCTGGGAAGACTTTACGGAGGAGGTGATATTTGAGCTGGGTTTTGCAATAGCGGTAGAAGTTTTCTCCTTGGGGAGGAGGTGATCCCAGGCAGGGGAACGGTGCATGCAAAGGCTCAGAGGTGTGAGGGAGCACTGGGTGCTCCGAGAAGGAAACCAGGAGCAGTGAGGGAGCCTGATTGGGAAGATCTTGAACTTTAAGTACCTGGGGGCCAGCGATTCTCAACCTCTTCCCACGGCAATGCACTTGAGGGTTCCAGCCCGTCCTGCTTTTAACAGAAGTTCCTTCCAGAAGTTTTTCTTGTGAGTTGGGGTGGACATCTGAATCTTCCCAGGGAACTGAGATGTGTCCTCTTCAGGGGAAGGAAGATCCCTCTTCACCCAGGAATGGGGGCCATGGGTGATGACAATCTTGGATTTTCAGCAGAGAAGACACCTGGAGTGATTGGAGTATTAGGAGGGTGGCTCTGTCCAGGTGTGGGGGCTGGGCTGAGGGGGCAGGTGCTGCAATCTAGGTGAGAGGCCATCACCATCACCATGCTCTGCCCACCTGCCCTGGGCCCCATCTGATAACTTTCTGTCTGGAGCAGGGACTGCCCTGCCCTGGCAGGGGCTAGGGATGGAGCAGGGAGATATGAGGGAGGGAGCCCCCTCTGGGGAACAGGCCACATGGTGGGGGGATGCTGTATGTGATCTAATCCCTGGCTCTGCACTGGCAGCCTGGGTGCTCTGCAGACCCCCTTCCCTGTCCATGCTAGGAAGTGGGGGTAACTCGCTTCCCCCCAGGGGGCTTCGAGGAGTCCCGGTTGCCAGGTTGGGGACTGTTTGGATGAGGAGATGCCATGGAGTGGGTAGGCGTGGCAGCATTGTCACTGGGCAGCTCTGCCTTCCTCAGCCCCTCCCTGGCCAGGCCCTCCTGGGTGGGGGTGGGAGTGTCCGGGCTCATCTTGCAACGATTGTTCTGTTCAGACCCTCCCTGGTGATGCTAAATCTGGGGCCTGCAGATTCTGCCCCAAACCTGTCCAACCAGTTGTTTGGGAGGAGGGGGCACCTGGGAGGGGCACCTGGGAGATGCCAGGAGTGGCCTCTCCCAGCCCAGCACAGGCAGAGGAGCCTCCAGAGCTGCGGACACTGCAGACAGACTCTTGGACAGACCAACAGACTGCCGGGTGCTTGGCCTGGCCATGGGACACAGCAGGGGACAGTCCCAGCTGCTTATGCTGCTGTTGGTGCTGTTGACCCATGTCCAGCCTGGGCAGGGCCTGGGTGAGTGCGGGTGGGCGCTGGCACAGGGCTGGGGACGGGGCTCAGGGTGGGTCAGAGAGACAGCCCACCACAAGCTGCCACGAGACAGACACCTATCCCCCACCAAGACTGGGAGCCATGGTCCTGCCTCTCTGTCTTTGGGGTTCTCACCCCCAGTTCGCACACATGGCTTCTCGAAGAGAGGGTTATAGAAGTCCCAGAGGTCAGCGCTCGCCCAGGAAGCTCTCTGGTGGGGGCTGCGGGCATCCTCTGCTCTTAAACTAGATGGGCTGATAGGTACAGCACCCCTCATCTCTGTTGCACCCCTCCTCTTTCCAAACATTGAGAACCTACTGCATGCAGAGTGCCCTGGGCCTGGGAGACAGGACTGAGCCACCCATGACCAGCAGGAAGGTTCTAGGCTAAACCTTTGGGGTTGAGCTAAATTCAGTGGTAAGGAATTGGACTGAACCGAAGGGGAGAGTGTGCCCGGCCCCAGCATTGGGGACTGGGGAGAGGAGGACACTGTGGCTCTGTTCCTGCCCTCAGGGGACTTAGGGAGGAGGTAGGGGGTCTGAGTGCCCTCTGGCATGTGGCCCTGGCTGCTTGTCCCTGTCCCATACCCTTTCCCAGGGGAGGCTGTGAGGACCTGAGCAGGGACAGGGTGCTGCAGGGGAAGATGCTTTGGGGCTAGAGTGCGAGGTGGCCCCAGAGCCCACGGCCCCCTCTGGGCGGTCCATGTCCGGGTCTGGGGTCTCAGTCAGGGGGCCTTCCTGTGTCATCCCCCACACCCCTCCCAAGCTGCTTTTTCCTCTCATTAAGCAAACCAACCCCACATAGGTGGGGGGTAGGGGCAGAAGGACTCAAGCCCAAGGTCACTGAGCATGTGAGGGGCAAAGTTCAGCCAAAGGTTCGGGCTCCCCCCAGATTTAAGTCCCACTCCAACAAGGCCCAGAAGAAGGTGCCTGCCACCAGGGTGGGCCTCCCGTGCCTCCATGCCTACCCTTCCCTCGGAGACCCCAGTGACATGGGGGAGCAGGGCAGGGCCTCCCCTGACCCCACCCCAGCAGCCTCCCAGGAGAGGGCCAGGGGCTGGACTCTGGCCACCCACCCATGTCCTATGGGGCACAGAGTCGCCAGGGAGATGTCCTGATAACACCTGATCCGACTTCCCAGGGAGTTCCCCTAACGCCTCCCTCAGACTGGGGCTCCCAAGACAGGTCTGTGTCTCCCCCCTCAGACAGTGCTGGGGGCCCAGCGGGAGCTTGTTGCCCTGTTCAGCCTCTTCCTCTGCCCTTCCCCTCCCACCCCCACAGAGCGCATCGATTATGTGCCCCGGCTCTCGAGCGCCACCCTGGCGGGGAGGCTCACCCAGTCCACTTTCACCCTGGAGCAGCCGCAGGGCCTGTTCAGTGGCCCCAACATCTCAGACCGGGACACCATCTGGCTGGTGGTGGCCCGCAGCAATGGTGGGTGCTGCTGGGGCTGGGCCTGGTCTGCTCTCTGAAATGGGCAGACAGGCCTGAGAGGAGCAGCAGGTGGGGGCGGTCAGGGAGGGGGCGGTGCTGCAGGGGCTGGGGCCCCAGGAAGGCTGGCAGGCCTGGTGGGGCGGGGATGGGGTCCTGCCCTGGTGGCCCCCACCGTCTGACTGCAGTGCCACCCTCAGCCACCCAGAGCTTCAAGGCCCCAGAGAGTGTAGCGGTCAGCCCTGCCCCTGCCGAATTCCCCCAGAGTGGCTACTACCTCACGTTGATGGCCTACCGGGCGCTCTACTCTGGGGGCCAGGCCAGCAGCCAGCTCCGTGTCCTCCGTGTGGGCAATGACACTCGCTGTGCCCCGACAACTAGGGGCTGCAACCAGCCCCTGCCGGACTCCGGCCCCTACAGGTGAGCGCCTCTACCAGGCCCTGGCGGAGGCACCCAGACCCGAACCTGGGGCAGCTCCTAGGAGGTTCCCAGCTGCCCAAGCAGGGCGCCGGTTCTGCTCCAGCTTCGACAAAGGGAGGGTGAGGAGGGCACAGGGCTGGGGTGGCCTCGCTGCATTGTCCCATTTTTCTTGGGCAGAGGGCCCCACCTCAAGCCGCAGTCCCCATGGTCGTCTGGACCACTCAGGTGGAGTGTCCTCATCCAGACTAGGCATCCCCCCCGCAGTGACTGGACTCCACCCCTGTCTCCCTCACTAAGTGCTTGACTCACTTCTGTTCCCTGCCAGGAGGTCTAATGCCCTCCCCCTATTTTCCAAATCAGGGCACTAAGCCCCAGAGAGGGTGAGGGATACACCCAAGGTCACACAGCTGGAAATGTCACACCTGAGCCCCTTGTGTTGGGAGTCAAGGGGACAGACCACAGGCACCAGGGCCTGATGGTTTCAGGATCTGGGGGGCCCCACCCCCAATGCTGGGTGTCCTGTTCAGGGTGAAGTTCCTGGTGATGAATGACAGGGGACCCGTGGCTGAGACAGAGTGGTCCACGGAGACCCGACTGCCCCAAGGTAGGGAGCCAGAGGCACAGGTCAAACAGTGGAGGCGGGCCCAAGGGGAGCCGGAGGACTGCGGTGGGCTGGGGAAACAGGCCGGCCTGTCAATCAGAGGCACGTGATCATTCCGGATCCGCAGGTGCCCCCCCAGCCGCACCCCTTCGTCCCCACCCCATCTCCTGGCCTAGGGTGGGGGGGCGTTGGCCTGGAGGCTGCCCAAGGTCCCCTTTTCGGATCAAATAAAATCTCTTTTCCTGCCTGGCTGTGCGGCCCCCATTACCGCCCTCAGTCCAGGCGCTCCAGGTTGTCCGGGGGGCCCAGAGCGCGGGCACAGTTGTCATCATCGCCATCCTGTCGATCCTCCTCGCTCTCCTCCTCACCGCCCTCCTCGCTGTGCTCATATACACCTGGTGAGTGGACAGCGCTGAGCCCGCGGGTGTCGGGGGTTGGGGGGCGCATGGCCATGGACCCTCCCTCGCCTGTCCCTCCCCGCCCCCTTCCAAGCGGGCACCGCTCGCCCCCTGGTGGCGGCAGCTGGGATCGCACGTGGGGGCGGACAGGGACGCCCTAGGTGGAGGTGAGCCGCTTTCAGGCCAAGCTCTAGGTGTTGCTACAAGACGTCAGACAGAGCTCAGGTGCTGGGGCCTGTCGCACAGCGGTGTCCATGGGCTTCCTAGAGGAGAAGGGAAGCCTGGCCCCGAGTGGGGTTTGGGGAGGAGGGGAGAGAAGGGGCGGTTCCAGGAAGGGAGTGGCAGGGAGGTGGGGAACTGTGGGGGTTCCTGGGCAGGAGAGCAAACGGGCAAGGCCGGGGAGGCTGGGTGCCCAGCGAGGACCTGGGCTGTGTCCTGCAGCCCATGTGAACCAATGGTGGGTTTTGATCAGGGGAGACAGACAGATAATGTTTTAGAGGGATCCCGGGGTGCTGGGAAAGAGGGAGAGTGTAGGGGCCTGGCTGTGACCATGGACCGGAAGCGAGGGGTGGGATTGGCAAGGTCTCCCTTTGGTTAATTCTGCCCGGCCCATGGAGCCTCAGTTTCCCCTGTGCAACAGGCTGGGGAACTAGGCAGTGGCTGCGGGACCTCTTCCCGGCCCTTCCTTCACTCTCCATGTCTCTCCCTCTCTCCTCCCCACCCAAGCTTCGACAGCTGCAGGAACGTACCCATCTCGGGCCCAAGGGAGACAGCGAGTATGAGGAGATACACCACCCACGACGCGTTCAGCACTCCCGCCGTGGGGGGCTCCTGAGGGCCTCCGGGGGGTGCCATCCACCCCACAGCCTCTCCCTGGCCCAGGCTCTGCAGCCTGGGCTGGGACACGGCCTGAAGCTTCTAAAGCCCTGGGAAAGATTGTTTCTAGATGAGGTTGGGGGAAGGTGTCCTTAGCCCAAAGCTGTGCCAGTCCCTGTTAGAAATAAATGTCCCCAACACCTGTGTGTGACATTATACACCTGGGCAGTCTTCCTGCGCCACTGCCCCTAGCCTGGGGAGGTTCCCAAGGGGATGGCGGGCCCAGGGGCGAGGCTCAGGATCCTAGGCCAGCAGTCACCTGGGGCAGGACCCATCTCTCTGCGAGCTTCAATGTCCCTGTCTATGAAATGAGATGGTAACCCTGGCCCCCTGGGCTGCCATGAAGCTAAACCAAGGTGAACATGCTTTGGGAGCTGTGAAGGCTACAGACTCGTGAGAGGTGCTCCCCTGTCCTGCCCAGCCAGCCTCCTCTTACCCAAAGGCCACGCGTCTGGTGCTTGCTGTCCATCCCACCCAAGCTGACCCCTCCTGGCTGGAGGACTCTGGCCATGTGCCCCCCTGCCTCCAACACCTCCCTGGAGCACACAAGAGGTGCAGCTTCTAGACCTCACGCCACGTGTGTCCACGCTTCTGGGTGGGGCAGCCCAGGCTGGGGGGGCAGGACGTATGTGTGAAGCTGCAGCTCCTAACAGCAGCCTGGACTCAGCCCCGAGCAGACCCCAGCCCCAAACCTAACACCGGGCATGCAGCGTTGATCAACAGTCCTGCTGCGTGGCAGGCCTGACGATGGCCTAGGCAAGGTGCCACCACTGCAGGGGGAGGACAGTACAAGGGAAGCAGGGAACAGGCACCGAAAGGTTGGACTGTTTGGGGCTTCAGAGGGGGCTTATTGGGGAGGTGTGGCTTTGGAGAAGGAGCAGGACACCCAGGCAGGGTGGACATGGGAAGGGTGCCCAGGCAGGAACAGCGATGAGTTGCTGGTGGGCAGGTTGGGGAGGGTGGGTGAAGGATAGAAGAGAGGCTGGGAGACACCCCATGCCACAAGGTGGGACCTCGCCCTCTGGGGCACAAGGTCAGGGGAGGAGGGTGCTGGCTGGGTCCCAGCTGCCTGCCTCTGGGAGGTGCAAATGGCCCTGATGGGTTTATTATCCTGAGCAGACACATCCGGCTCCTCCCCTGGAGGAAATCCTCAAGTACCATGTGGGGCAGCCAGGTGGGGAGGTGCAGGCAGGGGACAGGGACAAACAGACTTCCAATCTCTGTGAGTTAAGCCGTGGCCTCTCCATAGCCTTTTCAGAGCAGCCATGAGTCCTGACTCTGGGGCTGGGTGTCTCCGGACAGGTCACTCACCCTCTCTGGGCCTCAGTTTTCCATGATGTAAAAAGCAAAGGTCGAGTGGAGTGAACTCTAAGATCCTGCACTCCACAAACCTTCACCCACGCCCCGTGTGGGTCAGGCCCTGGCAGGAAACAGATGGCACGCTGTCTCGCTGGGCAAACGAGAGCGTCTGCAGGGTGTGGGCAGCGTCAGGGGAACCAAAGAGAGAGGGTGACCCAGGATTGGCTGTAATGGGGCCATAAGCACTCCCTGGGCCGCAGGGAGGAAGGGAGTGGTGTTTCCAGATCCAGCCAACAGTAGCCATGGGTGACAGTCCCCGGCAGGAGCAGGTCTGTAGGTAAAGGGATGAAGCCCCACTAAGGAGTGGGCTCTGCCCTCCTGCCTCGGATCACGTGCTGGGGCCTCCACCAGCCAGACCTCGCCAGAGGCCAGAGGGCAGGGGTCCGAGGGGTGCTGTGCATGGAGGTCAGCCCCCTGGGCACAGAGCAGGACAGAAAAGGGTGAGAGATGGCTGCCTTTGTGCTGATCCTGTGGAATCAGACCCTTCCCGCCTTCTGCTCTCTAGAGTGGAGGGGGCAAACAGAGGGCTGCAGAGCCTGGTGGGGGCGTGCAGAGGGGGCTCTGCAGGGGCCGACCCTTGAGTCTCAGAGGACAGGGTGATTTTGCCAGCTGGACAGGATAGGGCCCCCAAATGTCCCCTTCACCCTTGAGAACACTTCCTCCCTGAAACCCTCCTGAGTAGAACCTACCCACATGCTCCAGGACTTCGAGGCGGGGCGTGTGGAGTCCTTGCTCCCCACCCCATCTGGAGTAAATGCCCTGTGTGGCCGAGCTCACCACTGCCCCTCCGTCCTATGTCCTTAGCCCCCTGGCAGTCTCTGACTGGACATCCCAGAGGCCCTTGTGCCAGCATGCCACCCCACAGCCGAGCCTGGAGCTGCCCCAGCCCTGTCCTCCCCCTGGTTCCCTGATCTTCCTGTCCCCAGGCTGAGTCCTGGACAGACCCAGGCAACCTCTCTCCCTGACCACAGGCCCCCACTGGCGACACGTACCCCTTCCTCCGACAGACACAGCCTGGCCACAGAGACGTAAGCCATGTGCGGCCTGCCCCATGCTGAGTCCAGAGCCCGGCACCAGGTGGCTGGGATCCTCCCCCGGCCCAAGTTCCCGATGGGAAGCCCGGCCATGCCAGGGCTGCCACTCTGGGCTCTTCCGGGGCCTGGGAGTCCAGGCCTGGCAGGAGGGAAAGGCCTGAGCCAGGGTGCAGGGCCCCTTAAAGCCACTGACCATTTTCCCCATGCATCAGGGAGGGAGCCGTGTCGTGGGACCTGCTCTTAGGGAAGGTGGGTGTCAGGGCTCTAGTCCTGGCCCTGCCTGGCCTGCCCTGGGCCTCAGCCTCCTCACCCATGAAAAGGATGGACCGGAGGGAAAAGGATGCTCAGCTCTGGCCCTCGGGTCTCTCAGTCCCTCTGCGTTCACTCACTCACTCCCTCACTCCCTCAGCAGACTCCAGCCAGCCATGCTGGGCACTGACACATGTAGTCCTGGCCCTCAAGGCCAGCCATTTCAGTGGCAGCCAGGTATGCACAGAGGTGACAGGGCCCTCAAGGGACAGAGAGGCACACCCTGTCTGCCCATCCTGTTTAGGGGTTGCTTGGAGGAGGGACATAGGTGTGGTCTTGAAGGATGGGTAAGAGGCCAGCAGGTGGAGGGGTGTGGGGGACACTGCAGGGTGGCAGGGGCTGGTGGGTGACACCGGCTCCTTCCCAGTGACCACAGGGAGTGGCCACACCAGCCCACTCAGCACTCCGACTCTTAAACAAATTCTCAGGACAAACCTGGGAAAACAGACTTGGGGACATGAACTTGAGCCATGAAATGACATCCAGTGTGCCATGTGTCACCAGACATCAGTCTAATAAATGGACAAACAATAAGGTGGGGGACCTGGTGCACCTCCGTCTGTCTCTCTGTGTGTCCCCTCTCTATGTCTCCCACTCTTTTCTTGTCCCTGTTTTTAGCTCTGACAAGCCATGGGAACGTGTCTCACATCCCGGGTGAAGCTGTCTGAGCTGGCCCAGACACGGGCACGACCCATTGTCTCCCCCAAAACTCAAGATAGAATTTGGAAGCTGCTCTGCTCTAGGGCTGGGCCTGTTGGGAAAGGGGCAAAATGAAGCAGGAATGAGAAGGGAGAAAGAACAGGTGTCAGGGACAGAAACCATTCATAGCTGTCCCCTGAAGCTGGCGGGTGCAGGGGAGTCACCCCTGGAGCCCCTCCCCTGCAGGCCCTGTCCCCAGCCTCTCTCCAGACACCCCTCTTTGGCAAGGGAGCCGGGGCTGTCTGGGAACTCTGGCTCACACAGAGGTCTGAAGGCCTGGGTCTAAAGCCCGGCAGGCAGGGTGCTGTGGGGTGAGGGAGAGGGGCCAGGGTGCTTTCAGGTCTGATTCCATCAGAGTGACTTGCCTGGGGACAGTTCCCCAGCTTAGGGACACAAAGATGCAGGGGGAGTGATCTGAGAGAGGGGTCTCTCTGGGTCCCACCACCCTTCTGTGGGGCCCCCTTCCAGGACCCATTGGTGAGCCCTGGCTGAAATGCAGGCTGTCCCCAGGACCCCCCTGGGGACTTTCAGGGACGCTGTTGCAGGGGCTAAAATGCCTGCCTGCTGGGCAGGTTTGAGCTATGCAGAGTCAAGACCCAAGGTTCCTGTGTCACCAGGATGACTGCCATTCTGGGCCACCCTCCACCCACCTGCCACCCCCTTCGCTTGGAGCCCAAGCTTCCTTGCCCTCCAAGCCCAGCTGAAAAGCCCTCTCCTTCTCCCGCCCATGACCCTTCCACCTCAAGTGGTTTGTCCTCCTCTGAACCACGACTTCAAGAATATCTCTTGGCCTGGCGTGGTAGCTCACACCTGTAATCCTAGCACTCTGGGAGGCCGAGGCTGGAGGATCGCTCAAAGTCAGG
>VBSM01002153.1:27220222-27231605 GCA_008086735.1 Cheirogaleus medius | reverse complement strand
GGCTTGACGAGGCTGAGCTCAGTAGTTGCCATGGCAATGGGTGAGGGAGGGGGGTGGGGGATCTCAAGGTGGGTTTCCGTGCTTGGGGAGAAGTGGGGTGGCAGCTGGGAATGAGGTCTGTGGGGTGGGAAGGCAGATTAGCTCTCAGAAGGGTCTCAGCCCTCAGGCCCAGCCTCTAAGCACGGGCCCACCCCACCGGCTCAGCTCCGTAACTAGGTCATCTTGGCCTCCTCTGGCTGGTGGCGGCTGGGAGGAGCAGCCCCTCCATCTGTCACCTCCCTCCTCATTTCTGAAGCAGCTGACCCTAGTGCCTGGCTCCAGGATCTAGGAGGGCAGCAAAAGTCTTGGGCTGTGCCTACCTGGGAGCCCAGGTGCCTGGTTCCCTGCCCAGCCCTGCCTCTGCACAGCCGAGGGCCATGGGCAAAGGCATGGCCAGGGGCCTCATCTCATCATCTCCAGGGGAGTGGTGCCTCCTACTGGCCCTGTCCCCTTGCCTGCCCTACTTGCCACCTCTCCCTTCCTTCCCAGCGGTGGCTGGTGGACACACAGCTGGTAGACACAGCCCTGAATCTGTCAACCATCTCTTAAACCATGGTAGACTCAGCCCTCCCTCCCTTCTGGGCAGCTGCCCTTGACAGCCCCGCCCAACACATGGGTGGGGCCTCTGCCTTCCAGCGCTCCCCTCCAGAGCCCTCCAGAAAACTCCTGTTCATCCTTCAGGACCCCTCTCAAACTTCTCCTCCTCCCCAGGGCTTTTTCCCTGGCGCACTGGGCAGGGGTCATGGCTGTGGGTCTGCTGGAGGCAGCCCTTGGTGTGGCACTTCTCCTTCAGGAGCTGACTGTGAGGACAGGGGCGGTGGCTCATTCATCTTGGCACTCCCAGTGCCCTGAGGGACCTGTCTGTAGTAGGGGGGATGAGAGGTGTTGAGGACCTTCCCATTAATCCTCTTATTAGCTGTATATGGTAGATAGCCTCAGTTTGCAGATGGGGAAACTGCAGGGCCTCTATATTTACGCTCGGCATGTAGAAATCTCTTGCCCAGGTGACACCGCAAGTAGGTAGAGAAGTCAGGATTCGAACTCCCTCTGTCTGCTGCAGACAGGCCAAGAATCCTAGCTCACTCAAGGCTGAGAGCTTGTCATGAGGCTCAGGGGGACTGAGCCTTGGAAATCTTATGCAAAACATCTGGCTGCAGGGACAGCAGGGATTTGAGGATCACAGGAGGCTGTGACCAAGTACCAGAGCCTTGATGTGCCTCACCAGCCCCCAGTCTGTCTCCTGAGCAGCATTCTCTCCAGCCAGGGTTGGCCCACTTATGAGGACGGGGAGCTCACCACCTATCATTGTGGCCCATCTGAGGAGGGAGTCATCCTCACATGGCTGCCACCTGCCTTCCTGCCACTTCCACTCATGGGATTTTATTCCTCTTCAAGGTGCAGAGCTCAGCTGTGCGTCCCATCGCCAGCAGCATCCAGTGCCTGCCTGCTCTGCTATACTCCTTCCCACTGCCTCCTATCCCTAGGCACCTGGGTCAGCTGGGCAGGAGCCAAGGCTCATGGTGACCAGTGGCCCCCTTGCTCCCATGCCCAGTGGCCCTGGGGACAGGCCCAGGGCTATTTCGGGGTTTTCCCTGGTCCTCCCCCTTTCATAGCCTAGAAACTGCCAAGGCCCTAAATATAGAGGCCCTACAAGGAGCCAGGCTGGGCCAGTGGCGACTGGCTTGCAGAAGGAGAAGTGGGAGAGGAGCCCAGGACAGGGGCCTCACCAGGCAGAAGGCGCTAGGCAGACCTGGGTCCCAGCGGCTCACTGGGGACCATGGTTGGACCTAGGTCCTTAAACCTGGCCTTGGCCCACTCTTGATACTGTCCCCTTCCCACCCCTCTGATCCAGCCACCCAGCTCATCGCAGTCCTTGCACACCAGAGTTCTGTTCCTGCCTCCAGGCCTGCACTACGTGCCCCAGGCCTCACCATTCATTCATGTATTCATTCACCGCGTGAGAGCTGAGCAGTGGGCAGTGCTGGGGTGGACAACAGTTTGCCTGGCCCAAGGGTTCCCCAGGCCAGGAAGCAGTAGTAGCCCAGTGGTCGGGGACAGCACAGAGAGGTCCCCCATTGCCTCAGCCAGCACTGATCTCTCCCTGCTTCCTCTGAGCTCCTTGAACAAATACATGTGTGGCTCCTGGGTCCTGCAGCCCAGCGCCTGGTGGGCACAGGGGCCTCATTGCTCAGGGCCTGGAGTCCCCTGGCTTTGAGCCTGTGGAATGCAAGCTGGGGTGTTCACGGGAGACTTCTTGCAGAGGGGCTCTTGAATGATGAAGGATGGGTGGAAGTGACAGGCAGAGGAGCAGAGTCTCAGGAAGGCCACCTCCAAGGGGCTAGCCCTGTCATGTCATCTCAGGGCCTCAGGGCAGCTGCCCTGTGAGCTGGGATTACAATTCCCACTTTATAGGCGGGAAAACAGCCTGAGTAGACATTTCCTATGTATGTCGGGAGAGCTTCTGTGCCCTGAGTGGCTTCCTCTGCAAGAAGAGCCCCTTTTGAGAAGGGAAGTGGAACTTGGAGTTCCCCAATCTGTATCATAGAAATGCGCTTCCTTGTTATGGATGGAAGGAAGGAGGAACAGTTCTAGAGACAGTCTTCATCTCCCCTTCTGCCCAGAGTCAGCCCTGGGTCTGGCTGGAGGCCCCTCTCAACCCCAGGGACCGGCCACCAACCTGAGCAGTCCCCATTCCTCCTTTCCCAGATGGCTGGGAGTTCTCCAGGGTGGACTGTTATGTTTGTTCATTCAATCACTGGTTCATCGATTCATCTATTCACCCCTGTCTCGTGCCAAGCCCTGTCCTGGGCCTTGGGGACACAAAAGGGGACCCCACCCTCAGGGAGTTCATAGCAGGCAGCTGATGACATACATCACTAACTGCCCTGGGTTGGAGGGGGAGGCAGCGTGAGCCGGGGAAGGGTTGGCAGGAGGGATGGCAAGAGCAAAGGCCAGGGGGGGAGAGTAAAGCACTAGACTTTGGTGTGGAGGGTAGGGGTGCCAGGAGCTTGCCTGGGCCTGTTGCTTGGACTCTGTTTTGGGGCAAGGCAGGCATGGGGTAGGAGTGGGCGGGAAGTAGGGGCATCCTTTCCTAAGCATCCCCTCCCACCCACCTCCTCCCTCTGTTCCCTCCCTTTCTCTACCCTTCCCTCCTCCCCTGCCCTGTCTCTCCCCCCTCTTCCCCCACCCCTGCATATAGGGGTACAGATTCCTGCCTTTCCTTCACCACCCCTCCCAGGCTGAGGGTAGGGGTACATGTTTTGGTCTGTGGAGCCTTTGGGCTCCAGCCCAGGATGAGGTACATCCTCCCCCTGCACCCTGTCTTGAGGGCCCCCCTATCTCCCTTCCCCCAGGGAAGGGAAGGGCACTGCTGGAGACCTCACCCTTGGCCCCACCCCTGCTGGCTTCCCTCCAGCCCCACCCCCGCCCATCTGTCTTGCAGCACTGGTAGCAGCGACCCCTACTGCATCGTGAAGGTGGACAATGAGCCCATCATCAGGTACCGCCCACTCCCCTAGCCCCCGCCCTCCTCCCAAAGGGCTGTGAATTTTGCGGGAGGCGGGTGAGGGCTAGGAGCGCCTACTCCCCTGGGGCCCCCCAAGCCCGCCACACCAGCTAGGACATGAGAAAGAGCTGCCAGTAACTCAATGGGGACTCAGCCGACTCTGCTCATCTTTACAATCCTTACAGACCCCAAGAGAGACAGATGATGACGATGACGATTAGTAAGCGCAGCTATCATTTATGGAGCGCTGTCTCTGCCAGGCCCTGTGCTAACCCTTTCCCAGCCCGGTTCATTCTTACCATGAGCTAGATACTATATCATCAAACGCCAGTTTCGGACGAGGAAACTGAGGCTCAGGGACACTGAGTAACTTGCTCAAGGTCACATATCTAAGTGAGTGGCAAAGCCAGCCTGGAGCCCAAGTCTGGCTGACCCCAGAGCCTGATCTCTGGGCAGGGTCTTTGCTGTCCTGTCCCCTCCCCACCCAGACCCCTGCCTCCAAGTCCATGGCCAGAGCTGCTCTGTTGTTCTGCCCACCTGAGTACCAGTTGCCCACCCCTCGATGAGGCCACAGACTCCCAAGTCTTGCCCCCTGCAGGCAAGAGACACTTTCTCAAGTGTCTCCAAACCAGGGTGACCAAGGAGGGAGAGGTGTGATGACTCTGATTATCTCAATACAGACAGGGAGGCCCAGCGTGGTGGCTCACGCCTGTAATCCTAGCATTCTGGGAGGCTGAGGCGGGAGGATCAATCAAAGTCAGGAGATTGAAACCAGCCTGAGCAAGAGCGAGACCCCGTCTCTACTAAAAATAGAAAAAATTAATTGGCCAACTAAAAATATATAGAAAAAATTAGCTGGGCATGGTGGCGCATGCCTGTAGTCCCAGCTACTTGGGAGGCTGAGGCAGGAGGATCGTTTGAGCCCAGGAGTTTGAGGTTGCTGTGAGCTAGGCTGATGCCACGGCACTCTAGCCAGGGCAACAGAGTGAGACTCTGTCTCAAAAAAAAAAAAAAAAATACAGACAGGGAAACTGAGGCCCCAGAGTTCAGGTGACCCGTCTGAGAAGTGGTTGGCATGAGAGTGGTCCCTGAGCCTTAATCTGGGTCCTCCCCCATCCCCTGCTGAGTCCAGAGAGGCAAGGCTCTGACCCTCAGGGGTATGAGGCTGAGAGGCCAGGCTTGTGGTCCCAGCTCTGCAGCTGTCTTGTGACCAGAGGCCAGCTACTGCCAGCCATGGTCTCAGTTTTCCTAAATGTAAAATGGCAGGTTAGAGGCAGCCCTGTGTCCCATCCAGGCAGGGAGAGAGGCCAGGGACTGGTGACTGGCGGTGGGCGGTGGGGTCTGAGCAGGAAGCATCAGAGGCAGAGCCTGTTGTTGCTGGGGGTGGGGGTGGGGTTGGGGAGATTTGAGGAAGGTGGGCTCACGTCTTGCAGCCCTGCCTTGCCCTAACCCAGGGCCTGGGGGTGGCCTGGCAGGTGGCCTCGAAGGTACTGAGGGTCCTCTCCTACAGGACAGCCACCGTGTGGAAGACCCTGTGCCCCTTCTGGGGTGAGGAGTATCAGGTGCACTTGCCACCCACCTTCCATGCGGTGGCCTTCTACGTCATGGACGAGGACGCTCTCAGGTGGGTGCCCCCACTCTTCAGCTGGGGCCTGGACCTGGCTCCCTGGCCCGGCCCGTTTCCCTGCTGGGACCGCCAGTCTCTTTGCAGCCTCTTTGCAGCTTAGCTTGGAGGGAGGCAGAGCTCTGTGGGCCTCGGAGGGGGCAGGGCAGGGATTCATGGGGCACGAGCCACATCACATGGTGCATGTGTGGGGTACAGGCACAGGTGTGCATGGGGGCGTGAGCTGTGAAATGGGCACCCAGAGAGCATGAGCTTGGTATGTGTGTAGGCACACATGTTGGTCCATGTACAGAAATATCATGTGCCAGAATCCATGTTGAGTGTCCAGAATCCAGAAGCCACAGGTCCCCCTCCGTTGAACTACACTGCAAGTGACTGGAGTGCCCACCTCCCTGCTCCCCACAGGGGACCCTGAACTTTTTTGGGGGTGGATGCTGGGTCCTTGGGGAGCAGGCGCCACAGCCCTGCCCAGCTCTGGCTCCATCTCCACCCTCTAGCCGGGACGACGTTATTGGGAAGGTCTGCCTTACAAGGGACACCCTGGCCTCTCA
This sequence comes from Cheirogaleus medius, assembly GCA_008086735.1. NCBI lineage: Eukaryota > Metazoa > Chordata > Mammalia > Primates > Cheirogaleidae > Cheirogaleus > Cheirogaleus medius. The sequence goes on along the minus strand of VBSM01002153.1, from coordinate 27,225,886 downwards.
CCCTAAGGGTAAGATCCCCGGCGTGGGGGGGTGGGGAAGTCCACAGCTCGTTCCTGCTTCTCCACTTTCTCCCTGCATCCCTGGTGTGCCCACCCCCGGCTTCTCTCCTGCTCAGAGACCTTCCCTCCTTGCTCCCTCGGGTCCCATGCTCAGGGAAGGCCATCTCTACGCTCCCCAGAAGCCTGGACCTGTGGCCTCTGTGTTCTTCTGCCCACTTTGGGGACTTTGCTTCCCTAGGACGGAGAGGGGCTGCCGATGGTGGGGTCCGAGGCCTGCCCCTCGTACTCCACTGCTGAGGTGTAGGGGCCCCTCCTCTGGTCAGGATAGCGCCTTCTGTACCCTGGGGGGTCCCTTCCGCCTGGGCCCCAGCACCCCTCTGTCCTCAGCCTAAGGGGTTGGCCTGGAGCCAGCCAAGGCTGCAGAGCCCGTTGGCTGTTTCGTGGGGATGCAGACATCGTTTTGAGGGTCAGCCCTGCCCCAGCCTCACTGTGTGACCTTGGGCAGGTCCTGCCTTCTCTGAGGGTTCAGACCAGGGGTTCCTGGAGGCTTCCGGCACTGCGCCTGGTCCGCCGTGACCCTGTCACCGGCTTCCCCGGCACACACCTGCTCCTGTCTGTGAGGCCGGGGCAGGCACGGGGGTGGCGGCAGGCTTTGCTGACTCATGGAACCTCTTGGCCTCAGCCAGGCCAGAGGCCTCTCCCGCCTGCAGCCCCAGCCAGCCCCTCTGGGGTCCAGAGGCCCCAGTGAGGCCCTTCCCCAGGGTCCCCACCTGGCCTCAGACCCTCCTCCCAGCAGCCCTAGGGGAGAGCCACTGTCCGCTTGTTTTAAGATGGGGAAACTGAGGACAGTCTTGTGATGAGTTAGGGTCAGGACCACGGAACGCAACGTGGCACGGTAGTGAGGGCGCAGGCCTCACTTAGATTCTAATCCCAGCTGTTCCACCTGCTGCTGCCCAGCCTCCCACCCCCGGTTTCCCCATCTGTCGGTGGGGAAGACAGTCCCTGCCTCGAGGGTGCCCGAGGGGATTCCGAGGGGATTATGGAGGGGCCACGTGGTGCCTGGTGGGGCTGAGGATGAAGGGCTGGCACGAAAGGGCCCAAGGGCCCGGCCCCTGGCTCAGCCGCAGCCCCACAGGTTTCAGCGGGTGGGCCCACCTGACGGAGGTTGACCCGGACGAGGAGGTGCAGGGCGAGATCCACCTGCGGCTGGAGGTGGTTCCTGGGCCCCGGGCCCACCGGCTGCGCTGCTCCGTGCTGGAGGCCAGGTGAGATGGGGGGCTGGGGCGCAGGCATGGGGCCCGTGAAACCAGAAAAACCCACTGAGGAGCCTCCTCTCCCTGCACCCCTGCGTCCTGGCCCCAGGGCCACCTCCCATCAAAGCCTGCTCCCAAGAGAGGGTCTGGGAGGCTTTCCCTACTTGGAGATGTTTCCTGGGTGATCTCTAGGAAACTCAGGGGACATGTCCCTTAAGGGAGTGGGTGATGTTCTAATGGTGGAACTTCAGGCATCATAGAGCAGTGGAGTGGGGGTGCAGGGGGACCCTGAACTGTGACCCCAGGGCCCCAGCACCAAGGCTGGGCTTCCCCCAGGTTTAACCCCAGTGTGAACTTGGCCTGGTGTGTGTGTGTAGGTCCTCGGTAGGGTTTCGGGGGTGAAAAGAGTTGCTGAAAATCTCCAGATGGGCAGGGTGGGGGTTCTCCCCAGGAGGGACAGTGGCTTGGCTGGCTCAGTGGGCCTGAGTCACCTGTGCCAGGGCCACCCCCGCCCCACTCCCAGGGTATTTTTAGCTGCAGGCTCCACTCCTGTCTGGGCCTGGGTGTGAGTCACACTCCATGAGAAGTGCCTTCCTTTCTGGCTCCAAACCCACCTCCCTGGAGGCCCTCCCTGCCTCTGGGGTGGGAGGGCAGCCCCCAGCCGGCCAGGGCCTGTGGAGCACTGTGTTCCCCACCCTGGGGTGGTCACCCTGTCTGGGAGGAAGATTTCTCTCCAGCAAATGAGGGGTGTGGGTTGAGTGTGCACAAGGGTCTCGTTCTGTGGCTGCCCTGGCTTTATTTTTGCCCTGAGAAAATGGGAATGGATGGAAAATGGCTGGACCTGGGCCGAGCCACAGCCGTGCCCCTATGCTCACTCATTCTCCCGCCCCTATCCATCCCCTTCTCCCCTGGCTCCTCTGCGTCCTCAGCCCTGCCTGGCACCAGGCTGTCTGGGACATGGGCATGCACGCGTGTGAACCCGCTCACATGCATGGCCAGGCTCTGGGACCTCAGGGCTGCTGCTCCTAGGGGCCCGTCCCCACCCATGGACATGGGCAACACCAAAGCATTTCTCCCTGGTCATCCCCTCCCTCCAGGAACCTCTCAGCCCTCTCCTTTCGGGACTGTTGGGGACACAGTGGCTGGGCCAGTCTGGCCGCCTCTTGGCAAGTCCCAGGAGAGCGAGGGGTGTGTCCAGCCCTCTCCCAGCTGTCCTGTGTGCCAAGACCCCTGCTGGAAGCCTTAGACATCCCCGGCTGCAGCAGAGAAAGAAAGAACACGTTCTCCTTATGGTTCTGGGCACATTCTCAAGGCCAAACCTTGGAGTTCTCTGTTGGACAGTTTTGAGAGGGAAAGGAAGGCAGGCACGAGAGGCTTAAAACTTAAAATACAGAGAGGAAACAGGTGGAAAAATGATGGAAGGACGGTCTGTCAGAGCCGCACCTACCTACCTGAAGGAGGAGGAGGAGGAGATTACTGGGCCTTCCGGAAGGCCGTTATGGCACCAGGCCTCAGTGGGGTAGGGGAGGAAGCTGAGGCTCAGAGAGGTTGCCCCGGCTCTGGGCTGCCCTAGGAACAGAGGGCAGGGGGCTCGGCCTGGGCTGTTCCCCGGTGGCACTCGCCTCCCTGCACCCTCAGAGCAAGGAGCAGCAGCTGCCCGGTCAGATAGAGCCTTGGCCTCCACCTTGGGGGAGTCTTGGCCACATAGGGGACACTGGGGAGATGGCCGTGGGTACAGAGGCCCAGAGGGGGAGGGGCCAGGGTGCACCCAGGCCTTTCCAGCCTGGTGTGGCTACCTCCCAGTGGAGACAGGCTGGGGGGGCTCAGGCAACGAGTGGGTGACCTGCTCCCTCCCTCCCCCCACAACCAGGGACCTAGCCCCAAAGGATCGGAATGGCGCATCTGACCCCTTTGTCCGAGTGCGCTACAACGGCCGGACGCAGGAGACCTCGGTGAGGAGGCCAGTGGGCTGGGAGGGGACAGGAGGCTCAGGGCCCCATTGGCCCTGTCCTCAGCATCACCTGGGAGGTCAGATTGGGACCGCAGTCTTCCAGAGCAGGCCCAGAGAAGGGGGCGACCTCTCTGAGGGGACACAGCAGGTCTCAGCCCCTCTAGTGCAACCCCTTTCACCCCGGCCATGCTGGGGGGGTAGGGAGGGGATCGAGACAGCCAGAGTGGGGGTAACCTGAAAAGTCCAACAGCAGCCACCCTGCCTTCCCCACCCCGAGAAATGACCAGGGTGGTGGGCTCATTCCTCGTGGAAGGGGCCTTGGACAAGTCCCTTTCTTACCCTGGGCTTCACTTTTCCCCATCTGAGAAATGGGTGGGGGCTTGGACAGGACATTTTGACCTCTGCTGAGCCTCGGAGGCAAAGAATCTGCAGGGAACCAGGGAGGCATTTGGGGTGGCTCTGCCCTTGGTCTGGGGAGCCCTGTGGAGTCAGCGCCACCCCCTCCTACCCTTCTATGGGCAGATCGTGAAGAAATCATGCTACCCTCGCTGGAACGAGACTTTTGAGTTTGAGCTGGAGGAGAGGGCCGTGGAGGCGCTGTGTGTGGAGGCCTGGGACTGGGACCTCGTCAGCAGAAACGACTTCCTGGGCAAAGTGAGCACTGCCCCGGGGTGCGGGAAGCCTGGGACTCCCCAGAACCAACAACTGCCACCCACTGCTGCTGGTGCTCAGGGACCCCCCTCCCCACTAAGGTAGTTTGCGAGGAACCTAAGTGTCCCAACCCCAGCATGACACCCTCCTCCACCCATCTGCACTGCCCCTAGGTGGTGGTCAACGTCCAGGGACTCCGGGTGGCCCAGCAGGAGGAGGGCTGGTTCCGGCTGCAGCCTGACCAGTCCAAGAGCCGGCGGGACAAGTGAGTGCTGGGGACTTGGCAGCAGGGCTGGGGGCTGAGATTCGAGAGTTGGCTTCAGGCAGGCAGGGCGGGTGGGGGCTCGAGGTCAGGGGACATAGTCCCAGAGTTCCTTCAGCCCTCAGCCTGCCAGGCCAGGATGCTTCTCCTCCAGGCCATACCCACCTCCTGTCCTTTCCCACAGCCCTGTGCTCAGCCCTGTCCTCTGAATGTGGAGGCAGTCCAGGTCCTCTGCTTTCTGCCTTCTGGCAGTTTCTAGAACACGTGCTCATACCTTTTCTCTTTGAGGGTTTCCCTGCAGATGTCAGAGCAGGGTTCAAGTCCTCAGAGCTGGTGTTCCCGAACCATAGCTCTGAGTCACTCCCCAAGATTCTCCAGGCATAGGGCTGCCAGGTAGAAGACAGCACACCCCGCTAAAGCTGAATTTCAGGTAAACAGTGAGTACTTTTTTAGTATAAGAATGACCATGGGCCGGGCGTGGTGGCTCACGCCTGTAATCCTAGCACTTTGGGAGGCCGAGGCAGGTGGATCGTTTGAGCTCAGGAGTTCAAGACCAGCCTGAGCAAGCGAGACCCCGTCTCTACTATAAATAGAAAGAAGTTATTTGGACAGCTAAAAATATATAGAAAAAGTTAGCTGGGCATGGTGGTGCATGCCTGTAGTCCCAGCTGCTTGGGAGGCTGAGGCAGGAGGATCGCTTGAGCCCAGGAGTTTGAGGTTGCTGTGAGCTAGGCTGACGCCATAGCACTCTAGCCCGGGCAACAAAGTGAGACTCTGCCTCAAAAAAAAAAAAAGAATGACCATGAAATATTTGAGACATACACTAAAAATATTCAAATGTAACTGGGTGTCTTGGGTTTTTATTTCGCCAAATCTGGCAGCCTAGCTGGGACCTGGCCTGCTTGCTGTGTCCCCCACAGCCCTCGGGTGGTTCAGTGTTGTCTCCCTGCAGAAGGCCCCAGACCCCCCATCCCCACCCTTAGCAGGGCAGGGCAGGTGGACGGGTGTGCGTCCAGCACCAGGGCTTTTCCGATGAACCAGCCAAGGGCCCGTTTTGAAGTCTCTGTGTGTGAAGTGTGTGCTGGGCGGGGGCAGGGGGCGTGGAGGATGTTAAGCTTCAGTCCACACCACCCCCAGGAGGAGTCAGAACAAGAAAGCGTAGAAGTGAGATCTGTGGCGAGTTGCTTGAGCTGCATGAGCCTCAGTTTCCCTGGCAGGTCATTATGGGGTTGGGGACTTGCTTCCAGTGTAAAGTGTTCACATGAAGCCGCTATTATCTGGGAGTTTATAAATTTGAGATTGGGGAGCCCTGTATGCCCACGTGGGTCAAGCTTGGGGGCCACAGGGGCCTGGAGGTGGCAGGGAGCCAGGCTTTGAAGAAGAGGTTCCATGAGTGCAGAGGCAGGAAGGGCTTCGGACAGAAGAAATAAGCAGTAGGGGCAGCTCTTGGGAGAGCAGTGCAGGAAACCCACACAGGACGGATGGAGGGCAGGAGCAGAGAGATGGGGAGTCTGGCCCCGAGGGGGAAGGACACGGGGGGGGGGGGGG
>VBSM01002153.1:27209658-27220134 GCA_008086735.1 Cheirogaleus medius | reverse complement strand
ATGAGGTGAAGCTGGGTGCCCAGGTGAGGGGGCTCTGGGGGAGGTGGGAGGGTCTGGCAATGGTAGGCCTGTCCTCCCTGTCCTTCTGAACCCATTCTGCAGAGCAGGACATGGAGTTCTCAGGATATAAGGAGCTGGCCAGTGCCCAGGGCCCCCCCTAACCCCAGCCATCTCTTGGGAAAGTGGCCCCTTCCCCTTGGTGCTCTAAGGTCCTCAGAGTGAAGGTTTGGGTTTGGGTTCCCCTGTGCCTCTCCCAGCCCTGCCTCTCCCTGCCACGTCCTGCAGGGCCCAGGGCAGCTGATCCCACTCATCGAGGAGACGACCAGCACTGAGTGCCGCCAGGATGTGGCCACCAACCTGCTCAAGCTCTTCCTGGGGCAGGGGCTGGCCAAGGACTTTCTGGACCTGCTCTTCCAGCTGGAGCTGCGTCGCACCAGTGAGGCCTGGGAGGGAGCCAGTCCCGGGGTGCGGAGTGGGGTCAGGGAGTGGGGAGTCTGTAGGAGGCAGATGGGGGGTGGGAGGGAGGAGATGGAGCAAAGGACAGAGGTGGGACAGTGGCAAGGAGGCCTTTTACTGAAGGGCTAGCTTAGAGCCCCCAGCCCCAGGGTCCTCTCTCCTCCTCTCCACAAAGCCTTGTCCCAGCGCCCTCCACCCACTGGAACCTCTGCTTGTAGGTGAAGCCAACACCCTGTTCCGGAGCAACTCTCTGGCCTCAAAGTCCATGGAGTCTTTTCTGAAGGTGAATGTGCATGGCATACTGTCCTCATTTTATAGATGATGACCCTGAGGTTCAGAGAGGCCAAGAGACAGTTGGAGCTGAAACTCAAGTATTCTCTTAGTGTCCAGGCCCTTTAAGGTTAAGAATTTCATTCATTCATTCATTCATGGAGAAGCAGTGTGTAGAGCTGCCCTGCTTGTGTACCTGGCTCCTTTGGGGCAGATACCGCAGGCAAAGGGTGCAGGGGTGGCTGCAGAGGCCAGCTGTTGGGAAAGGGCGGCTGGAGGGGGCACAGGACCAATGTGGCTGGCGGTGGCCCCCAGGTGGCTGGGATGCGGTACCTGCACGGCATCGTGGGCCCCATCATCGACAAGGTGTTTGAGGAGAAGAAGTATGTGGAGCTGGACCCCAGCAAAGTGGAAGTTAAGGATGTAGGGTGAGATCGCGTAATTCCTGGGGGTGCCGTGGGGGGGGGGTTGTGGGTTCAGGCCCTGTCTGCAAGTGTGTTTGTGGCTTTCTGCCTGGGCTAACCTGTCGCTTCCCTGCCCTCCTGTGTGTTGTTCCTGTGTCCTCGTGTCGGCTGATGCCTTCTGGCGCCTGTGTCTGCGGGAGCCCTAGTCCGCGTGGCGTGGGCGCTCACCGCGCTCCTCTCTGCCGCCCCGCCCCGGCCCACACAGGTGCTCGGGGTTGCACCGCCCGCAGACCGAGGCCGAGGTGCTGGAGCAGAGCGCGCAGACGCTGCGCGCCCACCTGGGGGCGCTGCTGAGCGCACTCAGTCGCTCTGTGCGCGCCTGTCCCGCCGTGGTGCGCGCCACCTTCCGCCAGCTCTTCCAGCGCGTGCGCGAGCGCTTCCCTGGCGCCCAGCACGAGGTGCGCCCTCTGCCGGCCGGGCTGGGGCTGGGGCGGGGGCCAAAGCGGCGGGGAGGCCGGGGAAGGTGGGCAGAGGTGCGGTGACGCAGCCACGGGCACCGGGGAACTTACGCTCTCCCGCACCCCTCCAGAACGTGCCATTCATCGCCGTCACCAGCTTCCTGTGCCTGCGCTTCTTCTCTCCCGCCATCATGTCGCCCAAACTCTTCCACCTGCGGGAGCGCCACGCGGACGCCCGCACCAGCCGCACCCTGCTCCTGCTGGCCAAGGTGTGGGCCTGCGGACCGGGCTGGGATGCCTGGCTGGGTGTTGCACCGGGGCCCCCGCCTAGACTGCACTACGTCCCCTGCTGGCTCCAGGAAGACCTTGTGGCGAGGCCGCTGATAGTCTCACGTGGTTACTGCACCTTACAGTGTGCAAAGCTGTCTCATGGTCGCCTCACCTGAGCCCCATCTCATAGATAAGGGAACAGGCCCGCCAGGCGTCGGAGGCTGCCCAAGGCCGCACGGTAGACCTTCCAACCCGAGTCTACGTACTCCCAGGCTGGGGCACCCAACGCAGCAGTCTGAGATTAAACTTGCAAAGGAAGGTCAATAGGTTGGGTCCAAATGGTCTCAATTATTAGGCCCTCAAAGGCGGTGATCCATCCCTGATCCCCGAGGGGCTGGAGTGGGCCCGTGGGCAGGGCCTCTGCCGCTTCTGCCTCCATCGCTACAGCTGAAGCAGAGGCTTGCGAGGGTGTTGGGGGCTTGCAGTGGCCGGGCCCCTGTCCCAGCAGAGCCTGGTCCTTCGTGTTGTCACCACCAGGCGGTCCAGAACGTGGGCAACATGGACACGCCGGCTTCCAGGGCCAAGGAGGCTTGGATGGAGCCGCTGCAGCCCACCGTGCGCCAAGGCGTGGCGCAGCTGAAGGACTTCATCACCAAGCTCGTGGACATCGAGGAGAAGGAGGGTGGGCGCTTCCCCGCGCGGCCGCGCCCACAGTCTCCCGCTTGCGTTTATCCCGCCCACCGCCTGCTGCCGGCGTTTGCTCCGCCCTGGCCCCGCCCCCTCACTGGGCTCCCCTTTCCCCTCCCTCCCTGCCCCGCCCCCCTACAGAGCTGGACCTGCAGCGGACGCTGAGCCTGCAGGCGCCACCCGTGAAGGAGGGGCCGCTCTTCATCCACAGGACCAAGGGCAAGGGCCCCCTGACGTCATCCTCCTTCAAGAAGCTCCACTTCTCCCTCACCACCGAGGCCCTCAGCTTCGCCAAGACTCCCAGCTCCAAGGTGGGTAAGGAGGGAAGATGGTGAGAGGGGCTCGGGGAGATTATAGCACCCTAGAGGCACCTGTCCCCTTCCTGAGAGTGCACCTGAGGTCCACCAGGGTCAGAGAAGAAAGCCTGGCTAGGATCAGGTTTCTGGTGTCTTTACTGTTGGTCAGGCCACTCCAGACCAAGAGTATAGGGCCCCTCTGCTGCAAACCACGTGGGGCAGGCAGTGACTGTGGCATCGAGCTCTGGCTTCTTGGTCAGGTGCATGGGGTGTGGGGCTGAGAGGGGCCAGGACAGGCACTGAGTCCTGGCTTCCAGCCCTGGCTCAGCCATGTGTACTTAGAGGAAGTGTCTCAGTCTCTCTGAGCATTGGTTTCTTGGTCCGTAAGTTTAAGAAGATGGTCCTTATCTGGTTGTTGAGAGTTAGATGAGATGATATCTCCAAGGGTCCTAGCCCAGGGCCTGGCATGGTACAGTGCAGGCAGATGGTATTATTAAAGACACTCTGTCGCTTAGGCTGGTCTGCAAGCTCTGTTCTCCCAAGAAGAGCTAAGGTCATGCTCTCTCGATGCACCTGCTGGACCCCTTGCTGGGCTGGCCACTACCTAGTCATCCAGGCTATGGGGTTGGTCTGCCAGGGGTGCCTAGCCCCAAGCAAGTAAAGGTGGGGCTGAGGTAGGTGAAGGAGCCTGTCACCCCTGCTGTGAAGGAGCCAGCTGAGGGATTCCACCAGATGAGGGGCCCAGCCTCTCCCCCGCCAAAGACCCCTCAGATTCTAATTATTATGCATCCCCGTCCCCAGGATCGAAAGGTTTTCCCACATGGGCGTTGTTTAATTCCGGTCCCCGTTTTTGCCCATTGTCAACCTCTGATAGCCAGTCAGGTGGCCTGTCAGTCTGAGACAGTTGGGGCCACCGTTGTGGTTTCTGCCCTGCGTAGGCCTTCCCCATAGTTGGCCTCTGCCCCAGCAGCAGAAGTCCACGTCCCTCCCAAGGAGTGTGCAGCGGTGGGGAGCATTTGCAGTCTCCTGTTGGGGCCATTCTGGAGCGTGCCTGCTGCATGGTCAGGCACCTGTCATCTGCCACCTACTCTCTCTCTCCCACCTTGCCCGAGTGCTGGTGTCATTCCCATTTCACAGAAACCAAGGTGCACAAGTGCAAAGGGACTTGTCCAAAGTCATCTAGTAGGGTGTGGTGGAGCAGAGATGTGTGCCTGTGTCTGCCTTACTCTGTAGCCTGATGCCCCCCATGGAACCCCAAGACTTCACGGTAGCAGTAGCTCTGACCCACTGGAGTTATGGGGGGACGTATGAGGCAGCAGTGAGCCAGGGTGTGAACAGTGCTCGTGGAGACTAGGAGTGAACAGGAGCCTGGGACAACCAGGGAAGGCTTCCTGGCAGAGGCAGGAGTATAGAAGCACTGAAGGTTAGTCCTGGAAGGGATCTCACAGATCATCTTGTCCAGCCCTGTATGGGTCATGGATCACCTCTCCAGGATCCCCCAAAGACTCTGTTTGCATGCTGCTGGTGACAGGGAGATCACTACCACTAAATGAGCTTATTGTGTCCTTGCAGCTCTCTGCTAGAAAATTCTTTGCCTGGAGGTGAAGCCCACTTTCTTGTGGCTTTCTTCTTTGATCCTTGCTCTGCTCCTCTGCTCTAATGCAGCAGAGACCATAACCCTAAGTGTGTTTTCTAGAACCTAACCCCTGAGCTTTATAGACATTCCATGGGGAATGAATGGGAAGTCTTTTTCTCTGTCTCCATGGCATGTTCTAAGAGTTTCCTCTTAGACTATGGCAACCTGAACTGAGTATAGCACCATGGGTGTTATCTGAACACTAAAGAGCAGAGCAGACAGTCACCTCCCTGATTCTGGCCACTATACCTCTGTTAATACTGCTTTGGCTCATCTTTTCTTTGTCCTCCCCCCCTTTTTTTGGTTACTATGCCTCACTAGTAGATTCATACTCAAGCTTCTGAGAGCCAAGTAATTTTATAATTTTTCTCTTCAGAAAGAAAAAAAAACAGGCCAGGTGCAGTGGCTCACGCCTGTAATCCTAACACTTTGGGAAACCCAGGTGGGAGAATTGCTTGAGGCCAAGAGTTCAAGACCAGCCTGGACAACATGGCAAGACCCTGTCTCCACACACACACACACACACACACAAAAGAAAAGAAAAATTATCTAGGCATGGTGGTGCACACCTGTAGTCCCAGCTACTCGGGAGACTGAGGCAGGGGGATCACTTGAACCCAGGAGTTTGAGGTTGCAGTGAGCTATGATGACACCACTACACTCTAGCCCAGGCAACAGAGCAAAATCCTATCTCAAAAAAAGTCAAAGAAAAAATAAATTCCAGGCCAGGGCTTAGCATTTATTTTTCTTAAACTTGATCTTGTTTCAATCGGCCCTTGGCTCCAGCTGGCTGAGGTCTTCTCCAGTTCTGATTCTAAGCACCTGGATCCTTCCCTGGGTCACTGGTGCTCATGATGGTGCTGAGGACAGAGCTTGGGGCCTGTCCCTGAGGCATCCCCAGGTGAAGAGGGCACACTCCATCTGCAGTCACCCTCCATGGTGGCCCTCACATTCTCCTGACTTTGTGACTTAGCTGCAAAGAAAATAAGCTTGGAGGGGCAGGCCCCATGGCCACCCCAGTGACCCAGCCTCTCCCGGCCCAGCTCTGTCCCGGCCATCTCTGATAATCTGGTCCAGAATCTGCCCACTGCCCCCCTTGGGGAAGCCCAGCTGCATTCTTCACACCTTGTGTGCCCTGGTTATTTCGGTGTAAAGGCTTCTCGAAGTCGGCACAGCCACCCTCTCATCTGCTGCTCTCTTGCTGTCCCTCATCCCGTGCTGGGCGTCTGCTCCTCTTGTCCTTGCTGGCAGCACCTGCCCCAGCCTGTCTGGTCAGAAGCAGATCTCCTCTGGTCCTCACTGGGGTGACCCCTCAGCCCAGGCCTCCCACTCCCCAGCCTCTTGGGAGCTCAGGCAGCCACTGAGCCTTCAGGTCCCCCTGGCACCTTCTGCAGCCTTAGCAAAACCTGATTACCCGGCAGCCCCTCTCTGCCCAGGTCAGGGCTACCTGGAGTTCCGTGGCATTGAGCTCTGCCCTCCACGGGCACATCTGTGCGTCCCCCTGTGCAGCACCGCCCTGCTGCCTCCTTCCTGCCGCCTTTCCAGTGGGCATGCCCCCAGCATGGGCAGCAAACCCTCTGGGCTGGGCAGAGCGTCCTGCCACCTCCTTTGTCCTTTGGCAGACCCCATGCTGAGGCAGCTCAAACGTGTATCCTTGCTCCTCCCAAGAGGTGGCACTGCCTCTACTCTGTCCTTAAAGCTAGAGGAGGTAGTGGGCTTGGATACCAAGCTGGGGAGTGTGGGTGTTATCCTGAGGGCCATGAGGACCTGCCACTTGGATGTGGAAGGGCCCAGGTGCCTTCTGGAGGGAGGATGCCAGAGGCAGGGGAAGGGAGGCTGAGGGTGGGGTCTGGGGGGGCGTAGATTCAAGCATTAGCAGGTTGGGGGCCATTCAGGAATGTGTGTGTATTTTAGATTCGATAATGACAGGAGGGACAGGAGATATGGCTTGCAGAGCCTAGGAAAACAAAAGTGGGCTGGAGAATTAATAAGTGCAAAGGCACAAGGCCTGGGCCATCGCAGGCATGACTTTGTAGCCCAGGGAATGCGGGGTGTCCAAATGCTATTCCAGACACCTGTGGGCAGCCCCCGAGTGGCCCCACTCCTTCCTTCCCAGTCTCTGGATACGTGGTCACCGGCAGTCTGGGCTCTGCCCTGGCTGAGGCCACTCCCAGAGCAGGCTCCTGGGAGCAGTAGGCACTCTGGGTCCCCTCCACCACCCCCAGGTGCTTTGGAAAGGGAGGCTGGGGCCCAGGGGCAGGGAGGGGCGTGGCCCCGGCCAGAAACCTGAGCCCCCTTTCCCTGCCTGCCCCAGAAAAGTGCCTTCATCAGGCTGGCGAACATCCGGGCGGCAGAAAAGGTGGAAGAGAAGAGCTTCGGCAGCTCGCACGTCATGCAGGTCATCTACACGGACGACGTGGGCAGGCCCCAGACCGCCTACCTGCAGTGCAAGGTGCGGCTCGGGCAGGTGCTGCCAGCGCGGCCGGATGGCTGCGATGAGGAGGGAGCGAGGCCACAGCCTTGTCTTTCCACGGGCTCCTGCGTATAGGTCTGCGTGTGGTCCAGTGCGTGGACAGCCGTGTCCCTATGATTCGGAGCTTGCATACTGCACCTGTTTATGGGAAACTGTATTTCCACAAGTTTGAGTTGGTGCCTGTGTGTTTCCGTGTGCGTATCAATGCATGACAATCACATGTTATGCACGTGTTTGGCTCTGGGTACTGTCTCTCCAATACCCCCCTCGTCTGTTCATTTATTAACTCAGTCATTGGTTTATTTAAAAAATACCTATTGAGCACCTACTAGGTCCCAGGCACAACTTTAGGTGAGGGAACACGGTGGCAGACAGAGCTTTTATCCCAGGGGAGAAGGTGGACCAATAAGTAAACATTTAAAGTGTCCGATGGTGATGTGCCTCGAGGGGATAAGCGAGAAGAGGAGGGAACAGAGTGGGTGCAGCGGGGAGGGGTGCTGCTTTATAAAGGGTGGCCCGGGAGGGCCTCTGACAGGTGGCATTGAGCAGGACCTCGTGAGGGGCGAGCCAGACACATATCTGGGCAAGGACAAAGAACAGGGAGGAAGGCAACGGTTGGAGGGGCCTTGGATTCCTCCCGGAGTGACTGTCCTTGGCTGGTGGGGAGGAAGTCACAGGCCCATCCCCTGGGGCCGTACCCTTTAGGGGTTCCCTTTTGGATCAGGTCACAGGGAAGAGTGGTGACAGCAGGGCCACCACATATGCTTGGCAGGTTCTGGGATACCCACAGGCATGGCGGAGGGGCCGGTGGTGGCTGGAATCCAGCCCATGCTCTGCTGAGCAGGCCACGTGCACACACTGGAGCAGGGGCCACCTTCCCCAACTTACAGCTGCTGGGGAACGTGGCGCTGGAGCAGTATGGGAGCTACAGGGAAGGAGGGCATCCTGGAGGAGGTGTCTTCTGAATGGACCACCCGCTTCCATGTCCCCCGCAGTGTGTGAACGAGCTGAACCAGTGGCTGTCTGCGCTTCGGAAAGTGAGCATCAACAACTCTGGCTTGCTGGGCTCCTACCACCCTGGCATCTTCCGTGGGGACAAGTGGAGTTGCTGTCACCAGAAAGACAGGACAGGTGGGTGCGGAGGCCTGGGCCCCATGCTCTGCATCTGTCCTGGCAGGCCTCAGGCCCGTGCGTGGGGCCCTTGTGCCCTGCCTGTGTGCCTGGGGGAGCCAACCTGAGGAAAGCTGGCCTCTCTGCATGCTCTGGGCAAAGAAGGTTCGAGACCAGGTAGTTCGGGAAATGCCACACGACATGTGGGATGCATGGGAGTATGTGGAAGGCTCCAAAGAAGCCTGAAAACTCATTAGAATCCTGTTTCTAATGCTGTGTAACCCTGCTAGCACTTCCCAAACTCATCTGATGGGGAACCCTAGGGAACCCTCCTCTTGCCCATTGAGCTCATTACAGACCCAGTGTCCCAAGGAACACGCTTGAGGAATTCCATGCTGAGGAGAACAAAAGAGAGCCCCAAGTCAACACACTCCCACGCTGGCAGCCTGCTACCGGAGCTGTGGCTGGGAGGGCCTGGGTCTTGGGTACTGGAGGGACAGCAGACAGGAGCTTCTAGAAGGACTCCTGGTGATAATGGAAATGGTGCGTCTTCACACTGTCTAATAATCTAGTCACTAATGCCTGTGGCTATTGAGCATTTGAAATATGACTAGTGTAGCTGGGGAGCTAAGTTTAAAATTTTTAAAAATTTTGCTTAATTTTAATTAACTTAAATAGCCCCATGTGGCGACCTTCTTGGACAGCACAGTTCTAGAACTTTCAAGATCTTCCCCCCTAGCTTATCCCTACCTGCTTTTGGAGCAGTGTGTGGAGCCCCCTGGCCTTTAGGCCAGGCCAAGCTTCTGTCCCCAGAGCCTGGTGTGGCAGAGGCCATCTGAACCTGACCCACCCTGCCCTGGATTTGTGGTTGAGCAGTGGGTGGGGATGGCTTTTGGTGGCTCTTTGCAAGGGCGCTGCTGGCTGGTTGACCTGACCTGCAGCTTCTGGCAGCCATATTTCAAATGCTCAACAACCACAAGTGCTAGTGGCTAGAGTATTGGAGAGTGTAAAGATGCACCATTTCCATTATCACCAAGAGTCCTTCCAGAAGCTCCTGTCTGCTGTCCCTCCAGTACCCAACTGTCACAGACAAACTCTCGTTATTGGTGAAGTGGGGCCCACCGTGGCCCAAGAGGCAGGGCCTGTTATCCCATTTTATGGGGGAGAAACTGAGGCTTAGAGAAGGCAGATGACTCGACCAAGGTCATAAAGCCAGTGAGTGGCAGGGCCAGCTCATTCTAGGCACCAACCCCCTGTGTTCCACCTCACCATGATCTCAGTTCCAGGCTGCTCCCTACAGGCAGGAAACCTTCCAGAAAGTGATCCCAGGTTGCATCCTGCACAACTCCTGGGTGCTGTAGTAAAGTATCCCGTGGTTCAGGAGCCAAATCTGAGATGAGCATCTGCCCCCAGACGGTGGGGAGAGTACCAGGTCATGCTTTCTGCCCAGCTCTGCACTGGGGGCCACTGAGTCCATACCTCTGCTTCCTCAGGCCTCAGTTTCCCCATATGTACTGCCAGGAATTAGGACATGGTGGTGCCATAGTGCCTGCACGTAACTCTGCCTTCTCTCTGCCATCAGATCGGGGCTGTGATAAAACCCGGTCTCGGGTGACCCTGCAGGAGTGGAACGATCCTCTTGACCATGACCTTGAGGCCCAGCTCATCTACCGTCACCTACTGGGTGTGGAGCCCGCCCTGCGGTGAGGAAGCTCGTGTGGGGACTGTGAATCCCATGCAGGAGAGCCTGTGTGGCCCCAGAGGATGTGCCAGACCAGGGCTGGAGCTGGGATTTGGGCTCGGGGCTGCTGCTCCGTGGTGGCTGGCCACCCCTCTTCCAATTGCACCCAGCACCTTCCCACCGCACAGCCCTATCTGGCTGGGGCCCCAGAACACCTCTGCAGCACAGGGCGCTCAGGTTAGGACAGAGGACTGAAGGGTCCGGGCTGTGTCTGCCTCCTGGCCGGGGCTGAGCCCACCTCCCAACCTGCCCAGCCGTCTCACAGGGCCCTTGGAGCGCAGGCCCTACCCTCTGCCAGCTCCCTGGGTTCTTCGGCCAGCTCGCTTCATGCAGTGGCTCTTGGCCCTGGCTGCAGCTTAGAAAAAACAGGATGCTGTCAGAAATCAACTTCAGACAACAGGATGGCTGGGCCCCGTGAACTGGGAATCTCTGGGGGTGAGGCCAGGGCTTCCTGAGAGCTCAGCTTCCCTGAGCCTGCCTGGGTGGGGCTCTTCTCCACACCCCTGCATTCTGGGTCCTCCTCGCTCCTTATCAACTCTTCCAGGGTTTCTCTCTTTCCTGAAAACCCTTGGAAGCTCACACCGTCTATCAGGAAACACCTGCTCCCCTGTGAGCTGCAGCCACTTTGTGGCCACCTCCTCTCTGATGGTGTGGCCCTGGCTCGCTGCCCCCCCC
>VBSM01002153.1:27194873-27209648 GCA_008086735.1 Cheirogaleus medius | reverse complement strand
CTACTCCTGCCCCCTTGTTCGGTGACTTCATCCTCCACTAGGGGATTCGTGCACCACCCCCACCTGGACCCTCACACCCATGGCCACGCCCTAGCACTTGCCCTCCTCCTCTTCCTCTTCATTTGCAAGGCTCCATTTTAATTTCACTTCACTCGTGAACTCATTTAATAGCCACTGACCCAGGTTGCTGCTCTTATGATCCACACTTAAGCCAGGAAGTGGCAGAGTCAAGATTCAAACCCAAGTCCCCTGGCTCCGGCACCCTTGGTCCTGACCACCTGCGCACCTGCTATCCTGAGAATGTCCCCACCCCATCCCAGCTCACTTCCTCTGGATCTAGCCCACCAGGACCTCGGATCCACCGGCCCCCGCTCCCATCCACTGTCCGTGGTCTGCAGCTGTGCTGCCTTCCTGTGGCTGCTTTAGCAAATGAGTACAAACTTGGTGGCTGAAAGCAACACGGATTTATTCCCTTACAGTTCTGGATGTTGGCAGGGCTGGTTCCTCCTCTGGTGGCTGTAAGGGAGAATCTGTTTCCTGGCCGTTTGTAGCTTCTAGAAACCACTTACCTTCCTGGGCTCGGGGCCTCTTTCTCCATCTCCGAAGTGCACCACTCTCATCTCTGCTTCCATCCTCGCATCATTTTCTGTGGCTTTCCTGCCTCCCTTTCATAAGACCCTCGTGGTCACATTTATGGCCCACCTGGAGAACCCAGGATCCTCTGCCCATCTCAGGATCCTTAATCACGTCCGCAAAGTCCCTTTTGCCATGTCAGGTAACAGTCACAGTTTCCAGGGACTAGAGCCTGGTTATCCTGGGAGGTCACTGTCCAGCCTTGCCCCTCCCCGCCTGCTGTCCCCACCTCCCCGGCCTGCACCAGGCAGCTCATGGAAAATTGCGTTTCCTGGAGGAACCTCTTTTCGAGGGTCCCACTTTACTTTTTCTACCCACATCTCTGCCCAGTGTTCCCCCGCCAGTCCTGCAGCAGGTTGCTCAGTTGGGTTGCCCTCTGGTGACTTTCTCACACTTTGTCCCTGCTCCTTGCTTGAGCCCAGGAGTTGGAGGTTGCAGTGAGCTATGATGACGCCACTCCACTCCAGCCTGGGTGACAGAGTAAGACCACATCTCTAAAAAGAAAATTAGACCAGGGGACAGTGAAAAGGACTGAGCCAGAATTCCTACCTAAGGGACTTCGAGCAGGGATCCACCCAGATCTCATCCTCCCTCCTGTAAACATAAGGAGAATCACACCTGTAAGGGCCTGGGGTCTTGGGTGAGCCCTGTTAGGAACATGTCATTGTCTCCTGCCCCATAAGAAGGAAATTCACTCTGCGGCCAGCTAGGGGACTTTCAGGCCCCACTTGGCTATTTCCCACGGGCACTGCAATGTGAGAGTGACGGGGCCCGAGCTTGGTTTCCAAAGGCCCTTCTGGTTACCCACGGCGGTGGGAGGGGAGGAAGGAACCAGGAAGGTGACCAGGGGCTCATGTTGCTTCTTCAGAGATTGAGAGTCAGCTCCTGCCCCCGCAGCCACCTGCAGCTTGGGAGGCCCACGCTGGGTCACCAGCCTTCCCAGCAAGGGCACCAGGAGCCCAGGCAGGGTAGGTTGTGGCCGCAGGCCCTCACTCTGTCCTCCCCCACAGGGAGAAGCTCCGGGAGCCGAGCAGAGGCAAAGAGGCAGGCGCTGAGCCCACAGGCCCTGGCCAAGGTAGGTCCCTCCCATCTGGACTCCCTCCGCGTCCCCAGCCACCTTCAGGGATGCATGGGTGGGGAACCCAGGTCCACTCCCAGGGCCCTCTGAGGCCCTGCTGGCCACCCTCACGGCTGCATCTGCCTCCAGCCCCTGAGGACCCGCTGGCCAAGCTGCTCCGGGTGCTGCAGGACCTCCGGGAGGCCCACAGCTCCAGCCCGGCCGGCCCCCCGCCCTCGAAGCCCACCCGCCTCCTGGAGCTACAGACGTGAGGTCCACCCTGCACTCCCACGCCGAGCCCCCGGCCAGGCGCTTAGAGACCCTCAGAGCCCTCTGGACCCTCCCCCAGGCCTCTCTCTGAGCAGGGCAAGTGGGGGGAGCCAGGTCCAGAGCTGGTAAGCTTGGGCCCGTCCTGTCGTGGCTGACCTGATGTCTCTCGGGACTGCGGTGGCTCCTGCTCCTCTGAGGCCTGGCCGCTGCCTGTGGCCCCTACAGCCATCACTGCCATTGGCCCGGACTCTCCAAGGACCCTCCTCTCCCGCCTAGGACAGACGCAGCCAGAAACCACCCCGTGGAAGGTCCATGCCCGGGTGGGCAGGGAGGTGGGAGCATGGGCCCCAGGGGCCAGGTCGAGACCTCAGCACCCCTCACTCCTGGCCGCCACCCCACCCACTCCTCTCCCCTTCCCACTCACCTGCCGCCGACAGTAAACCTGCTGAGACTGCCAAGGCTCCGGGGTCTTGTGAGAGGGGTTGGGGGGAGAGTAGCCTGGGGGAACCTCGGAGGCTGCCAGTGGGTGTGGCCGAGGATGGATCCAACAGCGTGGCCTCTGAGCATCTCTGTCCTCCTTCTCTGCTTCCCACATCTGGGGTCAGGGGCCCCTTTCCTCTCCCCACTACACCCCTGGGTCCCGCTCCTCCCTCCCCACAGGCCACAGGGCCCCGTGTGTCTTGCCAGCTGTTCTCTCCTCAGGGCAGCCCCCTCCACAGTGTCCCTGAAGATGGCAAAGCGGGGGCGGGGCTGGGAACCTTGAATCTCGAGTGGTGGCCTGGCCCTGGCAGCATCCTTCCGTCTGTGAGGGCTGGGGGTGTGGCCACGTGGGAGGTCCTGGCTTCCCCCAGTGGCGTCTTGCCAGGCTGAGCTCTCAGAGGCATCCACAGTGACCTGGCTCAGGGTGGGGAGAAGGCCCTGGACCTGCCCCCACATCCACTGCTTCCCCATAAGGCCTTCAGCCCCTGCCTTGGCCATGCAGTCACCTCCCCCATCCTCTGACCCAGATCCCAATGGTCCACCCTCGTCCCATTCCTGGCCCAGAGAGGTTTGTCTGATGCCCCCATCAACAGAGGCCCTGGCTGGTCTGAGTGTTGGCAAAGCTTGACTCTGGACCAGTCCCCACTCTTGGGGGCAGGGTCCCTGGCGTCCTGGGGGCTAGTCTGCCTTTCCTGGTCAGCCCCTTCTGGGGGCCACCAGCTGCCCACCAAGCCCTGCCCCCTGCCCAAGAGGAGCTCCCACTGCCTCTTTGGGGCAGTGATGACGGGCCACTGGCTCGTACCGCTGAAGTGGTCCTGGGGTGGCTGGAGCAGCAGGCGACGGGGATAGGGCTTCCATCCCTCCTTGCCCCACCCCATGGTGCCCTCTCCTGTGGCTGACCTGCCCAGGTACAGGGTGGGCAGCCTTTGTGCCTGTGAGGGCACAGAAGCCCCTGAGGCCTCCAGACCCAGCCTCCTGCCTGCCCCCCTCCCCCCAAAAGACACCCTCCCTGCCCCAACAGCACCCCCTGGCTTTAGTCTCACTCCTGACCACAGCGGCTAATAGACATGGCCAAGTGGGCCCTGTTCTAGCGTTTTCCCTCCATCAATTCATTAATTCCTCACCTGTTAGCCTATTGTCATCTCCATTTATTTTAGCTCCTGGGAACATAAGGCGAGAGTAGTAATTTGCCCAAGATCACAAAGCTGTGACACACGGACGGAGGAGTTGGGCTTTGAACTTAGGCAGCTCAGAGCTCAAATGTGTTATTTGAAACCACTTTCAACCGCAAGATTTAGGATATAAGGATAAACATAGATTAAAAGAGACATGAGATTTTGCAACTAGATAGTGGTGATGATAGCAGTGATTGCATCAAGAATGTAATTAAGGTCACTGAGTTGAAAACTTAAAAATGGGTACAATGGCAAATTTTATGTTGTACTATTTTACTATAATAAAAAAAGACTCAAGAGACTTTTTAGCAACCACTTGCAACAAAAACAAAATGTTGAAGGCTGGGTGTGATGGTGCGCACCTGTAGTCCCAGCTACTCTGGAGGCGGAGGCAGGAGGATCACTTGAGCCCAGGAGTTCAAGGCTATGAGCTATGATCCTGCCTGTGAATAGCCACTGTACTCCAGCCTGGGTGACATAGCAAGACACTGTCTCTAAAAAACAAAAGAGGTGTGAAATCACATCTTTATGAGACCACTGGAATTTGGATACTAATTGACTATAGGATGATAGGAATTATTGTTAATTTTTTAAAGGCCTGATAAGATATTTCAGTTGTGAGAAGATATTTCAATTGTGAGTGGTTGCCCAGGCTGGAGTGCAATGGCCTCATCATAGCTCACTGCAGCCTCAAACTCTGGTGCTCAAGCGATCCTCCTGACTCAGCCTCCTGAGTAGCTGGGACTACAGGGGTGTGCCACCACCCCTGGCTAATTGTTAAATTTTTTGTAGAGGTGGGGTCTTGCTATGTTGCCCAGGCTAGTCTTAAACTCCTAGCCTCAAATGATCTTCCTGCCTCAGCCTCCCAAAGTTCTAGGATTACAGGTAACCAGAAGATTGTGAGTGTTTTAGGGGCCTTTATCTTTCAGAGATACATACTGGCATATTGATAAATAAATGATAGGAGTGTTTGGGATTTGCTTCAAAATAACCCAGAGGCAGGGGTGGCAGCGGGTGGAGGTAGAGACAGGACAAGACTGGCCATGAGCTGATACTTACTAAAGTGGAAGTGAGGAGTGTGTGGGGCTTCATTATACCACACAGTCTACCTCTGTGTATGATATTTGAACATTTTAAGAATAAAAAGTTCAAAAAAGCTCACAGAGACTTACCTGCTGCAAACCTTCAGCCAGCGAGGCCCAGGGTCTGCATTTTAACACCAGGTATACATATTCCACAGGCTGCAGGAGGAGCTGTGGGTCTTCATGAACGGTCCTAGCATGTGCATATTGGACAAGCATGTAGCATATGACCCACGTTCACCTTGAGGTGGAGACTTAACGTTTGAATGTGCTACAGTTAGGTCCTAACCATCAAAAGGTGAAGGCATGCAAGAAAACCAGCCAGAACCAGTCTGTGGTCGAGATCTCTTATCAGGAGAAAGTTCCAGAAATCAGTCTTTTGTCCAATCCAAGCTGTGGAATGAGGAGGTCAGTTAGCATCTGGTGGCAGATGAGCTGCAATGGTCGTTTTTTTTTTTTTTTTTTGCAATGGTTTGAATGTTGCTCACTGAGAGACCAGTGCTTGTTTAGTTGCTAGAGAAAAAAACCTTGTGGCAGTTAGCACATAGTTTATTCTTTACGTGTAGAGGTATGTGACTTAACCCTCGCCTGGCACAGCCTTAGAACATGTTTATAATTTGGTATCTTGTTGTCACAGAGTCCATTCTTATGTCCATTCAGTCGTATGGTCTCGATTTTAACATTCCTGCTGGTCAGTTGTGTCTAAACTGCATAAAGTGAGGGGTATAATGAGGCATGTCTGACCTCCAGTCTTGTCATGGCAGGAACTCGGGTTTTAAGGTTTCTCTGGTGTCCCATTGGCCAAGAGGGGGTCCATTCAGTGGTTGGGGAGCTTAGGATTTTATTTTTAGTTCTCACTTTGATACCACCATCCTATGGACTCCATGAGGCTTTTTGCATGGCTGGGTCTCTCCCCTCCCTCCCTAGCCCAAGGCCTGGGTGTAGGGGTAGCTGAGCCTGCCGTACCCCCGACCTTAACTCCAAATTGCCAACACCTGGTTCTGTGGCTACTTCTTAGGGTTTCACAAACGTCCTCATGCCTTTTGGATGTTCTGGGGTTTCAAGGACCTAGCGTTCAAGGACTGATGTTCACCATAGGGCAGGCACCCTGGGAATCCCTGAGTGGGTACCTGCTTCTCTCATCCTCTGGGCCCATCTGAGCAGGTTTGCAACAACCGCCTCCTGACAAAGCCTTGTCAAAGTATAATTTTCAAATATGTAAAAGAAAAAAGATTCATACAAATATAGAATGAACACACATCAAAAATCTATTACAGCTGGGTGTGGTGGCTCACACCTATAATCCCAGCACTTTGGGAAGCTAAGGTGGAAGGATGGCTTGAGGCCAGGAGCTTGAGACCCACTTGGCCAATATAGCTAGACCCCATCTCTACAAAAAATAAAAAACTAGCAAAGTGTGGTGGTGTGCACCTGTAGTCCCAGCTACCTGGGAGGCTGAGATAGGAGGATCACTTAAGTCCAGGAGTTTGAAGTTGCAGTGAGCTATGATGAGGCCACTGCACTCTAGCCCGGGCGATAGAGTGAGACCTTGTCTCAAAAGAAAAAAAAAGACCTATTGCACATCAATTCAGAAGGGATTGTTTTGGAAAGCTGATTCATAGAACATTCTGAGAAGCTGGGTACATGTATTTGTAAGCATTTTGAGAGAAGAATGCTAGAATGAGATTGTGATGTTAGACACAAAACTGGTTAATGAAGTTTTCTTCTCTGCAGGATAGAAACTTACAGGTTAATAAATAACTTCAATGTCTGGGCTCTAATCAAACAATAAATAACAAAGACAAGGCCGAGTGCAATGGTTCACCACTGTAATCCTAGCACTTTGGGAGGCTGAAGTAGGAGGATCACTTGAGGCCAGGAGTTCCAGACCAGCTTGAGCAAGAGTGAGACCCCGTTCTCTACAAAAAATAGAAAAATTAGCCGGGTGTGGTGGCACGTGCCTGTAGTCCCAGCTATTTGGGATCCTGAGGTGGGAGGACTGCTTGAGCCCAGGAGTTTGAGGTTACAGTGAGCTATGATGAAGCCACTGCACTCCAGCCCAGGCAACAGACCAAGACCTGTCTCTAAATACATACATACATACATAGTCAAACACAGGCACAGTCCCCACAATTAGGATCAGCAAACTTTTTCTCTAAAGGACCAGTCATGCAGGTCTCAGTCAAAACTATGCCATGTAGCAGGAAAGCATCCACAGACAATGTGCAAACACATGGGCATGATGTACTCCAATAAAACTTTATTTACAAGCACAGGCAGGATTTGGTTCCCAGACACCAGTAGTTTGCCAGCCTCTGCCCTAGATAATTAAATAAACCTCGGTCAGGCCTGTCTAACGACTTCTCCAGTATGACACTGTCAGAAAGTGCCACACACTGCCCTTTCACTTTATGTCCAAGGCTGGATAATTTTACTTAACACCCCATGTTCCAGCAGCCTCTTCTGTAGTTGTGCCAGACAGACCCATCTTCTTTAGTCTCAGGAGAGATGGGAATGGTCACATGGCTTTCTCTTGGGGCAGCCCAACATCAAGCCACTGAAGACTCTTTGCAGTCTGACAACTTCTGGGGCCCAGGGTCTCATGTTGGTCTGGGAAGGAAAGGGCAATTGTCATCACAACTCCCCAAGAAAGAACACTTCCACAGTGGCTGGGGGTGAAGTGGGGAAAATGCTGTCCCCACTCTACCCTAGCCCAGGTAAGGGTGGCCAGCCTCATCACCTCCAGGCCTCAGCAATCCTGGTACGGGTAGCGTCCTTGACCTAAACTTTTCCAGGGTGACCCAGAGGGTGGGGGTTACAACCCCAGGGAATCCTTTTCTATTCTGCATCAGTTAAAAAGGTGCCTGGCCTACTTGGCCTGGAGAGTCATGTTCTAGGTGGGGCCCCGGCAGACTAACATTTCCTCACCCAGGGCTCAGGTGGGAATTGGTCCTGCCCCATAAGTGGTGGTGGAAGTTCCAAATTTCCTTGGAGGCTCCACAGCTGCTGCCCAGCCCTGGAGAAGCAGCTGCCAAGCCGTTAGGACTCCAATAGCTAGTGAGTCCCTAGCTCCTGTTGCTTCAAACAGCTCAGGTAGGGCCTTTATAGTCTGCAAAATATCAACCAACAAACGGGATGTTCCGAGCGCTTCTCTCACCCCTGTCTACACCTGCCTCCTCCGCCAGCTCTCACCCAATTGTTCCTCCTGGCAAAGAAGCTAGAGACAACCTAGCCAGGGCTCTTGGCGCATTGTGCCCAGGCAGCCTTGGCAGGAGGCGCAGCCATACACCCGCCTCTAGCCACTGACTTTCTGCAGCCCCCACCGCTGCCAGCCACAGCTGCCCACTACCCCACGCCTCCATTCTCAGAGGCCTCCTGCTGTGTACTCCAAGGGCACATTTCCAAAGAGAGATCATGGGACATGGGCAGCGGAGAGAGACACAGCTTGGGGTTCCCGCTCAGCCTGGGCGAGAAAGTCTCTGCAGTAGCAGAGCAGCCCGCCCAGCGCTCCGAGCATGCGCCGAAGGGTTCCCACGGCCGGAGGCACGAAGGTGGTGGTGGGGGGGGGGGGGTCCTTCTGGACCGACGCAGGCGCAGAGCCACAGGCCTCCGTCGGGCATTTCTGGCGCCTGCGCAAGATCCTCCAGTCCGGTAGGGGGCGATGAGACGGTCCTTACCCGGGTTTGGCACGCCGGCGTAACCCGGAAGAGGTCGCTTAATAGGACTCCGGAGGCCGTGTAAGCGGCCGCTTGGAGTCTGGACGCTGTTGTGACGCTAGCATGAACGCCCCTCCAGCCTTTGAGTCGTTCCTGCTCTTCGAAGGCGAGAAGAAGTAAGTGGGGACGGCCGGGGCCGGGGAGGGTCTGGCCGAGGCTCGCGAGCCCTCGACCGTCGGGCGTCAGCCCTGCCGGTCCTGTGGTTCTCCCGCCGGTCCTCCGTCCGGGACGGAAGCGGCTTTTGCTTGAGCAAAATGTTGACCTGGGCCAGGCGTAGTAGCTCACGCCTGTACTCGTAGCGCTCTGGGAGGCCGAGGCGGGAGGATTGCTTGAGGTCAGGAGCTCGAGACCATCCTGAGCAAGAGCGAGACCCCGTCTCTACTAAAAGTAGAAAAAGTAGCCGGGCGTGGTGGCACGCACCTGTAGCTTCAGCTACTCGGGAGGCTGAGGCAGGAGGATTACTTGAGCTCAGTAGTTTGAGGTTGCTGTGAGCCTCGATGGCGCCACTGCTCTCTTCTGGGGTGACAGAGTGATTCTTTGTCTCACAAATAAATAAATAGGTCGGCCTGTGTCTGCCAAGCTTAAGGCAGTTCTGCGCGGTTAGCGGCGGGTGTGCTCATTTTGCAGAGGAGGAAACTGAGGCTCAGACAAGTTGAGTAACTTGCCCCGGGCAGGCAGGAAGTGGCGGGGCTTGCATTCGAAACCAGATTGTCTGCCTCCAAAGTCCTTTTCCTCTGGGATCTGGCAGCCTCCCCACTGGTCTCCCATCCACCACCTTCATCTTCTATGTGACAGCCAGAAGTGATGTCTCTAAAGCCCACATCTGATCTGTCACTAGCCTGTGTAAAACCTGCTGTGGCTCCTCACTGCCTGCTGGTTGAAGGAGCCTAGTGGTCAGACTGCCTGGGCTTGGCTTCTGTATCCCCCATTTAATGAGACTCTATTTTGGGGCAAGTGACTTGCTCTGAGGCCATTTCCTCGCCTGGAAAATAGGTTTATTACTGTATTTAAACATGGGATTTTTCTGTTAGAGGAGATTGAGGTAATTTGTGTAAAGTACTTAGTCCAGGGCTGAGCACATAGAAGTTGGCTTAAATATTGTCTCCTCTTCTTAATATTTGTAACAGCCTGGAATGCAGGGTCCTATGACCTCCACTGCAGCCTCCCTTTAGAGCAGACTCTCAACTGGGGACCATCTTGCTCTCCAAGGGACATTTGGCAAAAATGGAAACATTTTTGGTTGTCATAGGCGTTACTATTGGCATCTACTGGGTAGATCTTGAGATGCTGCTAATGTCCTACAGTGTACAAGACAGATCCCCACAGAAAAGAATTATTGGCCTAGAATGTTAGTGGTGGCAAGACTGAGAAACTCTGCTTTAGGAAAAAGGAGCAGTCCCGAGTGGGTGAGGGTACCATAGTGGGGTTAGCTGGAGTCAGTGTAGACACAGTGCTGCGCTGAGTCAGAGAGGTCTTCATGGGATGAACAGATTGAGAAAGGCCTGGTTGGGGGGAGGGAGGAGGTAGCACGTGAGCCTGCCTCCAAGGGCAGGGTTTAGCCCCTGCCCCTCATCTGTGGCCTCTGTCTCTTTCTAGGATCACCATTAACAAGGACACCAAGGTACCCAATGCCTGTTTGTTCACCATCAACAAAGAAGACCACACACTAGGAAACATTATTAAATCGTAAGTTCCAGCTCAGAGGCTCTCAGGGGTTGTGTTTAATGGGGCTCTTTAGGGCAAGGCACAAGTTCCATAAGATTTTTTTCAGTCTCTCTGGGTGCTTGCTCTGACATTTCACAATCCCAGTACCTTTCTTTGAAGGGACACTGAACTGTATCTGTTTACATAAGCCACATTTCTGTATTGGCTTATTTATCTATCTAGAGTGAGTGTGCAGCAAGTTACAGACAAGTAGGCCTACTTGTGTTGTCATACTAATGAGTACTGAGAAGCAGTCAAGGTTAGCTCCTCCCCCCCCCCCTTTAGGGACCTGACTGCCATAGATCAAGGGAGAGAATTGGAAGAGGCTTTCTGTGGTTGTCCAGCACCCCTGGTGGGCCCCTGACATTGGTTGGTGGGTGTTTGCTCACACCAGTGAAGTCCTGGATGGGAGTGCTCAAGAGATGTGACTGCCACTCTGACCCAGGAACTTGTTACTTCACTGCAGATGTGGCTCTTCCCTCGGGAGCCATTGGTGAAGCCAGGCCTTTCCCAGTCTTTCGTGTTGGAGGCCGAGGGTCTCCTGGTGCAGTAGGGCGTGGGGATGTCTGTTGCTGCCTGGAGGACTCTTGCCCAGTGTCCCCACCCATGCAAGGCCCTCCCTCATGGTGCTCACACTTGACTGTGAGCAGCTCTAAAGGAGACCCCCATGTGTCAGGGAATGTACACGACACAGCCTTGTAGAACAGGGCCCAGTGTGTGTGGACAGCCCCTGCCAGCCTGTCCTGCCTGGAGGACTTGTTTCTATCTCTCCAACTGCTCAGAGCCTCGCCCTTCTCCCTACCCCATTGATGTGCTGAGTAGATGCTTTTTGGGCTTTTGTTCTGGTTTACTGAACGCTGGCTGGACATGACCACATAGGGAGGTCTCTCTGTCAGCACTGCAGGGTCCCTGACTTCCGCTGAGGGAAGAGGTTGCTGGAAACCTATTCATAGCTAGGTCCTTGATCATCATGGATGCAGGGGGCATGAGGGTGTGGGTGGGGTGGTATCCCCATGTGGTATATCTTCTTGAAAGTGTTTTACTTGAAGATTTAGGGGAAGAGAAAACTCTTTGGCTGGAAAGCTTTGAGCCATGAGCTGGGCGCTGCCTGGTAGCCTTGAGGCCTGGCTTGTCAGCCTCCCTCACACTGCCTGTCCCTGTGTCTCAGACAGCTGCTGAAGGACCCACAGGTGCTCTTTGCTGGCTACAAAGTCCCCCACCCCTTGGAGCACAAGATCATCATCCGTGTGCAGACCACACCGGACTACAGCCCCCAGGAGGCCTTCACCAATGCCATCACCGACCTCATCAGTGAGCTGTCCCTGCTGGAAGAGCGGTTCCGGGTAGGAGCCTGGGGTGCAGCTGAAGAGGGGAGCGGGGGAGGTGCCGGAGCTGCCAGTGTGCCCAGAGCTGCAGTGTCCACAGGCCACACCTAGGCTGCTTCCTTGGGGCATTTAGGGGAAGGGGGTGGCAATGACAGAGCAGGGATGTGTGGACTGAGGGATTATGGAATTGAGGCCTATGGCCTGCAGTCTGTCCCATGGGTGGGGATTTTACCTAGTGTTCCAGGATCCCTCCTTGTGTGCTCTCATGGTCCCTGCAGAGACAGGAGATCTACTGCCCTAGGGGGCTGCTCTTCCAAGTCCCTCATCTGGTGCCATAGGCTCTGGTTTGTAAGGCCTGGCTACTTCCAGACATTTGTTTAGCAGGCAGCTCATCCCAGGTTGGTGTCACACCTGGTCAGAGGGCCTCAGGGTCTAGAACAATTTAGAGTGGGAAAGAGCCATGGCTTGTGAGATGTTCGGTGTCTAAGCTGCCTGCATACTGGGATGAGCCCCTCCTACACATGACTCCAGCCCTGGACTGCAGAGAATGGGGTGGGCTGGGCCAGCTCAGAGACACCCTTTGCCCAGCTCCCCGGAGCCTGGTTTGCTGCCTCAGCTTAGTGTCCTGTGGAGCGTAGCTGATGGCTGCCCTTGGGAGGGTGTAGCAGCAGCTTCTGGTTGGACTTTGGTTAGGGGATACTGGGGTTGTCCTGTCCTTGCCCTGGCCATGCAGCTAAGTCGCTGCCTTCTTCTTTCCCAGGTGGCCATTAAAGACAAGCAAGAAGGAATTGAGTAGTGGGCTGCAAGGATCTTTGCTTGGCCTGTAAGCCCAGTTCCTACTTGGCACCAGGCCCTTCTCTCCAGGCACCAAGCAGAGAGTGGCCAGTCCTGGCTGTGGTGGCTGTGACCCTTGGAGCCATCCGTGAGCCCCTCACCCCTGATGTACATAGATTCTGTTTGATCTTCCTAATAAAGTATGGCAGGAAAAGACTCGGCTGTGGGCGTAAGCACGTGGATTGTGAGGCTCGATGGAGGTGGATGACCTGTTTCAGACACACTTTGGGCCCACATTCCAAAGAGTAGATTGACCCAGAGACCTTGATTTCTGTCTGAGAGGTTGGCAGGGACAAACTCATTCTGGACCAAAATTTGGGAATGGAGTGGGCGGTGCTGGGAGGTAGTCTTGAGCAGAAGGGAACTGTGAGAACCCTTGACCTTCCATGAATCTCTCTTCTAGAAGCCTCAGCTGCCAGGTTTGCCTGTCTTAAGGTGGGACCCACACAGCTGCAGACAGCTCTCCACAGGCTCTCGTCCACAGAATTTAATACAAATATTCACTGGTAAAAAGACCACCACCGCCAGCCTGAAAGCTGAATAAGTTAAGTTGTGTCCCTGGTACTTTGCAATAGAGACAGGAGCTCCTGTTGGAGGCTACTGTCTCTTCCAGATGGCGACAATGTTGGAGTCCGTCAGAGCAGTGAGGTAGGTAAAGGTGGGGTTGGCCACCACTGTGTTCACCATGGTCTTGGTCACTGTCTGGCTGTGGGCCCAGGGCTGTGGCCACTTAAGGATCTGGGGGGAAGAAAGGGGGTTGGGCACCTGCTTCCCAGAGACCAGGCCCACACAGCACCAGCCCTGGCCCGGGGAGGAGTGAGCTGGGCAGTACCTGCGTGGGGGCCTGCAGGGGGGCTGGCAGTGGAGGCGGCTGCTTCAGGACGCTCCTGACATCGTAGATCCACACGCTGCCCTCCTCATCCCCACACAGGACGATGCCCTCATCTGCCAGGACAAGGCAGGAGCCTAAGGTGGGGTGGACCTCTAGGAGGAGTGGGTGGGAGGGGTGGGCAGGGGGGCTCACCAGGGCAGGTGCTGAGCGAGAAGTAGGCCAGCTCGGTGGGGGACCATTGAAGCCGGGCCAGGACGACCACTGCCACTGTGGACTGGTGGCCCCGGCCCCCCCACGTCTGCCTCCAGCTCCACAGGCAGATGGTGCCCAGGCCATTCCCCTTGGAGGCTGTGGGGGAAAGAAAAATGTGTTGGGCCCCTTCTAGACACCTGCTCCCCACTGGAGCCGCCTCAGAAGCCCTTGTTGTGCCTAAACTCTCGCCCAGGGAGAAGCCACCCATCTGGGTGCCCAGAAGCCAGGCTGTCCCCTAGGCTGGGCTTACTCACCCACAACATCGTCATTCACGAATGCCAGCCCATCCACTCTCCGCGCAGATGCCTCGGAGCCCTCAGAGAAGACAAACTCCACTTCACACACCCTGCGGGCAGAAGACAAGGGCTGGCTACTCCTTGCACGTGCAAAGAACTGCCCCGGGCACCTGCTCTGGGCCAGGCCCTGTGTGAAGGCTGGAAGATGTGACCAAAAGGACACTTTCTTTCTTGGCACTGGAGAGGGTCAGCCTTGCCCTGGAAGGTGGGGCCAGCAGCTTGGTGTCCTGAGTCACAGTAGTGGGAGCCCAGATGCTTGAAGGGCTGGTTCCTCCAGGGGAGGGTGGGTAATGTGGTCAGGAAAGGTTCTGGAGCGAGCAGGTGCCTCTGAGACTGAGTGTGAGGTGAGCAGGGCAGGTGTTTCCAGGCCAGCCTGGGCGGGGTTTGCTCTGACCTGAGGCAGGGGGAGTGGCTGCTGTGCATGTGGGGGTGGAGTATCACCTCTGCTTGGAAAGGCCACCAGGCAGCTGTCCAAGTGCTGGAGAGGAGCCAGCCTGGAGCCAGAAAGGCAGCCAAGCACCCAACTATGGGACGGGCATGAGCCGCGGCAGCAGCAGGGGAGTAGGAGAAGCAGATGCATCGGGCATGGGGGGAGCAACTCCACAGGACGTGGCAGCCAGGCAGGCATATGGAGGGAGAAAGGGGACCCAGGGTGAGAGAAGCCCAAGGCCACCAGCACCTGGCAGGACGCTGTCACTGTCTCTGCCAAGGCTTTGCTGTTTTCTTCCACATAGTAGCTACTTCAATCCTGCCACTCACCCTACCATTCTTTCTGGGCTGTTCATTATACTTCTTACCATGGCCAACAAAGCCCAGTGTGCCCAGGCTGCCTTGGCACCTCTGGCCACTGCTTGGCAAGACAGGTGCAGTTGGCCCAAATGGCTGCATGGTCAGCCAGCTCTCCCCACCACTGGCCCTTTGCACATGCCATTCCATGAGCACCTTTCCTTCCCTCTGCCTGGCTGACTCGCCTGCAGGCCCCTGGAGAGGAAAGCGTGAGCCCTAGAACTTACCCATTTGTCCCTGGTCACATGTCAGCAGAGTCCCCTTGTCCCCCATCACTCTTTCCTTTGTGGCTGACATCACACTTTGTGGGGTTTTGTTTTTATTTTTTTTTTT
>VBSM01002153.1:27177819-27187952 GCA_008086735.1 Cheirogaleus medius | reverse complement strand
TTTTTTTTAATTGCACAATGTCTGAACTGTACTAGTGGCCATGGGTGGGAAGACACAGGA
This sequence comes from Cheirogaleus medius, assembly GCA_008086735.1. NCBI lineage: Eukaryota > Metazoa > Chordata > Mammalia > Primates > Cheirogaleidae > Cheirogaleus > Cheirogaleus medius. The sequence goes on along the minus strand of VBSM01002153.1, from coordinate 27,187,892 downwards.
CACTGTGTACGGGACACCATCCCATCCTCATGGCTGTGGGACAAGGCGAGTGAGATATCCAGGATGCCTCCCTAGTTTTTAACATGCTCCATGTGAGGGGCCCAGGAGACGGAGGAGATGGTGGTCCGAAGCTCAGGAAGTGTCTGAGCTGGAGTCGGAGGCTGGAGGTGAAGCTTTAGGACGGAGTGAAATCCTCAGAGAAAAACAGAGGGCCCAGAGCTGGGGATGGGAGAGGAAGAGAATCAAGGCCACAGAGGCCAGGCCTGAGTTCTGGAGGCTTCTGAGGTCCTCGCTGGGTGGCTCTGGCCAGAACCTGTAACATCTGCACCTCTAGCTCACACATAGGGATGGTTATGGTACCCTCCTCCTAGAGTTGTCCTGGGGGTGAAACTATTAATAGATAATCCATATAAAATGCTTAATGCTATGGATGCAAATATTGGCTATTTCATTAACTAACTCTTTTTAATGCAGAGAGCCAGAAGAGGAAAGTGCAGCTGAAGCCAAGGGAGAGATTTAAGAATTAATCACTGGCAGCATGACTCGGGGTCTGCCTGGAGGACAGAGTGAAGGGAAGAGGCTCAGCTCGGGGGAGAGCAGAGCGAGGCCCAGGGAAGAGGGCTGCCCTCTTGGGCAACACTCAGACTCATGATGGGCCCAGGCCAGCCCCACCTAAAGAGGCTGGGTGCATAGATACGGGGCAGGGGAGGACAGTTGGGTCTTCCTGGAAGCAGCTGTTGAGACAGAGCGAGGAGTGCAGGGGTGTGAGTGTGTGTGTGTGTCTGATGTGTACGAACAGGAAGAGGAAGAGGGCAGGGGCACAGACAGATGCCTCCCCCTGGCCTCCCAACACGTGCCACTCACCCCGTGGACAGCCTGGAGGCACCAGCTCTAGGATGAGCAGGTTTCTCAACCCCTGGCCTGGCTGGATGCTTTCACACAGGTCTGCTCCTTCAGTCCTACTGAGGCTGGGGAGGATAGAAGATGCCCCACAGAAACCAGGAACAGTGCAGGTGTGCAGGCTGCTCCCTGGCTGTGCAGCCTCGGGCCAGCTCCTTAACTTTGCTGAGCCACCTTTGTAAAATGGAGAATGAAAATAGGATTGTGCAGAGGCTCTTCCTTTTACAGAGGTGGATCATGAGAAGGGAGCCCGAGTTGTTCACTCAGGAGGGCAGCAGGCCTTCCCTGGGGCAGCGGTTCTGCCTTCCAAGGTGGCTTCTGGGGAGGGCTGAGCCATCAGAAACCCACTCAGAGGCAGGCAGCCAGCCAGCCAGGGGCTGTGCTCAAGGGGCCTCCGGAGGACACACGTGTGTCGGCTGAAGGAAGTTTGCCATGGCTTTAGGACCCGTTCTTCTTTTGCAGAAAACACACCGTTTCATTTACTGCTTGGACACTGGCTGGGCCGTGGGTGCTGAGGAGTCTGACTTTGAGGGCTGGGCCTTCCCCTTCCCAGGAGTGATGCTGATAGAGGACTTTGTGACCCGGGAGGAAGAAGCCGAGATGGTACGTCTCATGGACCTGGAGCCCTGGAAGCTCTCACAGTCAGGACGGAGGAAGCAGGTAGGCCAGGCCCCAGCTGGGGGGCAGGGGAAAAGGCTAGGCCAGACTGAAAGGACAGTCCCACTGCTCAGAGTCCTCTGTAGCCACACCCCACGCACCCCCAGGACAAGGGGTGGACAAGCCTCCCTTGACCTTGGGGCTGTGGGTAGCTAGGGTTGCGGCAGAGTGTGTTCTAGTTCCAGAATATTTTCATATGCAAAAAGAAACCCCATACCCATTAGCAGTCACTCCCCATTGCCCCCTCCCCTGGCAACCACCAAGCTGCTTACTGTCTCCTCAGTGTCTGCCTCCTCCTGCTGGAATGTCCCATCCTTGAAGTCAGGGCTTTGCTTTGCCTTGGTCACTGCGACTGAATTCTTCAGACGTAGTCTGTGATAGACATTTCTGTTAACTCAGATAGTTCTTCGCCTCCCTTTGTCTTCACCCTTCAGGACTACGGCCCCAAAGTCAACTTTCGGAAACAGAAGCTGAAGACTGCGGGCTTCCAAGGCCTCCCCAGCTTTAGCCGTGAGGTGGTGCGGAGGATGGGCCTCTACCCCGGGCTGGAGGGCTTCCGGCCTGTCGAGCAGTGTAACCTGGACTACTGCCCCGAGCGGGGCTCTGCCATCGACTCCCACTTGGACGACGCCTGGCTGTGGGGGGAGCGGCTGGTCAGCCTCAACCTCCTGTCCGCGACCGTGCTGTCGATGTGCCGAGAGGTGCCAGGCAGCCTCCTGCTCTGCTCAGCCCCGTCGGCTGCCCCAGAGGCCTTGGTGGACAGCGTGATAGCCCCCAGCAGGTCCGTGCTGTGCCAGGAGGTGGAGGTGGCTATCCCCTTACCCCGCTGCTCCCTGCTGGTGCTCACGGGGGCCGCGCGGCACCAGTGGAAGCATGCCATCCACCGCAGACACATCAAGGCCCGCCGTGTCTGTGCCACCTTCAGGGAGCTGTCAGCCGAGTTCTGTCCCGGAGGGAGGCAGCAAGAACTGGGCCACGAACTCCTGCAAATCGCTCTCTCCTTCCAAGGAAGACCCGTGTGAGTTCCTCCCTGGGGACAGGAGCTGGAGCTGGGCCTGGCCGGAGTCACTGGCCCCAGAGTTGGCCATTCTTGGGATTGAAGTGGGGAGTCCAGTACAGGGCTTTTCCCCCACCTCCTTAGGTTTTAGGAGAAGACATCTGACCCTTGACACCACAGGCAGTGTGAGCCCTACCCGGGCGCTGGTTCTGGCGAGAATACACCTCAGTCAGTCCCCTTCGACCTGCGCTGTGGCCACTCTGCTTCAGTTATTTAATTTGACACAGTTTGGGGAGAGTGGGATAGTTTGAGCTTTAAAAAGGTTGAGAACATTTAAAACTATTTTTTTTCTTTATCCGTCTCTCTGAGCCTTCCTGATGTCCCACTGTCCAGTCCCTTCCTTTGGGGAGCGTGTTGGATTGGAGAATGGAATTGGTAGAGGATTTGAAGTTCAGACTTCAGAGTTGGCGACAGCTTTGAGCCAGGCTGAGCCTGGGTCATGCTTGGCCCTTGGGAGTGGGGGCTGTGATGAGGGCAGGGAAGTCTGAGAGCCTGGCCCCTCTTCCCATAACGGTGTTAGCAAGTAGGGAAAAGGCTCCTACCCCCCAGGACACCACAAGGTTGTTCACTCTGTGGCTCTGGTGCAGTGTGGGGTGCTTACCTGGATGGACGGCTGCCCAGGTACACCAGCGGCCAAGTGAGGAGCAGGCCGAGGCAGCTGAGGGGGTAGCGTGAGCCTCGCCCCCATGTCTAGCCCTCTCTCCTGGGCTTCTGAGACAGCACTCAGCTCACCGCCGTGTGCTGGGAGCTGAATTTGGGGGAGCAGGGTCTTGTCACGTAGTCAGCACCGTTCTGCAAGGTCACTCCAGAACCTTCCCAGAGCTGTCTGACAGGGGAGCTGCTGGCTGCCCAGCTACTGAGCCCCTGGTGAGGTCTGAAGAACGGTGAAGAACCCTGTGAAGATCCAGTGGAGAGGCTGCCCAGCTGCTGGGGGCAGTCGGGTGGGGTGGGCGCCCAGACCACCCCGGCTGCCGCTCCCATCAGCTCACAGGGAGCATGAGGGGGAAGTACGACTTCTTCCCAGTGTCAGGACCCTATGCAGGTCCCTCACTGGCATGCAGATGCCAGCTGGGCCTGGTGGTCTACTCTAGAGAAAGTCGTGTGGGGTCTCTGCCCCTGACAGCGGGCACCCCCTGGGCAGAGCCTGCAACGTGCTCTGCAGGAAACGCACACTCGGAATACTGTGGAGGCCTCGCCAGGAGAGGCCTGGGGAGCTACTGAGCACAGACAACTGTTCTCCCCAGCATCCCTCAGATACACTTTAGGAGACATTTGTTACATGATAGGTTGGTGACCCCGAGTTGAGTCTGTCCTAGAAGCTGTGACATGGAGACCGCTAGGCCCCACGTGCCTGCTGTCTGCACAGTCACGCCTCGCCCGGCTGGATGGGGCAGGAGGGCACCAGGCCGGGATGCTTCTGCCACAGCCCAGCTCCTGGTGCGCTGCCCCACACACTTCTGAAGGGCTGGGCCCTGCTGCTGCCACCTGCAGGTACCACCACCTGCTTACCTCGTGTTGGCTAAGTGGCCTCACACATCCTCCAGCACTTTCCGTAGGTAGCAGGCCTGTGTTGTGCAGACTAGGCTGTCTGCTCTGATGTTCCTGCAGTCTCAACAAGGGGAAGGCAAGAGTCCCCTGTGGGGGACTCACTAATACCAAAGTGTCCACTCTGAGGGCAGCTTCCTGTGGCGTCCTGCTCCTGAGTGAGCTGAGGGATAGCTCAGCTGACATCAGCCTGCCCTTTGCAGAGATGTGTTCAGAGTGGTGGGTGGTGAGGTCCAGGCTGGTCCTAACTCAGGAGCGAGAAGGGAGAGGGCTCAGTCCCAGGAACATTCTCTGGGGCTACTCCTGCCTAGGATGGTGTTGGACCTGCATGTCCTATGTCCCACAGCAATCCCCAGGCAGCCAGCAGGTGGCCTGGAAAGAGGGCTTAGCAAGGAGCCTCCCGGGGGCTCAGTCCTGTCCCAGCCCTTCCCTGCTGGGCCCCACTCAGGCTGTGTGGACTCTACCCGCTAACTTTCCAGAGCTATCCGAGTCAAGACAAAAGTCTTCTCTCAATGGGTCTGCAGTGTGAAGCGGGTCCCAGCCTGGCAGGCTCGCTGCGCTCACTGCATAAGCGGCCCAACGAGCCAACAGCAACTTCTTCCCTGCCCTTGACAGGGGCGGGGCAGGGTCTTCTCTAAGGAAGCTGCACCCTGACTTCAAGTGCTGTCTTGCTTGAGGCTGGGTGGGCCCTCTGGACTGGCAGGGCATGGTGCTGCCAGTTATTTTGCACACCCGATTCCCAGGAGCCTCTAGGTTGAAGTGCCAGAAAATTAAAAATATGAGGCAGAAATTCTTTCCTGGAAGGGGGCCTCTACTTCAGTGGGCGACTGTTAGGAAACAATACATCTGGGTGCATCCTCATCACCGCTGCCAGCCCGTGGGAGGACCTGCGTGCGTCTGCACAGCCTGGGCCCCGGCCCCCAGGGACCTGGGGCTGGAGAATGTCCCAAGCGACCAGAACTTTAGTGGTTTTTCTGGATGGCTTAGGGGGATGTTCAAACCAACCCCATTTAGATGGGCTCTGCTGGTACTCAGCCACCCACATGGGGCTGCCTCTTCCTGTTTCCGGAAAGAGAGGGCCCTGCCTGAGCAGCGGCAGGCAGAGGCACTGTTGGGGACAGCGTGTCTGGGTGTGCACACCCTGACTCTCCATTCTAGAGATGTCCATGCCCCTCACCAGGGCAGCCTGTTAGGACACTAGCCAGTGACCAGCCACAGGAGGCGGCAGGTGGGGTCCAGGAGAAGGGCCTTCGTGCCAGGTTGGGGGTCACCCATGCAGCAGACAGAGGGAGGGACCAGGGCTGCAGCACGTCCCCTGCCTGCAGCGTCCTGCCAGGAACAGAAAGCGCTTTCAACAGCTTTACTGGTTTATTCAGTTCAATCCAGGGCAACTGTTTAAAGAACCCACACACGGGACAGGAGGTATGTTCGCCATACATGATCTGGGTAACATCATGCATAAATAATCAGCACGAGACAGTAACAGCTGCAGGTGAACTCTGACTCACTCAGGCTTATGTAGTTTTGTCCTCAACAGACCTTCCTAGAAGACGCTAAAACACATTCTGCCTTCTGAGTTTCTAAAATAGAAACACTTGCTTTTGGAGACTTGTGTCAGGTGCTAAATGAGAGTGTGTTCCACATTGGAAGGGCCCCAGTGTATCTGGAGCACCGGGAAGGCTCTGCTCAAAACTAGGGCAAGCCCATGATGGCCCCAGGGCGGCCCGAGCCACCTCTGACCACGGCAGAGGCTACGGTTCTTAGAACGCTCTCTTCGAAATCAGGCTAAACTTCCAAACACCAAATTTCTAACCTGCAAGTGGCTTCTGCAGCTCCCAACAGCAGCTCCCCTCCTATCTCTCCTTAAGCTCTGAGCTGACCCTGAGGTTTTCCGTCCTGACAAGCAAGGCCCACGTCCACAGTCAGGTCTGCCCCACACTGCAGAACTGGACAGGCTGGAGCCGGGAGAGCACTCTCTGGATGAAACCAGAGAACGAGAAACTACAAGGCCACCATTCTCCTGATCAGAGCACTAAAGACATGTACGTGACATTGTCTCTAGCCACATGGCACCATCACTGGGCACCTAGTGTGTGGGGACCAGGTGTAACACTAGCCCCCAGCTGGCCCTGGAGGTGTCCTCTCCACAGACTGAGTGTGGCGCTCCGTGGGCTGGGGCACCAGATGGCCGGGGAGGGTGGGCAGCAGGAGAGGGCCCAACTCAGCCCTCTCAAAAGGCTCAGGCCAGAGTAAGAGCCTGCTGCCCCCATCCTGAGAGCCACCACTCAGAAAAGCCAGCTTGTCTTGTCCCTGCCAGTACATAAGGCAACCGTCTTGGGGTGACACTGACATTTAACGAAGCAAACACTTACCAAACCAGAAGAGCCTTTTCGATAAAGCTCCAGGGAAGTATAGACATGCGCTAGGAGGCAAGTTGAGTCACAGATGTCTGCAGGCGCCGCAAAGGTCACACCCTTTGGAAGGTGTAGGGCTGTCTGGCCCCACAGACAAGGGCATGATGTCCAGGCTCCCCATAGATGTCACAACGTACAGTGGGGCTTCTTGGCACAGCTTCCTGAGGCTCCCGGCACCTCTGTGTATCAAGGTCTCTATTCTCAACAGTATGTCACATCCCAGAGACCTTATCTGGGCCATCCGGAATCCCACAGCCCAGATAGCCCAGACCCCGCAGAGATACTAAATTGTTACAGGAAATGTAATCAGAGCATGACCACGCCCAAGGACTATGAGAACAAAAGACAAAGTGTCCCTCTCCAGGTTACTGCTGGGAGTGGGGTCAACACGGTTTCTAACAGCAACTCAGGGTGCAGCACGCTCCCACGTCAGCCGCTGCTGTGGCGCATGTGCGTGCGTACGTGTGTGTCTCCACCCAAGAACACGGGCAGGTCTACTAGGTGCCTTTAGTGAAAATGCCAGAACCCACACCACACAGCTGGGTCAGCGAGTGCACGGGGGCCGTGTGCTGGCTGATAGGCCTGGAGGGCCCAGCAGGGAGCACGTGTGGCATCTCGTCCCCCTGCAGTTGCTTGGTGTCCTCACAAGGAGGGCCTGCATTTGGTCCCTGGACCTGCTACCCACAGGCTAGGCCAGGCCAAGCCAATGGCCTTGTCTAAACAGGAAGTCCCCCAGGCTGTCCCCTCTTGCCACCTGGGGCCATGGGCAGCAACAACCTGGGCAGGCTTCCAGACTGGGTCCTTTCCCCAACCTGGTGGCTTCACTGAGTCCATGTGGCCTGGGCTCCAGGCTGGTTGGGAAAAGAGAACCTGAGCTTAGTGTGCCTCAGACATCCCTCAATTAAGTTGTCCTCCTCAGTGGACACTTCACACTGAGGCCCACAGACATGCCTCCCTGACCCTGGCCAGGCCTCCCACCCTTGGAATCTCCCCAGGGCCTGGCAACTCTGACATTAGCTGCAGCACCCACCCCACCTGCTGCGCTGATGTGTGCCCCAAGCTCTTGCCTCCCCCTACCCCCCCACCCAAGCCAGGCCACCCAACTCCCTCCAGGGCTAGAGGGAGGAAACACCAAGCTGTCTTCCTGCACCCAGCTGATTAGGCAGGGACTGTGGCAATCACCATCGGACATGCTCCCCAAAGGTCTCCTGGGACAACCCTCTGAACTCACACCCCTGCCCAGACGCTCCCTTCCCTGGCCGTCTGCACGTTCCAAGTCTCAGAGAGGCCCTTGGCCACTGGGTACTGCTCACAGCTCTTCCTGAGACAGGGCCTATAGACGGATCCCCCGGAGCCTCTTCCGCTTGCCCCGATCCAGGAAATTCCAGAGCCAAGGAATCAGCCTTTCTTTGCCCCCTACGCTCTCAGCAACAGTGCCTTGGTTAACTACCAGATGTTCCATCTCAGGGAAAATCATCCAGGTTGTTACATTAAGACAGGAGTAAAACTTTGGTCTTGAACCATCTGGCAGTGTCTAAGCAGCCTGGGGAGCAGTTTGCATTGCTGAGTCTCCCCAAACACAAGCAGTTTTCATCTGGCCCCCAGGCACCAGCCCAGCCCCTCACACGACCTGCAGGCTGCGCTCGTGCCCGTCCAACTGCACCTTGAGCTTGTGCAGCTCCTCGATCTCGCGGTTGTGGCGCTCTGTCTTGTGGCGCACCAGCGAGCGGTAGAAGTGGATGGTGAAGACCACGAAGATGAGGCCCACGGGCACCATGATGATGGTGGACACCAGGGCGGCCTGCCAGCCCGTGTGGCTGCCGGGGCCAGGCTGGCTCCTGGCGTCCACGGGGAGGAACTTGATCCAGCAGAGCAGCACCACCTCGGCCAGGAAGAGCAGGATGCCCAGCACGGTGGAGAAGCCCCAGGCCAGCTCGATGTAAGGGTGCATGCGCTCGTGTGGCGACTCGCTGATGGAGTTGAGGTTGTGGATGTTGCTCACGGCCTCCACGTTGGGCAGGATGCACGTGCTGATGAGCAGGGCAAACAGGTGCACGGCCACCAGCACCGTGGTGCAGGCGCTGAAGGCAATGAGCAGCGGCCGCGGGTACTGGTACTGCGTCTCCAGCTGCACCTCCACCATGGCCACCTGCGAGGAAGAGCAGGGCTGGGCGGGGAGGGCAGGGTGCACCCCCACCACGGCCACCTGTCAGGCAGCGCAGAAGGGCTGTGGGCACCCACAGACTTACCTACCTTTGGGACTCACCCATATTCTGGGCCCTTGAAGACCAGAGGACCTCTCCTCGATATTTAAGTATTTCAAAAAGTTCTGACTAGCTAAAGAAGATCACACTAAGGGAAAATCTAAAAAGTATAGAACGGAGTAAAGACACACAGGTGATCACCCCCAGGTGCCTTCCCAGACCGAGAAGAGAGGATGCCTCTGTGGTGCCCAGCTAGCACCCAGGGCACATGCCCACGGCCCTGGGCGCAGGTCTGCACCGCTTTACTGATGTCAGAGCCAGGCTGAAGCTGGCTGAGCTGCAGAAAATGGCTGTTTTTCAAAAAATAAAAACTGACCTTTCAAAAGGTAAAAAGGGAGGCTCCTGATGGTCCCCGGACTTGGAGCTGTCTGGACTTAGAGCACCTGGACGGCCTCGTACAGACCCCACGGGGCAGCTCGCAGTTGAGACCAGAAGCTGGGGGAAGCTGCATGTCCCAAGGCCGGGAAAGGCAGGAGAGGCGAGGGGAGCAGCTGTGGGAAGGAGCCTGGGCTGGGCCAAGGGAGAGAAATTGGCACTGCAAGCAGAGAGACCAGTGGGTGGGTGAAGATTGAAATGAATACGCCAAGCACCTTGGTCTCTGCGTGTCATCTGGAAACTTGCAGCGGCAGCTAAGTGCCCTCCTCGAGGTGGTGGGGATGCAGGGCTGCTAGGGTCTGCTATAAGCATTTTTAAAACTATATTCACATACTACGCTTCGATGAAATAAAAATTATTTTAAATGAAAGGAGAAAAAGCCCCAAAGAGGGAACCGGAAGCCCCAGCTTATCTCTGTGGCAGGCAGTGCCTGCTCACCATGCACCCCAAGGGGTTTTCACAGTGCGCCCTTCCCACAATTCCCCTGCAGTCAGACCAAGGCCACACCCAGTGGCACCCTCCCCGGCCCCCCACCTGCCCATAGCACTGTGGATCCCTCCCCCCAAAGGAGGGTTTAGTCCAGGCCCAGCAAGGACTGCAGGGGAACCAAGGACCTTCTCCCCGGCAGCCAAAGAAGCCAGACTAGTCAAAGAAGGGGGCAGGGAGGCAAAAAGAAAAAGACTGAGGAAGGTTTTTCCACCCATAGTGTTTGCCTCCTAGATCAGCCATCCCTGTTTTTAAATATATATAAGAAGATTTCAGGCCAGGCGTGGTGGCTCACGCCTGTAATCCTAGCACTCTGGGAGACCGAGGTGGGAGGATAACTCAAGGTCAGGAGTTCAAAACCAGCCTGAGCAAGAG
>VBSM01002153.1:27136264-27147030 GCA_008086735.1 Cheirogaleus medius | reverse complement strand
AAAAAAAAAAAAAAAAAAAAAAGTCATTTTCTCAAAAAGGAGTGCAGGATGTAGAAAAAAAAGAGAGAGAAAAGTGTTTCTGATGATTTCTATATACAGATCATTATTTCTGACAGTGGCAAACCCACAGCTGTGTGACAAGACACCTGAAACTTCCCACTAAGATTGAGAATGTCACCACCAGAAGATGGCAGTAGCTGGAGAAGAACCACCAACATCTAGGGGCCAAAAAAGGCTACAGGACAAGCAAATATTAGGTGAAAACTAGCACAGCAATAACCCCATTCTGTTCCAAAACCAGAAGGATTTTTTCTAACTCAGCTTTGGCCATTCCAACAAATTCTTACCATATTTTTTTTTGTTATCTTGGCTGTCTCTTGGTTTAACATTTTCTCTAATGTCTTATTTTGAGAATGCCAAACACAGAAAAGTTAAAAAAAAATTTGTCATACCTATACCCACTACCTTGATTCAACAATTATCATTTTGCTGTACTTTCTTTAACACACACCTATCTATGTATGCCTCTATTTACCCATCAATCAATCTTATTTTTTTGGTGCATTCCAAAGTCAGCTGAAGACATCAGGACATTCCATTCTTAAACAATTAAGCAAGCACATCATTAAATAGAACTTAATATTTGTTGACGGTTCTTTTCTTTTTCCTTTTAAGGTAATACATAGAACAAAAGCCCAGATCTTGAGTGTACAGTTTGATCATCCCAGAAAGTCCCCTTATGCCTCTTCCCAGTCAACCCCTGATCTTACCCCCTAGAGACAACCACTATTCTGACTTTTTCTCACACTGACTAGTTTTACCTGTTCTAGAACTTCAATCACACAATATGGTCTCTTTTGTGCCAGACGTCTTTCAGCCTGTTTTAAAGAATCATCCCACTTATTGCATGTATCAGTAGTTTGTGCCTTTTTATTGCTACGTAGTACTCTATTTTATGAATATTTAATTTTTAAAAGCCTTTTGTTTCTTTATATAGGTAGAAATTCTCTAGAGTCTGATTTTCTTTTTTACCAAATTATTGGAAAGGCAAATGCTACTGGGCTAAGTGGCTTCCTCTCTCCTAAAAAGCAGACAAATAACTATCATTTTGAAGTATCTGAATCTCTCTTGTATGTACAAATGTGCTCTATGAAATAATAGGCACCATGGCTATACTGAGGAAAAGGACTTTTTTGGTGCACGTTCTACATTAATAACAAAGAGCGATTCCTCATGTAGTGCTGGGAGAAGTCAGATGTATATTTGGGAAATCAAAAGGAATTAGCCAAATAACATTTGATTTTTATTAATAGTAAGATGGGCAAATATAGGAGCACCACACAAAAGTCAGATTTTCTTCTGACTCTCACTAATTGCCAGTTAAAAAATATAAGGGGTCACCCAGCACCACTGCAGTCAAAATACTAGAACACCTTTGAACAAATGTGGGGAGAGTCAAAATCTCTACAAATCATCGAAAGATACAAAAAGATTTAAACAAATGAAAAAAAAGATACAAAGATTCCAGGTGAGATGAGTAAACATTATAGCATCCATTCTCATTCAAGGTAAATTACAGATTCAACTCAATTCTAGCCAAAAATCATGTAAGATTTTTGGTGGGGATTAAATAGCTCCAAAATTTGGCTGGGTGTGGTGGCTCATGCCTGTAATCCTAGCACTCTGGGAGGCCAAGGCGGGAGGATCACTCAAGGTCAGGAGTTCGAAACCAGCCTGAGCAAGAGTGAGACCCCGTCTCTACTAAAAATAGAAAGAAATTAATTGGCCAACTAAAAATATATAGAAAAAATTAGCCGGGCATGGTGGTGCATGCCTGTAGTCCCAGCTACAGGGAGGCTGAGGCAGTAGGATTGCTTGAGCCCAGGAGTTTGAGGTTGCTGTGAGCAAGGCTGATGCCATAGCACTCACTCTAGCCTGGGCAAAAAAGTGAGACTCTGTCTCAAAAAAAATAAAAAAAGAAATCTAACTTGGATGAAGGAAGAGAATGAGAAAGAATAAAACTTAAATAAATAAATAAATAGCTCCAAAATTCAATTACAAAAATAAAAGGAGTAAAATGCCCCAAGGGCACTTTTAAAGAGCACCAGGAGAGATGTTTCTGACCCCTTCAGCCAAGAAATAGAAAGCTTAACAGCTCTTAAAGCACAATTTCTTAAGCAATTCCCGAGCTCTTAAAATAATCTATTATTTGACATCTATCATGAAAAATACCAGCCCCAAAGTTAGAAAACCCAAATCCTCAAAGGAGGAGACACATTGAAAGCACACTACTATTCACACCGAACACACAGCTATCTGCATTTAGGCATTCAGGCAAAAAGAGAACAACAGAGAAGTAACAACTCAGGGAGTGGGAGACCCTGCTTGCTGTTTCCTGACACAGCAAATAACCTAGCAGGGAGAGGGGATGCTGCCATGCCCTGCCGTACACAAGGAAGACTCTCACCCTTGTCCCTCTCCTAGCGTGAGCATCCTTCTGGGCTGATGCTGACCTGGGTCACCTGGACCCTGCTTTCCATGCCAACTGTAAGGGCAGACCTCACACAAGCCCCAATCAGCGTATCTACTCTTCCTCAAACACTTTTCTCTAAAGGCTAAAAATGCACATTGTCCAAAGAGGGCTCAGCCAGCCTCTTGGCTCACTGACCTTCTCAGCCATGGCATCCATGTAGTCCTGGCGCTGGTATTCTCTCCGGCGCAGATGCCTGTACACGTGGAACTCTCCACTGCCGGCCCCAGCACTTGAACCTACAGCCAGAACAGTCCAGAGTTCTAGATGAAATCCAGTCACCAACACAGGCTACCCTTAAACGAAAGGAAGAAACTGGAAGTAATGGAAGGGACTAGGCCTTTCTCCCCACCGCATTCCAGTGCCTGGCATGTTGCAGGCATCATTATTTGTTGCAGGAACGCTGAATGTGAAGTCACTAAAAATCCCACTTTAATGTAGTATTAAGAAGAGGAGCAGACCATGGTTCAGTGACCTCCTCCCTTTCCATGATTTCACATTTGACATGCTGGATTTCTAGTGAGTTGAAACCATGCTCATGTTATATTAAATGAAAAGAAGTGGGTTACAAAATAGTATAATTTGAACAATTATATTTTTGTAAAAGCATTGCTTTAGTGGGGATGTTTGGCCCCCCAACTTCATGTTAAAATTTGATCCCCAGTGTAGGAGGTGGGGCCAAATGGGAGGTGTTTGGGTCATGGGGGTGGATCCCTCATGAATGGCTTGGAACTGCCCTCCTAATGAGTGAGTTCTTGCTTTGTTAGTTCCCATGAGAGCTGGTTGTTCAAATAAAGCCTGGTATCTCCCTTCCCTCTCTCTTGCTTTCTTTCTCACCATGTGATCTCTACACATGCCAGTTTCCCTTCCCCTTCTGCAATAAATGGAAGCAGTTTAAGGCCCTCACAGATGCAGGCACATGCTTCTGGTATAGCTTGTAGAACTGTAAGCCAAATAAACCTCTTTTCTTTATAAATTACCCAGCCTCGGGTACTCCTTTATAGCAACACTAAAAGAACCAAGACAAGCATTTTCTCTCTTTTTTGAGACAGGGTTTCACTCTGTTACCCAGGCTGGAGTGCAGCTCACTGTAACCTCGAACTCCTGGGCTTAAGCAATCCTCCTGCCTCGGCCTTGAGAGTAGCTAGGACTACAGGTGCGTGCCACCACACCTGGCTAATTTTTAAAATTTTTTGTAGAGACAGGGTCTCACTATGTTGCCCACTGTGTTGCTAGCTACAAACTTCTCTTCTATGGCTTCCTTACCTCTCTCAGCCTTTACAGAATTGAAGAGAGGACCTTGCTTTGGATTAAGATTTGGCATAAAGAAATATTGTGGCTGGTTTGACCTTCTATCCAGACCACTAAAACTTTCTCCACATTAGGAATAAGGGTGTTTCATTTTCTTATCATTTGTATGTTTACTGGAGTAGTACTTTTGATTTCCTTCAAGAACTCTTCCTTTGCATTCACAACTTGGGTAACTGTTAGCTCAAGAGGCCTAGGTTTTGGCCTGTTGCTTTTGATAGTCCTTCCTCATTAAGCTTAATCATTTCTAGCTTTCAATTTAAAGTGAGAGACTTGTGATTATTCTTTTCACTTGAATTCTTAGAGGACTTTGTAGGGTTGTTAATTGGCCTAATTTCAATATTGTTGTGTCTCAGGGAATACGGAGGCCTAAGGGGAGAGAGAGAGATAGGGGAACAGTGGTTGGTGGTGCAGTTTATTGATTCAGTCTTATATTTATTGATTCAGTCTCATATGTATGCAGTTCATGGCACCCCAAAACAGTTACAATAGTAACATCAAAGATCACTGATCACAGATCACCATAACAGATATAATAATGAAAAAGTTTAAAATATTGTGAGAGAATTACCAAAATGTGACACAGAGACATGAAGTGAACACATGCTGTTGGAAAAATGGCACCAAAAGACTTGCTCAATTCAGGGTTGCCACAGACCTTCAATTTGTAAAACACAATAAAGCACAGCGCAATAAAATGAGGTATGCCTGTAACTGTAAATAAAAAATAATAAATAGAGGTATAAAAAGTTATAACCACCTGTCACTCCATTGTTCCACTTGTAACATTTTGATAAAGCCTTCCAAACCTCTTTATAGTCAAAACTGGTCATTTAAGAAAAAGTGGGCCGGATATAGTGGCTTGAGCTTATATCTCCAGCATTTTGGTAGGCAGAGAGGTAGGAGGATTGCTTGAGGCCAGGAGTTTGAGACTAGCCTGGGCAACATATCAAGACCCCATCTCTATAAAAAAAACAAATAAAAAACCTAGCTGGGTATGTGGTGCGCACCTGTAGCCCTAGCTTCTCAGGAAGCTGAGCTGGGAGGATCACTTGAGCCTAGGAGTTTGAGGTTGCAGTGAGCTATGATTGCACCACTGTGCTCTAGCCTGGGCAACAGAGTGAGGTCCTGCCTCAAAAAAAAAAAAAAAGCAAAGTGAAGCAGTAAGTGTGATGCAGAAGCTGCAGCAAGTTATCCAGAAGATCTAGCTAAGATCATTAATGAAGGTGGGTAAACTAAACAACAGATTTTCAATGTAAGAGGAAATAGCCTTATGTTGGAAGATGCCATCTAGGACTTTCACAGCTAGAGAGAGATCAATGCCTGGCTTCAGAGCTTCAAAGGATGGACTGACTCCTTTGTTAAGGGCTAATGCAGCTAAAGACTTTAATTTGAAGGCAATGGTCATTTACCATTCAGAAAATCCAAGAGTCCTTAAGAATTATGCTAAATATACTCTGCCTATGCTCTATAAATAGAACAAAGCCTGGATGATAGCACATCTGTTTGGTTTACTGAGTATTTTAAGCCCACCATTGAGATCTACTGCTCAGAAAAAAAGATTCCTTTCAAAATATTACTGCTCATTGACAATGCCACTTGGTCACTCCAGAGCTCTGATGGAGATGTACAAGGAGATAAATGTTGTCCTCATGCCTGTGAACACAACATCTATTCTGTAGCCCATGGATCAAGTAGTTTTGACTTTTAAGTCCTACACTTTAAGAAATAGATTTCAGGTCTATTTCTTATGGTGGCTCATGCCTAAAATCCCAGCGCTCTGGGAAGTGAGGCAGAAGGATCACTTGAGGAGTTCAAGACCAACCTGGGCAACATAGGGGGACCCCATCTCTACAAAAAACAATTTTTTTAAATAAATAGATTTTGTAATAGCTGCCACAGACAGAAATTCCTCTGATGGAATGGAAATGGAAAACCATCCAAAAAGGATCCACCATTCTAGATGCCATTAACAACATTCATGATTCATGGGAGAAAGTCAAAATATCTGTATTTTTTTTTTTTTTTTTTGAGACAGAGTCTCACTGTGTTGCCTGGGCTAGAGTGCCGTGGCATCAGCCTAGCTCACAGCAACCTCAACTCCTGGGCTCAAGTGATCCTTCTGCCTCAGCCTCCCGAGTATCTGGGACTACAGGCATGCGCCACCATGCCCGGCTCATTTTTTCTATATATTTTTAGTTGGCCAATTAATTTCTTTCTATTTAGTAGAGACAGGGTGTCGCTCTTGCTCAGGCTGGTTTCAAACTCCTGACCTTGAGCGATCCGCCCACCTCTGCCTCCCAGAGAGCTAGGATTACAGGCGTGAGCCACCGCACCCGGCCAAAATATCTGTATTAACAGGAGTTTGGAAGAAGTTGATTCCAACCTCATGGATGACTGTGAGAGAGTCAAGCCTTCAGTGGAGAAAAGAATCGCAGATGTGGTGGAAACAGCAAGAGAACTAGAATTAGAAGCAGGACCTGAAGATGTGACTGAATTACCACAATCCCATGACCACATGTGAATACGTGAAGACTTGCTTCTTATAGATGAGCAAAGAAATCGGTTTCTTGAGAGGAAATCTACTCCTGGTAAAGATGCTGTGAGCATTACTGAAATGACAACAAAGGATTTAGAATATTCCATAAACTTAGTTGATAAAGCAGTGGCAAAGTGAGAGAGGACTGACTCCAGATCTGAAAGTTCTACTGTGGGTAAAATGCTATCAAACAGCATCACATGTTACAGAGAAATCTTTTGTGAAGGGAAGAGTCAATTGATATGTCAAACTTCATTGTTGTCTTATTGTAAGAAATTGCCGCAGCCACCCTAACCTTCAGTAACCACGACCCTGATCAGTCAGCAGCCATCAAGACTCAGGCAAGACCCTCCACCAGCAAAAGGATTACAACTTGCTCAAGGCTCAGGTGATCATTAGCATTTTTTAGCAATAAAGTATTTTTAAATTACGGTACATATACTGTTTTTCAGGCATAATGCTACTGCATCCTTAACAGACTACAGTATAGTGTAAACATAACTTTTATATGCACTGGGAAACCAAAAAATTTGTGACTCACTTTATTGGGGTGGTTGGGAACCCAACACATACATCTCTGAGGTATGCCTGTAGTATATGCTAATTCATAATTCAACAAAATAATAGAACTATTTCTATTTAGAAAAAAATACAGTGCATTAAGAATAATGCAGAAGAAAATTCTCTAGTGCCAAACCATAAACAACTATATCCCTTCAGTGTAAAGGCAAACTACTGGACCAGTGAACATTTTTTTTCCTATCAGAGATCTAATTAACAAATACCAACTGCAGGGTTTTTATATCCACCTTTAAAAATTATATTCATTCACACACACACACAAAAATGACATTACCCATTACATCTCGGACAAATTCTGGTGGCGGTCGAGGTGCCCATTCACTCATTTTTTCTGGAATTGGAACTGCTTTGTCCTGAAACATTTAAACATGAAAGCATTTGTAAGTATAAACCCGCTGACAAAGTTACACCTCTAATGATGAAAAATTTTTATTCGATTAGTTAAGTAGGGCTGCTTTGCTCTTTGGACCCAGAGCTGATTTTATCTTCTTTCCTCTGTTTTGCCTTTACTTCATCCTGTATGCTCTGGGGTATAACAGCCCACACCTTCCCACAGCAGAACTCAGAAGCCTAAGCGACAGTTTATGGCTAGAAATCTCCAACTTTAACACTAGAGGAGAAAAGTCAAGCCTTTCCTTTCAAGTGAAAGGTATAAGAGACCCTCTCACCAAATTGTTTTATGATTGAGGGGACAGAGGCCCGGACCGGGGAAGGGAGTGGGGGAAGAGTGACTTGCTCCAAGTGTCTCGGTCACTCTCTCCCACAATCAGTGCTGTTTAGAAGAAATAAACCCTTTTGTTAACCCACACATTCTATCTTTTCAGCCTAACGCTTTAGTTTACAGAAAGTTAAACTAGAAGGGGTCTTAGAGCACAGGAAGCCACTCTACAGCGCCTTCATCCAGGCTGGGCTCTAACAGGACAGACGGGAAGCTCACTATCTCCAGGGCAGCCTATTCCTTCCCAAGAACTGCTTTAGGGCGACGAATACTGAGTTTCTGAGTTTGGAGGCAGGAAAGGTGGGCCCGGGGCTCCAACAGGCGCCGGAGCGGAAGGTGGTCGGCCTCAGACCGGCTGTGGAGCCCAGGCCTTGTCTCACCGGGCTCTTCATGAGCCTCTCCAGCTTGAGCCTCTGCTCCTCTGCCGCATTCTTGGGGATGATGAGCGCCTGCGGCTCTTTCTTCGGCCTCGGCGGTCGCACCGAGGAGGCTGCTGAGCTCGCCATTACAGCTTTCCTGCTTTGCCCTGCTAGCAACGGCGGCGACGCGCACGTATGACGACAGAGCCGCGCGCCGGAGACGCACGCGCAGTCTCCGAGCAAGGAGGAGCGGCTAGGGCGGATTTACACGCCGGAAGCAGCCTGCTGAATATTCATGAGCCCGAGGCCTGCGTGGTTATTTTGATAAAAGCTGTTTGGCTTCATTTCCTGTCTCTGAACAAATCAGTGCAGCTCGAAGCCCTCGTCCCTGGTAGAGTGGTGGCCCGGGGTGCCTGAGACGCCCGGCCGCTGCCGACCTCTCCAGTCTTTGTGGGCGACGTCGCGCCACCGCAGCGCAGGGCTCTCAGGACCTCCTGCTCGGCTCTCCTCGCCTCCGGGCTTTGTCTTGGCGATTCCTTGTGTCTGGTCCCCTCCTCCATTTCTGACAATCTCCTGTTTATATTAGCGCAAACATGTCACTGAGCTCCCCGCAGACTGGGGCCTATCTCCTTTTTCCGCCATGGTTTACTCCGTACCTGGCCCCCAGCAAATGCGCCTCTGCCGAGTGAATGAGCCTTTCTTAGGAGAAAGAGAAACGCCGCGCTCACATCTGGGAGCTGGCCAGGCATTCACAGCTAGGCCTTGGTATTCTGCTGAACGTAAATAATTTACCAGGAAACCAACATCACTCAAGGCCATTCTGTGACCATGGTGGAGCAAGACATAGACCTCTGCGATCATGTTTAAACTCATAATTCATATGAAAACAAATTGTTCGTACTAGAAAAAAAACAAAACATCTCGCTATTCTGGCTAATATGAATGACTGCTGCTTCTCATACAGCGTTAGACTCCACTCATTTCTCTCGCGTTAAATATTGTGGAGGTTAATTTTATGTGTCAATTTGCTGGGCCATGGAGTGCGCAAATACCGTGTTTCTCCGAAAACAGGACAGAGTCTTATATTTATTTTTCCTCAAGAAGACACCCTAGGGCTTATTTTCAGGGGATGTTTTATTTTTTTTAAGTACGATACAACATTCTACATTTATTCAAATATAGTTAAGTCATCTTCTGGAACATCGTCATAACTCTCCAAACCCCCAATTCCATCATGAATTTCTTGTGACTCTATTTCCTTTAGAACCATTGGCCCCAGTCTCTCACGTGGAGCAATAGAGCTCTCATGGGGCAGATGAGAAGGGCTGCTCATTTTCTTTATCGCTCAGCGACAAAATGCATAGGTTGTGCAGATACACTGCGTAACCACGCCCATCACTAGGTCTTATTTTTGGGGTAGGGCTTATATTGCGCAAATGCTTAGAAATCCTGCTGGGGCTTATTTTATGAGTAGGTCTTATTTTTGGGGAAACACGGTATTTGGTCAAGCACTCTTCTGGGTGTATCTGGGAGGGTGTTTCCAGATGAGATTAACATTTAAATCGGCCAACTAAGTAGATTCCCTGCCACATCAATGCTCCTCGTGCAATCCGTTGAAGGCCTGAATAATTCAAAACAAAAAAGCTGACCCTCCTCCAAGAGAGAATTGTTACTGTCTATGGCTTCAGAACTAAGCTATTGGTGGAACTGCAACATTTGCTCTTCATGGGTCTCGAGCCTGCAAGCCTTCAGATTGCGGCACTGGCTCTCCTGGTTCCCAGGGCTTCAGACTTGAACTGGAGTTACACCATTGGCTCTCCACCTTCCCGACTTACCCTGCAGATCTTGGGACTTGTCAGCCTCTATAATCGCACAAGCCAATTGCTTTTTAAATACATCCTGTTGGTTCTGTTTCTCTGGAGAACCCTAATACAAATATTTGTTAAGATGTCTAATTATAGAATTGTCCTCACTTCCTGACAGCATCTAATCCAGAGCAAAAGCGCACTTACTTGAATCCTCCCCCAAATCGCCTAACAAAAGCCCAAATCCTATAATAAGCCCTTTTCAGCACCCTCTAACTGAGGTAAGTGTACTCTTCCTTTTTGGAACAAGCTATAAACCCAATTTGCTCAAATATGGGTGTGTTCCTGGAAGTCTTCTCAGTTGGTTTTCTTGTTTGTCATTTGTCAGCCCCTAGATGTCTTGTTCATTGCTGTATCCCAGTGTCTGGGGCAAGGCCTGACCCACAGCAAGGCACTCAATAGACATTTGCTGGGTGAACATGGGATCTTGGGGGCAGGCACCTCAGATGCTGATGCTGCCTGCTCAGCCCTGGACAGCACTCCCACTGAGTCCCCAGGGGGATGAACAGGTGGCCAAGTGGATGGCACCCAAGGGCACTGTTATTTCTCTAAAGGCCATTCCTGGCTGCCTAATAGTAGGTGGTTTTCTAGGGGATAGGGGTGAGGAATTAGGAGAAGTCCTTGAGTGGCCCAGGTCTGCCACTGAAACCTGGGAGGGCTTGGCCTGGGTGGGGCGGTGCACACAAACTCACCCTACATCACACACCCTAGCAACTGGTACCTCACTTTTCTCCAAGCACTGCACAAAACAAAGAATGTACCAGGAGTGTCTTTTCCTCTCTAGAGAACTCCCACACAACTTTCTTTCTTTTTTTTGTTTTTTGAGACAGAGTCTCACTTTGTTGCCTGGGCTAGAGTGCCATGG
>VBSM01002153.1:27105635-27118374 GCA_008086735.1 Cheirogaleus medius | reverse complement strand
AAAAAAAAATTAAAAAGAAAAACAAAATAGTAACAAAAAGTAACTGCACCATTACCACAGAGAGGAAATTAAAATTACACTTACTACAGATAAGTGAGTCATTAACGAATGCATAAAAATATTTAGCATCCTCAAATAAGGAGGTCTTCAAGCTGAGAAGTGCTATATGGCCTTTTCTATTATAGCATATATTTATTATCTTTTATAACCAAACAAAACTCTTAAAAGTCATGTTTTCTTATAAAATTTTTGGCCTTGACCTTGCTACCTTGTTTTGTTTGGGACAAGGTCTTGCTCTGTCTCCGAGGCTGGAGTGCAGTGGTGTCATCATAGCTCACTGCAACCATGACTCATGGCTGCAGCCATGACTTCCAGGTAAGATTTTAAAGCAACCCAAAAAGATGTCCCCCTCCCAATCTGACCTCAGCCTTGGAGGAGAACTTGCTGATAACCACTGTTTTGGAGATCTTGCCCTTCTTCTATTTTATCTCGATTTAGCTCGACTCCAGTAAGATTGTGTTTTTCCATAAATATATCATTATTAAAACATAAAATTAGCAATTTATAAATCAGCCTAATGTACAATTATACTTTATTGGGGTCTTGCAAAGCCATTTCAATTGTAAATATTGGGATCCATGGATTATCCTAGAAATGGTAAATATATTTTAGCCAGGAGTATTGGTGCATGCCTGTTGTCTTAGCTACTCAGGAGGCTGAGGCGGGAGGATCACTTGAGCCCAGGAGTTTGAGGTTACACTGAGCTATGATTGTGCCACTGCACTCCAGCCTGGGCGACAGAGTGAGAACCTATCTCTAAAACAAACAAAAAACCCCCAAAACACCCCCCCCATAGAATCAGGAGGTTAGCTTATGCCGTAAGCTGTCAGGTTGGGGACCAGCTGAGCGCTTTTTTGATGGTGGGTGGTGAGTTCCTCATCACACTGTTGTCCCTCTGCCATTTCTGAATGCTTAATTTCAAATATGGCACGTGTCTCCACTCTTTAGAGCAGGGCAGTTGACCTGAGGCCCTGGGATGGTTCACAGATAAAATTCAGGAGGTTCATAAACTTGAATGAGAATAAAATTATGCCTGTATTTTAATTAACCTCTAACTGAAAAATTACATTTCTTTCGTGTAAGGAGAAACTGCGGCAGTATTAGCAGCAGCTGTCACTTTGCCACCAGTAGAAATCAGGGATCTTTTCACAGCACATCTAGGTTGTGCAGAAACTCTGAAGTATCATTTATACTCATCATACTTCGAAATTATAGTAGTTATGAGAGCTGCTGTTAGGGCGTGCTATTTAAAGTGTTAATAAAGAAGCACGCATGTACATTATCATATCACAAATTTAAAAAATATTTTGATTGCTTTTTGATTGTATTTAAATATAGGCTGAATTTCAGTATAATTGGTTTCCTTTGCAAGTCTATGCATTTTATTTCATGCATTTTAAACATTATTCTGAGCAGGGCATTATAGACTTCCCCAGATTGCTGGGGGGCCTGAGGCACAAAAGAGATTAGAAACCCCCAACCTAGAGCTTTCTGGGGAGAGGTGGGCAGTGCAGAAAGCCTCCTACCCGCAGGACGGCAGATGCATCTTTTAAAATTTATTCTTTTTATTTATTCATTTTTGAGACAGAGTCTTGCTCTGTCTCCCTGGGCTAGAGTGCCATCATCATAGTTCACAGCAACCTCCAACTCCTGGGCTCAAGCAATCCTCCTGCCTCAGCCTCCCAAGTAGCTGGGACTACAGGCATGCGCCACCATGACTGGCTAGATTTTTGTATATATTTTTAGTTGTCCAGCTAATTTCTTTCTATTTTTAGTAGAGATGGGATCTTGCTTTTGCTCCGGGTGGTCTTGAACTCCTGAGCTCAAGAGATCCTCCTGTCTTGGCCTCCCAGAGTGCTAGGAGTATAGGCGTGAGCCACCTCGCCCAGACTTTTTTCCTTCTTAAAGGATTTTGGGAGAATGATTGAAATTAATTATTCAAAATTTTCATTGATGCATCACTTTGCTGTCACTTAATACTAGGCATGTAAGAGCCCTGCTAGGTCTGAGAAAATTTATTTCTTCTACCCCAAAGGGGCTCGAACTTGCCTAGGTTAGATGTGCCCACCAGAGGCTAAGGGGAGCTCAGGGAGGACAGAAACCTGTGGAGCAGAAAGGCAAAAGCTTTCTTGATCTTGGTTTTCAGTAAGAATACAGGCTGTGGAAGTGGGGCCTCACAATCCAAAAAAAACAAAAAGGAAAAAGAAGTATAAAAGTGCCCACCAGTGGAACCTGTTTATTTCAATCATCCCTGATATGCCAATTCCATTTCTGAAGGAACTTGCTGCCTTTGGCGCCAGAAAATGCCCGATTCCATTTTGATGGGGCAGGGACAGGTGTGGCCCTCTCCCCTCCTCCAGCAGATGTACCTTGATCCCGTGGGAATGAGCTACTCAGAACAAGCTTAGCCTCATGTTGGGAGGCAGGACGTAGACATTTTTCCCGCTTGGTTTGGCTGGAGGACCACCAAGGCAGGATCCATGCAGTCAGGCATGGGCGCCCTCCCAGGGAGACCCTGCACCCTTGGTTCAACTTGGAGCCCTCTGAGACCAGGGCACCCTCGGTCAAGCTCAGTGGGCCCACTGCAGCCTCAGCCTGGACCTGCCTGTGGGTCCAGCACCCCCCTTCCCGCCCAGGAAGCATAGCAATAGTAGTGCCCGAGCTCTTCACCTTGGAGACTTAAGTAGCCCAAATTACTCCTCTGTGGCTCATGTAGGGAGATGCCTAACCTCATCTCTTATCTGTCAGCCAGGTGTTGCACAGCTGTGATGCTGGGCTAGAAAGAGGACGTCAGACCCCGGGAGTCCCTTGCTGGAGACAGCAGGATGTCTCTCCCCCTCTTCTAGGCACAGTGATTAGATTCCATGTTCTCTGTAGCCCCTCTTGGTGGAGCTATCCAAGTGGGTCCCACAGGGACAGCCTCTCCACCAAGTGACATCCCCTGAGCCATCCTTCTCCACCCCACCCCCAGCCTCTCTGCCCATGAGCTTTCCACCATCACTGTCCTCCTCCTCTTCCTCCTCCTCCTTTTCTTCTGCCACCCCGGCCCAGCCTTCACCCCTTGCCCAGACTGGCCCTCTGGCCCCCCTCCAATCCCTCCTTGTCCCCACCCTCTGGAGCCAGGGTGATCCCAGCCCTCACTTCTAACTGGCACTGGCTCCCTGGCACCTTCCATTTCAGACCAAACCACCTGGCACTCAAGGCTCTTACCACCTTGCTGCCCCTTGTCCCTGCATATCCCCCCACCGGCGCCATCGCAGTTAGCAAGGACACCTGTAGTCCCAGCCCTCGGCCCAGCCCTCTGTCACTGGGTGTGCTTGGCTGCCCATCCAGTTACCCCACGGGCCTGGCCTGGCCTGGCATAGAGTGGGAGTTTGAAATGCTTATTGAGGAGCAAATGAAACCACCCTGAAAATGCCACTGTCATTTGTGCGATTGCTGTGTTGTTTCACCAGTGCCCCACTACGTCGGGGCTTTTTGGAAGTGCCATGTTGAGTGACAGGCCTAAGACTCTCGCCCTGGTGGCCACACTGTGGGGAGAGCTCCCTTTTCACTGACCTACTGCTATGGGGCCTTCCTGCCACTTCCCTAGGGAGAACCCCGGGAGTCACCTTGTCATCTTCTCCCACCATTCTCCCCTGAATTCACTGTAACCTGGGAACACTGCAGATACAGTGCCTGACTGCTGCCCCTAGGGTGGGCAAGACCCACTCCCAAGGTCTCGTATTCTGGGCCCCCAACTCAGTGAGGGCAAGAGCCATCTGTCTCTTTTGTCTACTTCTGTGCCCAGATTCCGTTTTGAGCACTCAGCATGTAGTGTCCTCCAAAGCGGCCGACTGTATCCGAAGGGACGGACAATAGGGCCCAAAGGTTGGCACACTCTGTGTTCAAATCGTAAGTCTACCCTCGAGGCCACCTCTGAGCCCTTCCACAGGGCATATCCCCTGAGGGGCAAGGATGAAGTGTCAGGCTTGGAGGCAGTGCCATCTGAACCAGGTCCTCTGCCCAGCCCAGAGGCCCCTCTGCTCCGGTTGGAGTGGGATCGGGGCTTGCAGTTGGCCTGGCATAGACCCCAAACCAC
Organism: Cheirogaleus medius; assembly: GCA_008086735.1. NCBI lineage: Eukaryota > Metazoa > Chordata > Mammalia > Primates > Cheirogaleidae > Cheirogaleus > Cheirogaleus medius. Next base: position 27,114,233 of record VBSM01002153.1, on the reverse strand, counting down.
TGGGGCAAGGGGCAGCGGGGCTCCCGCCACAACTGAATGGAGATGCTGGAAGCCGAGGAAGCAGGATGTTCTCCTGAGCAGCAGGAGGCGCCACTCCATCACTTCCTGGTAAGTTTGTGCATCGAGACAGTAGCTGGAGCAGTAGAGCCCTGGGAGCCACCTCAGGGTGCTAGTGCCCCTTTTATGGGGAAGGGGCTATGGGTGCCTCTGTTGTAGCCCTGAGAGGTTTAGCTGTCTGGGAGTCTGAAACATACATCATTGGACCAAGCCCTGAAGGGGTACTCCTGGGCAGGGGGACAGTGGGTCTATGGCCCCAGGTTGGGGGGTAGAGTTGGACTGGGGGAGGAGGAGGTGGGCTTTGGCTGAGCAGGAACAAGATCTTTCTCAGAGGGAGCACCGCCTGAAGGTTGGAGAGCTGGGAAGGTGAGCAGGACATGTTGCCAGGGCCTAGGGACATGGGAGCCACAGCTGGAGCTCTGCCTGTGGGCAGGCAGCGGGTATGGGTGGGGGTGGGGTGTCTAGGTCACTTCTAAGTTTGTGTCTATGTCAGAGCCAGGTACTCCAGCCTTTCCCATTACCAAACCCCCCAGGGGCTGATTTGGAGACATCCTGCACTGTCAGACTTCACTCACCTAACCAAGGACACGCTAACTCTCCCAGCCAGGGACCAACTACTTATCCCGACATTCAAGGTCCCGTGACTTGGGCCCTCTCCCCAATCCCAACACCTGGGCAGACTGCCCGTGCTGTTGGGTCCTTATTCAGGTGCTGCCCGATGGCCAGCAGGTAGCCCCTCGGCTGTCCCCTCAAGTCAGAGCTGGGTGGGTGCCGGGCAGGCGCCAGGCCACGCTGGGCTCAAGGGGGCCCTGTGCATGGCTCCCCTGCAGGCCCTGAATGGGAGGACCTGCCTTTCCTGTGGTGCCTGAGGCCAGAGCAGGAGCAAGGACGACAGGAGGGCCGGGTGCAGTCCCTAAAACAGGCTCTTTAATAACATTATGTCTTCACTGAAGAGCTTGGCGTCTCCCCCCAGCTAGGCAGGCGCTAGTAGAAGGAGTACTGGTTCTCGACGGCACGAGCGCGGCCCCCCGCCGCCTCCGGGGGCTCATCGGCGCCACCGGCTGTGGCCTCCAGCAGGCGCTCGGCGCTGTCGCTGCGGCCACGTGCAGTGAGCGGGCCGTCGGTGGAGCGCGGGGGCGCGGGCCCGGACGCGGCCGAGGACGAAGAGGCGGATGAGGAGGAGGCTGCGGCGGCGGCGTCGGAGGGTGAGGCTGGCGGGCAGGGGGCGGCGGCGAGGCTGGCGAAGTAGTGCTGGCTGGCCGGCTCGCTCCAGCAGGCGGGGGGTGCAGGCGCGGCGCTGGGCGCAGGGCCTGGCTCTGCAACGGAGGCAGTGGGGCCTTGGCACCGGGCGCAGGAAGGCCCAAGGTGGCGCAGCGCCCGGGGTCCCACCAGGAGGCAGGGCCGGAGGCTAGGGTTCCCGGTTGCAGCCCACCACCTCGGGTGACTAATGAGGCGGCAGCAAGCGCGTATGCACTTGCACAGCTGTCCCCTTGCCAGACAGCCTCACGCACCCGCCTACACCGCCTTTCCCTGCAGCTCAGCACTGAGCCTGGCGCTGCTCGACAGCGCCCCCCTCCCCGTGCCAGGAAGCACTGGCTGTTGGCCCTACTTCGGTACCCATTCCTGACACCCCGACTGTGGGGCTGGGGAAGGGGAGGGCACGCCTGAGGACATGGGCCAGGAAACTGGTGCCCACCCCACCCGGCTAGCTCTGCTGGGTGGCACTGGCCTGTCGTCTTGGGCAGTCACACCTGCCAGAGGGGGGCGTCTTACCAGGCGGGGGGCCCTGGGCCCGCACATAGCTGCGCAGGGTGATGTCAGCGGAGCCCCCTGACTCCAGCGGGATGGGGTGCGTGTGGAAGTGGCGGAGCATGTCAAGCACGGACTGGAACCACAGGTGCTGTACGTGGCACTGGCCGTGGCCGTTCAGGGACAGGCGCAGGTGCTGTGGACACAGGTGGGCATGGTCAGTGGTGGGGTCCTTTGGGGTTTTTTGGGATGACTGAATCTCATAGAGGCCATAAGGGGAACAGAGCCAGGCCAGGACAGAAGGGAGCAGACATTTGCCCTGACACTGGGAACACCCACACTATGGGCCTATGGCCTTCACACCCCTCATCTTTAGCCCCCCAACACCCCAGAAGATAGGAATTAATGTCCCCGTATTAGAGATGGGGAAACCAAGGCCCAGGGATGGGGAGTGACTCGCCTATCGGCACAGAGCTGGGAAGAGAACTGTTGTGTGATCCCCCAGCCAGGGAGGCCAGGGGTCTGCCCTCTGACCCTGCAGAGCCAAAGCCCAGAGGGGTGGGAAGCACCCCAAGGCTGGCGGGGGAGGAACGACTGCACGTGCTCCTTACCTGTGTGGCTATGGAGCACCTGGAGCAGGTTCCTCCCTGTGGCTCCAGGACCCATGTGAGGCACGCACCACAGGGCAAGAGGCCTGTGGTCTCTAGTGGCGAGCCACTGGCCTCTGGCTCAGCCCTGTTTTGCTCAAGAGGCATCCCACAAGAGGAAAGGTGACTATCTCAGGTGTGTGTGGCAATATGGAAGATAGTGGGAGGGGTTTGAGGGTATGCACATGGCCTCAAGCCCAGAGGGGAGCTGGCCTCACTGCCTATAAAAGACAGAAGAGCCCTGGGGCTGGGCGGGGCGGTGGTCCCTGTGTGAGTTCTGCCACTCAGGGTGAGGAGCTGCCAGGAACACTGAGAACAGTGCTGGGGACATCACCTCTGGCCCAGGACAGGGACTTAGCCGGAGAAGAGCAGCCTAGCGGGGTTCTGCCACAGCCTCGTATCTGGGCCCGGGGCAGAGCTGGGACCCAGGGGTGGGTGGAAACAAGGTCGGTGCATCCCAATCTTCTGGAAAACCTCCCAGACAGTCTGAAAGTGAAAAGAGCTGCCTCTGGGAAGGTAGTGATCTTCCTTCTCAGGAGGTGTATAAGCAGGAGGCTGAGGTTCCTGCTCTACCCTACCACTAACTTATTGGGCCTTGGGCAGTCACCTCCATGCTTCAAGAAGAGGGGCCAGGCTGAGAGGTGAGGTTCAAGGCTGGGTCTTGTCCCAGGAAGGAGGGGAGCCTTGCACCCACACTGTGTTCCCTGTGCACCATGGTGGGCTGGCTGGGTACCATCCCAGCCCCTGGCTTGGGCATGAGTCAGATCCAGGCCCTCCGGGGAGGCTGCCTGGGGCAGTGCTGGCCAAGGAGTAAAGTGTGAACCACCAGGGATGGCGTTAAGTGCCTGGTTGTTGGAAGAACTGGTAAGGGTGGCTGCTTGCCAAGGAGGTGCCCCAGGGGAGGTGCTACCTGCTCCACGGTGGGGCAATGCTGCCAAGGAGAGATGCCCAGGGAGCCACCGGAGGACCTGTGCCACACCAGCTGGGGGTTAGGGGAGCTGGGAGCCCACCAGCTGCAGGCCTGCAGCAGGAATCCTGGGGTGCCCCCCCCCCCTTCCTAGGCTGACAGGAAAGCGCGTCCTGGAAGGATCCTGGGCTGGGTCTGTTTCCTTATGGGAAACATGGCATGGGGGGGGCACTGAGGTTCCTGCCCTCTCTGGCCACACTGTCCCCCCCGTAATTGTTTGACTTTTCTGTCATATTTTCCTTTGCACTTTAGGTCGTTATAGCACGCGATTCCCTTCCTTGAGAGTTTGTGGTCTAGGCACACTGTCATACCTCTGCTCAGGGTCTCGGCTGAGCCCAGCCCTGCATTGAGGTGGTTCTGGGTGGAAACCCTCAGAAGGCCCAGAGCTATGGGACCCCTGAAGCCTAAGGACCAAAGGGACTTGCAAAGTCAGGATAGAAGGGCCCCGCCTCCTGTGGGCTTAGCCGCCAGCAGGTGGCTTCCTGCAGCCCCTCAGAGAGGCGTGGGAAGGTCGCAGGTCATTCAAGGAGTATGGCCTGGGTGGGCCAGGCCTAGGGGGAAGTTGTGCCACACCTGTGCGTGTGCAAACTGCCCGGGCACAGCCTCAGGCCAGGGCCACCTCAGCCCCTGTCCCCCAGGGCTAGCTGCTCCACCCCTGTGGCCCCCCATGCATCCTTGCCTTGGCCTTGCCCTGGAAGTTGAAGGTCAGCACGTACTCCCCGGGCCGAGTCTCGCTTTGGCGGATCACGAAGAGGCCGTGGCTCCGAGGCCCGCCTGCCAGCACCAGCTGTGCTGCCTTGACCCGTGACAGCGTCCCGTGGAACCAGGGGTAGTCAGAGAGCTCCGGCTGGGGCTCAACCTCAGGATCTGGCTCTGTCCCCTCCTCCCCTGGGGGGATGACAATGTGAGGGGGACAAATAAGCAAATGAGAGAAGGGAAGCAACATCTTGTTGGTATTTTACTTGTCAAACGCTGTTTGAATACTTGCATAAGTAGGCAGGGTGCTGACCCAACCCACTAGTTAAGCATATGAGGTAAAGTGAGGCACAGAGAGGGGATAGGCTATCCTGGGGTTACTCTGTAAGTCAGCAACAAACTCCAGTCACCTGGTCCTAACCCCTGGTTTCACCCCCTTCTGGGAGCATTTTCTACTGAAACCAGGTCCAGTGGGAAGGGCCGGGTTCCCAGACTGGTCTACAAAAGCCAGAACTGTGGAGTTCAGTGAAGGACCAGGTTGGATGAGAAGTCACAGTTTCTGAGGCTCAGCAAGGACATTGGAGGGAGGCCAGGGGTGGCTGTGGCTGCGGGTGAGGGCCCAGGAGAGGACAAGGGGAGCAGTCTGCCCCCACTGGCACCTGTGTTATTGCTGTCACTGCCGCTGCCGCCCGGGGATTCCAGGGTCTGTAGGAAGGTCTCTAGCGGGACGTGGATCAGGGACTCTCCCACAGCATCTCGAGCTCGGCTGTGCGGGGCTGTCACCACGGCACCTGTGGCTGCTGTTGTCTCTGGTGGCCGGGGCACATCCGCTGCTGGGGAAGTGGCAGGTAAGAAGCATGTCCTTGTATCTGTCCACCACCTCCAACCCTGTCCCCCACTGCTCTGGCCAGCTCTGCCGCCACCTACCATCTGTCAGGAGCTCACAGCTGCAGGAGGCCACGCGACTGGCTAGACAGCCTCCCCGGGCACAGGAGAGTTCGGCGTCTTCCTCACTGTCACTGTGGAGGTGAGAAGGCACAACCACGTCCTGACATGGGACTTGGACCTGGACCACAGGCTGCTTATAGAGCCAGGCGGTGGCTGGTGGTTTCACAATGAGCATCAGCCCTATACTGCTCTCTGCTCACCCAGGGTCCCTCTGTCTTCATGCTGCTGTGGCTACCATGTGAATGATGGGCCACCAAGTGGGTACAGTTCCTCTGGAAGCCACATGACCCCTGCCCGCTAACCCTGAGCGGCTGGCCTGCTCCTGGGATCCCACAGAGACCTTCAAATGGTGGGAAGGCGTGGTGGAGGGCCAGGCCCGGGCAGCTCCCTTCCCTGCCTGGGGCCTTTGTCTCCCCATCTGTGACAAAAGGTGTCTGGGACCTTGCCAGCTCTAAAATTCTGCAAAGTGAGGTTCACCTTCACAGGGGCCTGGGAAAGCGTTTGCAGAGCAGATGGTCGGGAGGGTGGCAGAGGAGGGATTACAGCCACTTTGGGGACCAGGGCCTCGGAGGCACTCAGGATCTTAATTGTGCTTCCTTAAATGAAGCTGTTAATTAGGAAGCAGTGGCCCCTCCCCCCGGGCTTGGCTCACCCCATTAGCCAGAAGAGCTGCTGCCAAATGCTCAGCCTGCTGGCCATCCTGTTCCTGCAACTCCTGGCCTGGGATCGCTCCTGGACCGTGGCGCCGGCCTCCCTGCTGCTCTTCCTGTACACTGCTGACCGTAACTGCCCTCTGCTTATTACCAGCCATGGCTCCCACGGCCCGACCTACCAGCTTCCTGGGCTCTCATCAAAATCCCTCCTCGCCAGCTATCCCGAAGGCCTTGATGTTCCCTGCAAGTCCCAGGCCCTTGTACACTTTCACACCATTTGCTAAGCTGTTCTCTTTGCCCTCCCCACCTCCTCTGCCTGGCTCAGCTCCACTCTTTGTATTTAAGGCTCGGGTTAAGTGAGCACCGCTACCAGCAAGCCTTCCCTGAGCCTGGCATTGGGGTAGGGGCCTGTCCCCAGCCCCTTGGACTTACCCCCATCACTGCCTATCTCCCAGTGGTCTGAGGTTCCCCTGGGGTGAGGACAAGACTTGGGTCAACTTCTTTCCAGGTCCCAAGGCCCTGGCCCTGCAGAGCAGACCTTAGCCTGCTGGAGGTGAGGGTGGGGGTGACCCTGGCTGGCACCAACCTGGCTTGGACTGTGATGAGAAAAGCCCGTTTCTCAAAGGTCAGCACCTGCCCTGCCAGTGAAGGCTGGACCAAGGGCACAGCCAGCCTCTCCACCCATCCTAGGGCCACCTGGGTACTCACCCGGGGTCCACACAGCCCTGGATGTCAGCTACCCACGAGTGCTTCTGCAGCGAGTCGATGGTCTCCAGGATGTACTCGGCCCCATTCTCCACCTGGGGAGGAGGGTGGTAGGGTGTCCAGATCACAGTTGGCCTTCCAACCTCCTCTACCCTCAGCGGGGAGGGGGGGGGCTCTAGCCCCCAGGGAAATTGGCCATAATGGCTCATCCTAGCCCTCTCCCACCAGGGCTTGCAGGCATGAGCAAAGGGAAGACAGGTGGGTCATTATTAGGCACCACTCCAAACTCAGGCCAGGGTCCCAGGGGCACAGCCTGCAGCTTAGCTTGCATCCTCAGCAGCCCCTCCCTCCTGGACCCCCCAAGGGTGAGGTCCAGCCCCCTGACCTCAGGTCCTCAGGCCCTGGAGGCCACCCTTAACCCCTCTCTGCATGGATAGGGAAACTGAGGCTGAAGGTTGGGCTGGCAGGTGGGCCCCTCTGCCTCAGGGCTCCCAGTATGATGCACAGCTCAGTGGCCACCCAGCAGGTGAGTGCCAGGTGGCCGGGGGCTGTGTCCTTAGCCCCCAGTCTGGGCTGACTCAGGGTATGGGGCTGGCAAATGTTTCCTAAATGAATAAGTGAGCTCGTGACTAAACAAATAGGATAAAAACACAAACCCAGCTGGGAGCCTGGAAAAGACGGTGGGGGCCTCACACAGCTTCGAGTGGCAGAAGCAGGCCTCCCTGGGGACTGTGCCTCACACACACTCTCTGGTCCTTTGAGGAAGCATGGGGACCACAGCCCTAGCAGAGCAGCCTGGAGCCCTGTCCTCAGTAAGCCCAGCAGGCCACCCCAGTGACGTGGGGCCTGGGAAAAGGACGGGCTGCCCCCAGACCCACCAGGGTGCCTCCCTGCCCACCCTTGGTGCCTTTGTGCCCTCCGTGGGACTGGGCCGGTTCCCACACTCCAGTGCCCTGCAATGATGGGAACATTTGCATAACTGCTGCAGGGTGGCCACCAGTGGGATGGGCGTGTGCTGGCTCCAGAAGGGGAGGGGGGAAGTGAAACTCCACTGAGCTTTGCCCAGGCCCAGGAGGAGGGAATAAGGGATCCAGATGTTGGGCAATGGCCAGGGCACCAGGGTCTGGAGCCCAGACCTGGACTGGAGTCCTAGCTGCATGTTAGACATCTGTCCAGGGTCCTGGGACTCCCCCTTCCCGGTCAGGGCACCCTCTCCCTGCCCTGCTCCTGGCTGGGCTCTGGGGCCTGACATTAGCCCCCTTACCCTCACTCCCCCTGTGGTGACCTCAAGTTGTACCATCTATGAGGGAGGTGGCCTGGGGTAGCCAGAGGCTCTTCAGGGCTGGGTGGGGCCTCACCTTGAGCACGAACGTGTTGTCCTTCTCTGGCATCTCCAGGGGCATGGTGGTGCGGACCTCGATGATGGCCGAGAGGGGGATGCTGACCTTGGGCCTGGAGGCCTGAGGAAGGACAGTGAGACAGTGGCCCCACAGCCCCCTGACACCCCCTCTGATCCCCTTTCCACTGCCAGGGATCAGAGCGGCCTTCAGCTTCGACTGCTGTGGCCACCCTGGCACAGAGGTTTCCAATCCCATTTCACAGATTGAAGTTGACGGAGGAGTTCCTGGAAAACAGAGGGACCTCCTCCTACAGTCACACAGCAAGTCAGGGACAGAAGTGGGATTGACATGAATCTCCTTCCAAGCCCAAGTGGTGACACCCTCCCCCCACCAGCCTGGGCTGCCCTCTACCCAGTACGCCCACCAGATCTGTGGTTTTCACACTTTTGACCTTGACCTATAGTAAGAAACATATTTGACATTGTGGCCCAGTACACACATGTATAGGTAAAAATAACCTCTGAAACAAATGTCTCACCAGACAATATTTACCCTTCCTGTGTGTGATGGAGTGTGATATTTTCTATTCTATTCTAGTTCATTAAAAAAAAATGCTGGTCTCCTACCTCAGACTAGACTTTCCAGAGCAGGGCTCTGAAGCCCTGACTCAGAACAGGGCTTGTTGTTCCCAGGTGTGGGTAAAAGGGACAAGGCAGTGGGGTTTCACCAAGATGAGCTGGCAGGGCTCCCTGGGACAGCCACTCTGTGCTGTCTGAGGGGTCTGACTGAGGGGTCTGGTTGACCCCTTGTGAGGCCACCACACCAGCCAGGGAGCT
>VBSM01002153.1:27080752-27105535 GCA_008086735.1 Cheirogaleus medius | reverse complement strand
GACTGAGGGGTCTGGTTGACCCCTTGTGAGGCCACCACACCAGCCAGGGAGCTTGGGGGCAGGGCAGACAGAGGTCTGCAGGGAAAGCCTGCACTGGGTGTGCTGTGGCTCCTCAGCCTGGTGTCCGAGGCTCGTCTATGTTGGTCCAGCTGCCTCCCTCCTGCTCCGGCCACAAGTCACTCACTGTACCCCCTTCCCTGAGTGGTCAGCCAGTTTCACAACTCTAGGCTTTGCTCACTCAGCTTGTGCCTCCAGAAGTGCCTGTCCTGGGGCCCCTGCCACCTGGAGAACACTTAGGCTGCCCAAGCTTTGCCTACTTGGGGCCCCAGAACACCCAGTGTTCACCCCATTAAGTGGTCCTGCAAATACTGGTCTCCTGGTGGCTCCCCAAAGGCAGGGGCCAGCCTCATCGCTTCTGGGGTTCCCGGGGTTGGCATGGCATAGGGATATGAGGGGAGCTGGGGTTCAGAGACTCTTCCTGCAGAGGTGAGGGGGCAGGGACCCAGAGACTTGACTCATGGCTCCGATATCAAGGACTGTGTGACAAAGAAGTCTAAGGGTCCGGAAAATGGCCCCTCAGCCAGCAGATCCCAAGCTCCTGGCTGTGCCAAAGGTGCAGCTGGGCCTCCCAGGGTGAGAGGAGCTTTGGACTGTGGGTAGGTGACAGCAGGGGATGCCAGCAAGGCTGCCCTGTGGGGCTCACTCACCCAGGAAGCCCATCTCCCGGGGCCAGATACATTTGGGAAACACAATTGCAGCTCTTACCGTGGTATGATCCACTCTCCCACCGAGATCACTCCTGAACACCCCAAAATACCCCCCATTTGCATGACAAAAAGGAGAAGGGCCCAGTGACCCCTCAAGAACCCTGCCCTCTGCCAGGGGGGATGGTGACAGGCTCTGTAGGGAGGAAGGGAGAGGGCGCCAGCTGCTGCATCCCCTCCCCCTCGGGCAGCAAGGCGACTATTTACAGACAGGCAGCTGTGACTGCCACTCCAGCTGAGGCAGTGAAGCCCTGGGCCTCTGCCCCTGCCCTTCAGGTGACCCCAAGCAAGCCCCACTCCCTGCTGGGCCTCAGTCTCCCTGCTGACAAGGAGTGGAGTTGGGCTTGGTGGTCTATGATCTGTCTCAGGGACCTAAACAGGGCGCCTGGGCAGGCAAAAAGGCCTTGGGCAGTCTAGGGGTCCTGGGACTTGGGGAGAAAGCTCTTCAGAGAGTAAGTGTGCTCCTGGGAAGTCATCTCTCCAGGGCCCAGGTACTCATGGGCACCCCACCTTGGGGAGCCCACACTCCTGCACCTGCAGGAAAGGAGGCAGGGAGGGGCACCCAGAGTCATCCAGACTGAGAGATGGAGAACGAGCCAAGGGTTTAAGGGTGACTAAGAGGGCACCTGGGGACAGAGTGGGCCTTGAGGAGGTGCCTGGGTGGTCCCTGGGGGTGCTGCCAGTGGCTGCACCAGCACAACCTCCCACCTGCCTGAACCTCCCAGTGCGCAAGGAGCCCCCACCTCCATGCTCCTTCCACACGCAGGACCCCAGGGTGGTGGCTATTAGCCCAGCAATGCCACCCACTAGCTGTGTGACTTTGGACAGGCCATATCCCCCGTTTGTGGGATATCCCCCACTCTGTGACCTGGGTGGGGACCATGTGCTTACCTTGCCAGGGTAGCGGGAGGGTGAGGGCTGGATACAGGTGGGTTCTCAGAAAGCGGGCACTACTGTTAACAATCATTCCCACCTTCCAAACAAGGCAGCTGTGCCAACCCGGACACACCCCTCGGGGGCTGCCCTCAAGAGGGGAAGGGGCTGGTGCACCCAGGTGAGCAGCAACTGTGGTGACAGCCAGAAAGAAGCCAACCTTTCCCCTGGCCAAGACAGGGTGTCCCTCCCGCGTAGGGGCTGGGCTGGAGCCTGACAGCCGAGCTGAGGATGTGCAGATCCCCTCGAAGTCAGACATGGACCTCCCCAGGAGTCCTCTTGGGTGTGCTGTCATTCCCTGCCCTGGTCCCTGCAGGCCTCAAACTCTGGGAGGTGCCAGCTGTCCTGGGGCCACAGGTGAGGAGCAAAGGAGGGCAGGTGCCCGGCTTTTCAACACCACTGCCGACAGTGCCCCAGAACCCCTCCGTGTAGCCAGAGGGCCTTTCTTCCACTCACAGAAGAAGAAACGGGCCTGAAGGGTGACTTGTCCAAGAGGCAGCAGTGGGCCCACGTCCCAGGCTCCTGCACCAAATACTGCATCCTGTCAGCCAGACGAGGCCATGGAGTCCCCAGAGCCAGTCCCTGGTGTCCTCAGCTGCTGCCCACGCGCCTCCTAGGTCCCCCTGGGGGTGGGGTACTCACCTTGGGTGGTACGAAGAACTCGAGGCGGAAGCGCTCCTCGGCGACAGCCCTACGCAGGAGCAGGCGGCACTTCTGCCACTGGGCGGCGCCCCCCGGGCCCGCGGCTGCGTCGTCGGCCACCATGAAACGCAGCGCGCCCTCGCGCTGGATGTCCACGAGCTCCACCTTGGCCGCCAGCGTCCGCGACAGCCGCAAACGCCGCGTCCACTTGTCACGCGGCTCGGCTTGGGGCTCGGCGGCCCGCGGGGCAGAGCCAGCGTCAGGCTCGGGCGAGGCGCGCCGGTGCCACATGTCGCGCACGCCGTCCACCACACACAGGCTCATGTTGCGCAGAGAGAAGCCCTTGCGGACGCGGGTCTTGGTCGCTGCGTGAGTCGACACGTCCTCCGAGCTCCGCGAGTGGCCGTAGGCCGCCGCCTTGAGGGCCGGCGTCTCCACCGGCTCGGGCTCCATGGCGTTGGCGCGCCCGGCCACCAGCACGCGGCGCACCTCCTCGCCGAAAACGTCCAGGAAGTTGCTGGCAAAGTGGCGGGAGAAGGAGGCCCCGGCGTCGGGCGTGTCGTAGGCCGGGTTGTCCCGCAGGAAGCGGCAGAACTTGTGCGCGAAGTCCACGGCGGCCGCCTGCGCGTGCAGCTCGCAGAACTGCCGCCAGTCCGGGACGGGCACCGGGACCGGGGCAGCTGCGGCGGGGCCGGGGGCGGCACCATTCATGGCTCCCGTCCCATCGCAGCCACCTGTGGCTGCGGGCGAGAAAAGCGCCCAGTGACTTTCGGGCCTCTGACCAGCGCGCCCACCTGTCCTCTTCCTCCGGCTCCCCTGCCCCCAAGGACGCCCTGGAGCTGCGTGCGCGCATGTGTTGAGGGCTGCAGCACGCAGCCTCCAAGCCACGTGGATGCGTGGAGAGACAAGGTACACCTGGCGAGGCCGGAGGTGGTGTTTGCAAGAGCGGAGCCCCTGGACTCACTCGCTCCCCCTACAGCAGTCTCAGGGAACTTCAGGGTCGTTTCTGGGGCTGGCTGAGGAGGCTGGGATGACAGATGCCTTCAAGTCGGGTCCCCATGAGCCTCCAGTGAACTCACTTCCCTCAATAACCTCTTCTGGGAGTCCCCAAAGCTGGGTGGACAGGAAGAAGTCATATGCAATCCTGTTGCCTCTACCTTTGAAATATGCCAAGAGCCCAACTCCTCCTCCTCCTTCCCCATCTAGGCTGCTGTCCTGGCCTCCCCATAACCCCTTCTCTTGCCTGCAGTACTTCACCTACTTCTTCACTGGTCCCCCAGATCTTGACCTCATCCCCCTAAAGTCTGTTCTCCACCCAGGAACCCAGTCATTATTTCTAAAACACAAAACAGATCAGGTCCCTCCTCTGCTCAAAATCTTGCAATGGCTCCCATTATGCTCAGAATAAAAGCCAAAGCCCTACCCATGGCCCCCAAGGCCTGACATAATCTGCCTCCATTTACCTCTCCGGGCGAATCTCCTGCCACTCTCCCCTGGCTGCAATGCCTCCTTGCCATTCCAGGCACATGCTAGCCACATTCCCACCTCAGGGCCTTTGCACATGCCTGGAATGTTCTTTCTCCCATGCTTCCTCCCCTCCTTCAGGTTTTTGTTCAAGTGTCTTGTCCGCTAGCCTTCCCTGACCACTCTTTTGAGAATAGTAGATGCTCCCACTCCCTCTGGCACTCTCCGTGCCCTCTGCCTGCTTGTTTCTCCATTGTGCTTATTGCCATCTGACATACCGTATATTTATTAATAGTTTTGCTTGGTCGTGTGTCCTCCTCTGCCCCCACCTTCCCCTGAGAATGCCACTTTCACAAGGCAGGGATTTTGATGGTCCTATAAACGGCTGTGTCCCCAGTGCTAGGCATATGGCAGGCACTCAGGAAACACTGACTGACTGAATGAACAAGTAAATGTGTTCAGCACACCAGGCATGTCACAGCTGTCACCGCCTAAGCCCCCACACCAGGCCTGAGGACACTCAGCTTGTTAGTGACAGGACAGGTCCAGGATTCTTACCCAGGTCTGCATCACTGTGGGACTCAGGGGTCACCTCCCAGTGTGGATCAAATACAGTAGTCGCCCCTTATCCAAGGGGGATACGTGAAACTGTAGATAGTATGGAACCCTATATACACTAGAATTTTGGGTTTTTTTGACACAAGGTCTCGCTCTGCTGCCCAGGCTGGAGTGCAGGCACATCATGGCTCACTGCAGCCTTGAACTCCTGGGTTCAAGCAGTCCTGCTTCAGCCTCCCTAGTAGCTAGGACTACAAGCACGTGACACCATGCCAGCTAATTTGTTTTGCTATTTATTGTAGAAACTACAACTTGTTATGTTGCCCAGGCTGGTCTTGAACTCCTGGCCTCAAGCGATCCTCCTGCCTTGCCCTCCCGAAGTGTTAGGATTACAGGTACAGAACAAGCCACCACACCCGTCCCACTATGAATTTTTGATCTAATAACCGAGACAGCTCCTAAGTGACTAATGGGCAGGTGGCATACACAGCGTGGATACACTGGACAAAGGGATGATTCATATCCCAGGCACGAAGGAGTGGGATGGTGCAAGATTTCATCTCACTACTCAGAACGGTGTGCAATTTAAAACTTATGAATGTTTACTTCTGAAATTTTCTATTTAATATTTTGCAACCTCGGTTTTCCACAGGTAACTGAAACCTCAGAAAGCAAAGCCTCGGATAAGGGGGGATTACTGTATGGCCACATTTTTTTGCCTTTAAGGACCTGGTGTCTACAACAAGCATGACCAATTTTTTGTGCCAGCTTTGAAGGCCCTGCCACCTCAAGACTTCATACTTCTTTCCACCACAGTGCCCTGCACGCTTCTACTGGCATTCTCGAATTCCGGAATCCTGTTCCCTCCAGAGTTCCTGTCCAAATCCGATTTTGAAGAGGACTGGATCCAGGAACCCCAGCTGTCTACTCACCCCAGCTTCCTCCTGTTTGTTCCAGGCCTTTCCATCCTTCACCACTCTGGAGCACTAAACTATGGGATGTGTGTCCAGCCAATCACTTGGGGGCCTTGGCTGCTTGTTCCCCAACGTGGCCATCAGCCCTGGGGCGCAGGCCCAGTCCGCATCCACCCTCCGTCCAGGCCAGAGTGAACATTACCAATGGCAAATAAGTGGGGTGATGTGGCCCTGCCCTGGGGAGCCCCTGTCTGAGGGGGCCAGCCTAGTGTTAGGGAGAAGGGACCGCCCTTTCAAGGAACTGCGATGGAGGGTCATGCCCTCACCTGCCCTCCCAGGATCCTCAGTTCCCGGCATGCCCCTCCCTTGCAGCTGCAGGGAGCACCATCTCGTCTCTCCTCTGGGATCGAAACCCTGTAATTAAATGCCAGGTAAAAATAGCTGCCCTACTTCTATGAGATCATTTTCAGGGCCTCCGGGCCATAGGGCACTGTGGGAATTCCCTCTCTCCTCGGGGCAGCCTTGGCCATCGACCTGCAGTCGATAACCACAGGACAGCCCCAGGGAGGAAGCAGGGCCTCCTGACGGAGCTGCTTAGCACCTGGACAGGTTTCCAAACTAGTGGTGTCCTCCTGCCTTGGTACTGGGGGGAGGGGAGCAGGGAGTTAGAAAGGTTTCCTTCAAGAGGTGGGGCCTGCATTGGGCTTCATGCCTGCAAAGAGGGCGAGGAGGGCAATGCAGGCCTTTGGAGCAACAACTTGGAGGCAGGACTTATCAGGACATTGGGAGCGGGGTGGTGGTGGTGTTCAGAGTCCATGAGGGTTGGGGTAGAGTGGGGGCTGAGGCACCCATAAGTTTTGCTCATGACTGGTCTTTTTCCTGCCCTGCTCTTCCTCTTTCACCTGGCTAACTCCTAATCACCCTTCAATAACTAATCCAGAAGCCACCTCCTCCAGGAAGCCTTCCCTGACACTAGCACCCCTGTCTCCCCAACCCAGGCTGGCACAAGTGTCTCATCTGAGCTTCCACAGTCCCCTCCAGCATGTCCCTCTAGCATGGTGCCAGCTGTAGGGTGCTCCAAGTATCTGTTTCCACATCTCTCTCCCCATCTGGCATAGGCAGTCCTCAGGGACAGAAGGCAGGCCTGAGTCATAGCCCGGGCTCCTGGTACTTGCTCCTTCCCCTGGGGGTAGAGGCAGGAATGCACCTGCTACCACCACCATGGCCTCCAGGGATGGTGGTGAGCCCAGGCTGAGGCCTTGGTCTGACCCTTGGGGGTGGCATTTCCTGGGGTGGGGGTGGGGCTGCAGCTGAGCCCAGGAGGCCCTGTTCCTGTGTGCCAAGCCCATCCATTTACCCAGCAGGCCAGTGCTCCCCAGGGCCACCTCTTTCCTGTACCACTGGGACCATCGGGGGGTGGGGGAGGGCAGAGCAGGTGACATGGTAGCCTGGGAAGGCTAGATGTGCCTATGTGAGATAATTATGTCCTATGTGGGGCGGGCAGGAAGTCAGCCCCAGTGCAGGGTTCTCAGGCATCAATCTCTGTCTCTTCCGGCTCTTCCCGCCAGCTGGCAAAACTCTTGGCAGGGGAAGGAACAGAGTTGGGGGACAAGGCCCTGGGGGAGGCTTGTGAGGTGGGTCCCAACTAGTCTTTGCTAGAGGTGGGGGTGGAACTCAGAGAGGAATCTGCCAAGGGTATGGGAGATGTGGCCATGTGCTAGGCAGGGACTGGCTTGGGAGGCACTAGGAGGTTGGGCTGCCCTGCCCTGCCCTGCCTTACAGGCTGGCTAGAAGCCTGTGGGCTGATGCCTAGCGCAGCAGCCATGTGTCCCCTGGGGCCAGTCTGGGCTACACAGAAGCAGCAGGGGTTGACTAGCCAGAGGCCAAAGTCACCAAGCAGCAGGGCCAGCAGGGAGCCTCCCACCTGGTTACAGACAGGGAGAGGAAGCCCAGACATGGCTCTCTGCGGAGGGGAGGCTGCAAGCCACAAGGAAGAGTGCATCACCATGGCAGAGGCAGGGATGTGCCATCGCTAAATGCCCTTGGGACCAGAACTGGGGAGGAAACCAGGTGCAGGGACCTCAGCTGACTTGGGCTCAAGACTTGACCCCACTGTTCCCTGAGTGAGTGACATTGACCACATCCCTAGCCTCTGAGCCTCACTTTCCTCACTTAAATGGAAAAGAGAGGCTGCCCTTCCCTGGAAGGATGGCACAGGCAGTGGTCCCTGCAATGCTGTAATCCATGTGTAGTCATGGCCAGGGCTGGGGCTTCCCTAACCTCTGGGTGGCGCGAGGAGGTGTTTCCAGCTTTCTCTAGGGACCAGGCAGTGTGACATTCAATCAATCAGACAGAGCTCTCTGTCACTGTGCAAGTGACCTAAGATCCAGATGCAGGAAAAGCAGGGTCTGAGGGGGAGGGGAACCCAGAGGCCTGAAGCTGGGTGGCCCACCTTGCCCCTCCCCCCACTGCCCAGGCTGCCCTGGGCTCTTCCCCCTCCTTGGGACTTCCCACATCCCAGCCTCCCCAGACCACTCTTCTGCCTACACTGCCTTACTCTATCCTCCTGGGCCTTTAGACTGTGTAAAATTCTCTTTTCTTTCAGGAA
Organism: Cheirogaleus medius; assembly: GCA_008086735.1. Taxonomy (NCBI): domain Eukaryota; kingdom Metazoa; phylum Chordata; class Mammalia; order Primates; family Cheirogaleidae; genus Cheirogaleus; species Cheirogaleus medius. The sequence continues at coordinate 27,097,652 of VBSM01002153.1, read as the reverse complement.
GCCTTCCCCTGCACCGCCCCCTGCCCCTTCCTGAGCTCCCATTGTCTCCCCTGTTTCTGTGGTCAGGGTCCCATTTCTGTCCCTATGGCCCCAGGGTGCCAGAAAAGACCAGCTGAGTCAGTGTGGGACAGTGCTGGACTGGGCACTGGTAGATCTATCTTGGCCCCTGTGTCTCCTGGGGCCTCAGCTTCCCCATCAGGGAAAGGGGGTGCTGGAGCAGTGGCCCCCTATTTTGATGCAGTAGTGATGGCCTATGGACACTGAAGACTGGGATTCTGCTGTCACCCCACTGGGATCAGGGCCAGGTAAGGGGTTGTCTCACACCTTCCTAGACTTCTCTTGAGGACTGGGGTTGGAGATAAAGGGAGCCCAGCCGGGTCCCCTACACTGCTGGCCCCCATGGGGCACTGGGTGGGCAGACCACCCTCCCCCAATTCATCAGCCCCTGGTTTTTCTAGGCTCAGCTGGGCATTTGGCTTCTCCTGAAAAATGTTTTTTGTTATCATCTCAGATCGGATGGGGCTTCGGAGGGTCGGTGCAGGGAATGGAGGGAGGGCAAGGCAAGCCTAGTCTAGTTCCTGTTCATCGCCTTTCCAAGCCATGGTCTCTCCTTATGCCATGACCAGGAACCCAGGCGGAAGACCCCCGCCCCCAACCCAGCTAAACGCGGTCCAGCTGATGCAGGCTCGGCAGGGGGAGGGGGCAGCCAGCTTTCCGGTGGTAAAAATAGCGCTGACAATTGGAGATGGCAAAAAAACGGCCGGTCTCCAGCCCCCGCCCGCGCGCAGTTCCGGACCCCATGGCCAGGTCATTCCTTAAAATATTGATGAGTTCGTCTCGCCGCCCCGGGCTAATGGGCCGACGAACAATCGATGCGCCATACAGTGGGCAGCGGCCCTGGGGGCGGAGCGAGGCCCGAGCCCCGCCCACATCCAGCAGGGCACCCCCAGCACCCTCCTCACCACAGGAGGCTGAGGAGCCCCAGGGAGAGGAAGGACAGTCTGCGGTCCCGCAGCACACACAAGCGACCCAGCACCCTGAAAGGCTGCCCAGGCAGGGCGCAGGCAGCGTCCATCCCCCGAGCCAAGATGCCCCTTTCCTCCTGAGCCCTCCCTCACCTCCGTCCTCAGAGCAGCACCCAGAAAGCCAAGCGTGCGCAGGGGCGATGATCAGAACTAAGGGTCCTCTGTTCTGGGCTGAGGTGGCCAGCGGGGCCCATCGCCAATGAACCATTCACAATGGGGAAACTGAGGCACTTGCGTTAGGGCCCCAGAATAAAAGAAATGGAGACAAGACCTCACTTTGCTCTCCTCCACCCTCTGGGAAGCAGGCTCAACCATGGCTGCTCATGTCCTCTACCCTCCTGGCTCCTCAGGACCCTAGGAGCACTGGCCTGGCCTGGCCCACCAGCCTCACGCTTTACAACAAAGTCTCCTTCCATCCTATTGTTCCTCCAGCTGCCCCCCGGCCTCTGTGGGAGAGTCCTTTCCACCCCTCCCCATGCAGGACAAAGACAACCTTTGGGCAGGCCATCCCTCCAGCCTGGACTGACTTCCACCCGCTGACTGGGTACTACTCTTCCTCTCCTCTGAGGATGAAGGGACAGAACACACAGGGCACATTCTGTTTCACTGCTGGGAATGTGGGCGTTGTTCTCAGGTCCGCCCTGCTCCTCACCTCCCTGGAGACCAAGTCCCCACAAAGCAGGCTCTGAACCAGGGCCTCCCGCCAGAGTGAGGATGTGGCTGGAATTTCCCAGCCCTTGCCACCCAGAATATCTGTCCTCACCCCACGACCCTGGCAGAAGGCAGAAGTGGGCATGATTTCTGGTCTTAACACCTTTGCATCTACTGGGACTTTGCTGCAGAGTGGCAGTGGGGGGACTCCGACTGGTGACAGGGACAGTGTGGGTTAGGAGTCTTTGGGACCTATACCCCTGTATGGGTGGGTGGGAGGGGCACTTGGTTGTCCTGGCTTTTCTGAGCATCAGTTTCCATGGCTGTTCTTCCATACATGACACCCTTGTGCCTCTCACATAACGCTCAGCCACTGCCACCGTAGGAGGGTGGAAGCCCTGCTGCTGAGCCCCTAGCTTTTACTGACACCCCAACCTTGACAAGAAGCCCTTCTGGCTCTGGGGCCTGCAGACCCTCAGTCCCAGGGGCCCCCCAAGCTGCATCTGACAGTTGCTCCCCATCACAGGGGACCCCACTGCCTCGGCATCTTCCTATGTCCACATCTGGTCATTTGACACGATGGGACAGTGGAGTGGTTAAAAGCCTGAGACCTGGAGCCAGACTGTCTGGGTTTGGATCCCAGCTCCCCTGCTTCCTAGCTGTGTGACCTCTTGGCCTCCTGGAGCCTCATTTTCCCTATCTGGTAAGAGCAGCATCAACCTCACAGGGCTGTCATGAAGACTAAATAAGTAGTTTGCTGAAAAATTAAAGGTCCTCTGCTTCTACTTCGTAAGTATTTCGCGTCCATTCCCTCTTTTCCTCTGACTGCTCTACGCAGAAGGCTGCAGAATCCCCTCTCTCCCCCCAGCACACGAACCCAGGCTCCACAATGTGGCCAAGGTCAGCTTTCTGGAACCCATATCTAACTGGGCCATGCCCCTATTTAAAATGCTTCTCCCCTCACATCTTTCCCGTAAGGAAGAGAGGATTCTCTGCTGTACAGATGAAGAAATAGGGTTCTGGCAAGGAAGGTGACTAGCCCATCATCCACTGGATTTGCACCGGCTCCCACACTGCATCAGGCCCCTTGCAGGTGGGTCCAGGGCAGCAGAACCTGGACCCACCTGCAGCCATGTTCCAGATCTGTCCCTTTCTGAAGCATATGCCACCCCCAGCAGGGACCTGTTCTTGGGGAGTTTCCCCTCCAAGGGCACAGTTGGGGGACCCAGTCCCTGCTTCAGGAAGGGAGGTGTCCACCCTTAAAGGAGGGGCACTGTGAGGGGCTGGGGGGCAGGGGAACCCAGAGCTGGACCCTGCAGGAAGTAGGGGTCAGATGAGCAGGGAGTGGGGGTCAGGGCAACGAGCTAAGCCAGGGCCTGGGGGCTCAGGAGGTAGGCTCATCCTCCTTCAGGAGCGGCCAGTGCTGGACAGTTCCTGGATGGGCTCTGTAGGTGGAGAGCAGGCTGGGCTGGCTCCAGCTGCATTGGTGCCGCTTTCTCCCACCCCACCCTGCCCTCCTGGGGTTGCAGAATAGAGGGGCCCCCTCACTAGCCTTGGTCTGAGCCTCTTTGCCTCTTCTATCCCAATGTCATGGACCTCAGCTGGGTCTGGCCCAGCCCCCTAAAACTGCAGGATGTGCCCCCCTCGATCCCTACCACTCAGCCTACCAGTCTGCCTTCCGGCTTTTTCATGACACACATACCAGTGACTCCTAACTGAGAACTCCGCTGGCTGCCCTCAGCTCTGAGCATCCCAGAACTCTGGGGACTGCAGGCACATAAGGGTCCCTGGGCCTTTCTTTAAGCTCAACTCCTAGCCTGGCTGATATCCAGGTACCTCACTTACCACATCCAAGTTCTAATACATCCTCTTCCTCCAACCCCTGCTTGTCCTCTGCTCAGAGTCCCAGCATCCAGCCCAGCATTGCCACTCCTCTGCCCCAATACCTGGCAGGCCCCAAGCCTGTGGAGGTCTCAGAAATGCCCCTCCTTTATCCTGTCCCCACCTCCGCCCTTGCCCGCTGCCCCTACACTACACTACATGGCTGTGGCCTGTCACCAGACTGTGAGCCCCTGGCTGGCTGTTCTACCTGCCCTGTCCTCAGAGGGTTGGAAGTGTCTGGAGAATGGAGCACAAACCCTGCTTCACCCAGAGGAACCAAAGGATGCTGTGCTCCCACACAGCGATGCCCGGCCTGCTCTGCCTAAACAGTGTGGGCTGTGGACTCATGTTGGGGAGTCATACCTGCTATCCCTTGGGACACCACAAAAACAGACCCAACCAGGTGAGCGAGGAAGAGAAACCACCCCAGGCCCCTCTGGCCCCACATGGACAGTGTGAATCAACAGGCTGCAAGACTGAACCATAACCCCATGGGGACAGCAGCCAGGAGGACAGAGGCACCTAACGCCCTAATTCCCTACAACCCAGGCTGGGCAGACAATGCAAGGAGTAAGACCCAGACTCTTGCCAGAGAGAAGTGGTTTGGAGCCCTGGCTTGTCGGCTGAGGGACACTGGGCAAGTCATTTCACATGACTAAATTTGTTTCCTCCTCTATAAAATAGGGATAATAATAGTACCAAATCCACAGGGTTGTTGTGAAGATCACATGGCAAACGACACTGATGCCCATAGCCTGGCACGAGTCAGGTTGAAACTGAACACTCACCCCTGGGAGGCCTAGGCTTCACGTGGGTGGGGGCCCCACTTCCAACACCCTGAAGGGAAGCCCACCCAGGGGTGTGTGTGTGTTCAGGAGTTCTCCCTAGGAGACCCACGCTATGTAGGGAGGAGGAGTTTAGAAACTTTAGGCAGGTTTTCGCAACAAGGATAAGAATTAAAGCATGTGCATTAACCTTTCATTACCTAGAAGCTTTCAACTAAGCAGCATAAGAAGCACCTGCGTTCACACCCTCCAGGTGGTGGGGTTGTTCCTGGACATTGGTGGGACAGAATTCTAGGGAGAAGAGTAGAAGGAAGCAGCTGGTGGGAAATTCTGCCTTCGAGACCCCCATAAATGTCCTGATTCCAGGTAGCATAAAAGTATTGCCGCAGTGGCTGCCAGACCTCTCCCAAAGTTCCTGGAGTTTTGAAAAGTTCTAGGTCACTCCCCAAATCAGTGGCTTCCTGCATGAAGCAGGGGGGCAGGCGGGAAGAGATTTGTTCAAGGTGGGGCAGAGTAGGGGGGCTTCATTCAGATCAAGAGACAGCCGAAGTCCCTTGGGGAAACCACACCCCTCCGCCCTCCCCGCCCCGCCCTCCCAGAGGAGTTCACTCACTCCCTGCTCCGGGACCTGTGTTGGAGGGAGGCAACTCCTGCCAGTCTCCCAGCTAAGAGGCAGGCAGCACCAGCCCTACTTTACAGGGTAGATAATGTCTCAAAGAGCATTGGTAGGATTCAACCCAGGTCTGACAGCCGACCCTGAGGCTCTGCCCTGCACCGACTCTATGTGAACGTAGATCAGGGCTTATTCATGTTCACGGTCTCGCCTGAGGCTGCCGGGTCTGCCTTGCTTGGCTCCTGAGAGCCCCCGACACTGCAGACTTCTCTTCCTGAAGGCCCCACTTCGGGGATGTGGGGGTCCCGATGGGTCCCCTGACTCTGCCTAGTTTCAGCCCGAGGGCTGGCGCGGCTCCGGCCTCGCTAGGTTCATCAATGCCCACAGGTTCATCAATGGCCGAGGCCGAAGGGCCTGAATGGAGGGCACGAACCCGCCTCTTCTTAAAGGCGCCGGCCTCTCGGGCACCTTCAACGATCCACCCCACTATCTGGGGCTGCAGAGGAGCTCCCTGGGTGGGCGGGTCGAGAAAGGAAGCCTGGGCCAAACAGAGGGCGTGCCAGCCCAGGGACTGTGGCCCGAATGGGGTCCTCCCCGCCCCATCCCCCGCGGTGGCCCTCACTCTCATTCTAGGTTGACCAACCCAGCCTAAGGAAGAGACGTGGACGACCCCTCCCCAAGCCAGAGACCCCTTCTCCAGGGGGCCCGCGGCGCTCGCCCCACCGCCCGGCCAGGGCCGTAGGAGGGGGCGCGGGTGCAGCTGCTACGGAGACAGCTCGGCCCCTCCAGCCACTCCCCGCCCCTCCAGGGATGGGGATCGGGGAGCCGATCCCAGCCAGGGAAGCATCCCCTCTCTCGCTCGCCCTCCTCCCTCCCACCCGCGCACACAAAGACGACACGCGCGGACCGGGGCGCGTGCGGCCGCTCTCCCCGAGGCAGCGGTGCGCGCACACATGCACGTCCTCCGGGAAGGACCGGGTCCGGCGTGAGGGACCAGGGAACGGGGAACTGAGGACAAGCAGGCCATACCTACAGGCGCGCAGCTGCGGCCGCGCGGGCCGGGGCGCCAGCGGAGCGCTGCCCGGACCGCGGCCGGGTTCCCGGGGCCCGGCGGCTCATGGCCCGCGGCTAGCTGAACTCCCTCCAGTCGGGAGCCAGCGGCGGCGGCGGCTGCTCCCTCGCGAGTCCACAACCTCCAAGGCTCGTGCGCTTCTCGCGGTCCTGGCGCGGCCCCCGCGCGGCTCTCCTGCTGCCGAGACCCGCGCGCTCCGAGCCCAGCCCCGCACGGCGCGCGCCCCGCCCGCTCCCCCTCCCGCCCCCTGCCCGCGCCGCGCGCGCCTCCGGCCCCGCCCCCGCCGCGAGCCCCGCCCCCGCTCGCCTCGCGCCTCGCCGGCCCCGCCCCCGCCGCGCCCCCCGCCCTCCGCGGAGCCCGAGCGGCGCCCGCGGCCGAAGCTCGCCTTCTCACGGCAACTGCGGGGCCGAGACTGGTCAGCCCTGGGGTCCAGAGGAGTTAGGAACGGGCCCGGAGCCGCCCATCTGGAGCGGGAGTACGCGTGTCGCAGAGCCAGCCCCAGGCCAGGCGCTGGAATCCCCTCGGCGCTGAGGCGACCCCCGGAGCCCGGGGTAGTGGCCGCGGGGGCGTGGCGGGTGGGGCCGGGTGGGTGTCCTGCGTAGTGGAGTGTACAGGACGTGGACGCCCTCGGGGCGCCCCTCGGTTACGGGCACTCTGCGGGGGCCATCGCCAGACCCTCCATTGCGGGACAATGGGAGCCTCGAGGAGGCCTAGATGTCGCAACAGGGGAAGTTGGCGTCTGGTTCTCATAAATCCTGAGGACAAGCACCACGCCCCCTCCCTCCAGCCCTCCCGATGCGGGAAATCGCTGGGGACACTGGGCGGGGCAGACCTCATGAACACGGCACCCACCACCCAACTTTCACACTGTTGGGGATACTGATGCCACCCGGAGAGGTCAGAGATCATAGTGGGGTGGGGTAAAGGGGGACCACCGCCCTGGCTTCCTCACCCCTGCTTGGATCCAGAACCCGGCCTAAGTTAGGGCAGAGATGAGTGGGGCTAAGAAAACCGAGTCCTGCTGGGCTCTGCAGGCACTTGTGGTCTGACCCTGGTGCTGGGTTGGGGGCAGAGTTCCAGGAGGCGTCCCCAAAGAGGAGCAGGGGCTCTAGAAGGCCTCGAAGGGGTCGGAGACAGGAGAGGGAGGGCATCAGTGTGAACAGAGGTGTGGAAGGGGCCACTTAAGGAAAGACCTATTCTTTGCTCCTGGGGAGAGCTGGGGAAGTCCCCTGAGTGCCTTCTCCCATCCTCTCCTTTTTGCCCTCAGCCCCCACACGGGGTTAGGCCAGCTTCTCCCTGCCCCCACCTCCAGCAGTTCTGTGGTCTGCCATGGTCTCCCTGCTAGCTGGGACTTCCTCCATCTGTTGTCCTCCCTGACCCATACTAACCTTTGACCTTTGTAGAGAGCCCTTTAACCTTTCCTCCATTTCACATCTCTCATTTTCCAGGAAGCAGGGTGGCCAGGGTTTTTATCCCCTTCTTATGGATGGAAAGGATGGGGTCTCGAGGGTCAAAGTAGAGACTGGCCCAGAGCCCTCACCTGCTGCCCTAAGCGCTGCCTGCTGCCCTCCACCAGGCACTGAAACATGGTCAGCCCTGTCCCTGCCACACACATCCCCACTGAGGACCTGGCAAGCAAACACTTAATGAAAGCTTAGGCAGTGGTCCAGCCTTTGATCCGAGCTGCACAGGGGCCTGGATACCTGGCTGGGGACCAGGACACCTATGAATGAGGCTGGGAAGGGTAGGGGAGTGAGGGCTTGACTGCCCACAGTGGGAAAGAGGGAGGCTCCACACCCTGGGCCACCTGGCTGTGGCCCCCCACCCTACCCGGAGAGGGGAGAGCCTGGGGCACAGTGGACTAACCTGGTTCCCAGTGGTGGGCTGAGCTCCGCTGGTGGGCTGTCAGTGGCCAGAGAAGGTCCTCGGATGGGAAGCCCTGGGCAGGACAGTAGCTCTGATCCATACTCAGGGAGGAGGAAGTGAGGAGGGGATGGCTTCAGAGTGACGTGGACCCACAATGAGGAACTGGGAGATGTGGAAGTGGCAGTGGGGGTGGAGGGGGCGTGGTTGGCCAAGAACAGCTGTCATAGGGGACAGGAATGAGGGTCAGGGAGGACAGGTTCATTCTGGGTCCCCGAAGGCAGGAGGTTCTAGGGCCTTGGAGGAAGTTCTGACCAGATGATGAGGGGTGCTGGGGGTGGGATCCCAAAGAGGGACCCCTGGGAGCACAAGCTCTAGACTGTTCAGGACAAAAACTGAGATAAAGCTAGCACAGGGGACCCTGGCTTGGTGGGCTGCAGGGTAGGAACTGGGTTTGGAGCCACCCTCGTGGGCCACCCGGATGTGGGGTAATGCCAACCAATACAGACCAAGAGGAAGCGCTCCTCCATCTGGGGCTGAGGGGACCTACACAAGTGGGGCTGGGCTGGGCGTGAGGCCGCCTGTGCAAGGCTGTGCTCAGAGGGCTTGGTGGGCATGGGCTCCGCAATGCCTGGCAAGCAGGGGCCCAAGGGAAAGGGGCACACTTCAGACACGGCTCCAGGGCACGCAGAAGGGAAGCAGGGATTCCCCAGGAACTGACATGGGTCCCCCAAGATGCGTCATACGCCCAACCACAGCATGACGGGTGGCTTTTGAGAAAAGCAATGGATTTCCCTTTTTGACGGGGCTGCTTGCTTGCTCGCTCAGGAAAACTCAGACACTGTGGGTTTGGGTTTCAGCAAAGCTCTGGACCCATTCATGGAATTCCTGGGAACAGGAAGCTGGGGAGAGACATCCTGTGTGCCAGGGCCATGCCCCACATCAGCAGACCAGCTGCGAGGTCAGCTCCTGCTCCGATGCTGGGGGGCGCTGCAGGTGCCTACCAGCCCCCGGTACTCCCAGCATCCGGGAGCTCCAGGGCCACAGACCACAGGGCACCAGTGTGGCTGCGACAATGGTTTATTGCGAATGTGCCAAGCTGAGCATGCAAGCGCAAATCTAACTTAGGAAGATCTGCCAGTGGCCCTGAGAGGTGGCCGTGTTAGGGTGGCCCATGGCCAGTTCTGTTTGGCCCAGAAGTGCTCAGGCCCCTCAGCCCAGTCCTTGGGTCTGAAGAGCCTGGGGCATAGGGGGGGCTCACTGGAGACTCTCCCTCACCTAGAAACCAGCATATCTTGCTAAACAAAAAAGCAAAAATCATGGGTTGGGGGCAGGGAGGGGTAACAGAAACTGTGCCACCTGCTGGGGCCCCTCCTCTTGGGGTGGGGGCGGTGAGCAGACTAGGTGTTGTCAAACCTTATGTCCTCTGGGGGATATGGCCCATGACAAAGGCAGGCCAGGGGGACTCGAAGCCTGCTGGCCTAGAAGGCAGGGCCTTCCACCTCTTGGGGGAGGGAGCCGAGATCCTAGGGGAGCCTCAGGGGACCTGAAAGCCCTCCTGCAGACAGGCCCAGGGAATCCAAACCAGATTAACCATGGCCAGAGTCAGTGGTAACTTGATCATCGTCACAGCTGGGAGGGTCTCTGCCACCAGGGCTAGAGGTCAGGCTGTGGGTAGAGCCCAGGCTGGTTACCAGCCTGAGGTGGGGCCCCTTGGCCCCTTTGGCTCAGCCTGGAGGCTGTCTGGAACTAGGGGCCCTGATGTGGTTGACACATTCTTTCGGGGGGCCCAAGGGGAGCTGGGACTTCTGGCAGCTGTTGGGCAGAGGACAAGGGCAGTTTCTGTGGGGGGTCTTCAGGGGAGTCTAAGTCATTAGAAGCAGCTGAGCAAGCAGGGGAGGGGCATGCAGCCGTCACTGTCGTGGGGGAGGCCCAGGGGTCACTGCCACAAGTCACCAGCTGCTGCCCCGTTGTCATTCTCATGGAACTTGTGCAGGTGGTCGGCGAACCTGGGGGGCACAGAAACCTTTGCTGAGGGCGAGTGTAAAAAGGAAAGAAATGTGTATGGGGGGACAGAGGTGCACTGTGTGACAGGGTGGGGTTAAGGAAGGGGGCCTGGTAAGGGTAGGGGGAAGACCAGAATGGGGGGCATGGAGGGGGGCTGAGAAGCAGGGGACATGATGAAGGGGCTCAGGGATGCCATAGGGTGGCAATAGGGGCTTGGTGTGGGTGGGCCCAGGTGGGTGTCCTCACTTCTTGGCACAGAAGGTGGCGCAGTCCCTCTCCATGCTCTCGCTCCACGCCAGCTTGTAGAGCACCTGGGTAGGCGGAGACACTGTGAGCTGTCCACCCTGCCTCTCGGCCACTCCTGTGGCCCACCTATGGGCCCTGGGCCTGGCCTCTGGGGATGTAAAGGTTCTTGTGGCCCCAGTCCCCAGGGCGGGTGGGCCTTACAGACAATTCACAGATGGTCAGACAGGCCCAGACAAGGACATAACCTCCCTAACACTGTGGGTGGACCCTTGGCAGGGCCAGGACCTGCTGGGCCCGGGGGTTAGAGCTGGAGGCTGGGCTAGCCCTGCTTGGCTGGGTGTGGGGGTCCCTGAGACTGGAGGCTTCCACGGACACAGCCCTCCCCTCTCCTCCCCACACTTGGCAGACATGGAGGCATCACCAGGCCTCTGCGTGTTCTCTACCCCCTAACCACATGCCCCCCTGCAGTGAAGACGTCCCTCTTCTGTGCAGCCAACCCAGCTGTGCCTTGGTGGAGCTCATTACCCTGCTCCCACCTGCCTCTCCGGCTCCCATCACAAGCAACCTTTCTTTCTACCAGGCCCTCCAGGACCAGGTCCCCGGGTGTGGCCAGCCAGGCCTCTTCCACACAGCGCAGGGCCAGTGTGCTCATCCCCAGGGTGGGCTGAGGCCCTCGAAGGGGAGAGGAGTGGCCCAGGGCTGGGGGTTTCGGCTTGGGGCAGGCCCAGGGGCCAGGCCACAGCAACAGGGTTCCTGCGGCCCTGGAGGTCAGGGGTCGGTGTCTGCAGTCCTGGCCCGCCATCTGGACACTCACCAGGAAGACCAAGCAGTGCAGGAACAGCGTGTAGAAGAAGCCGATGGTGCGGGCCATCTTGTTGGAGAGAACCAGGCGCCCCTGGGGAGCAGCAAGAGGTGGGTGGGGAGGGGCTGGCCTCACCTACTCCCGAAGAGCTGCATGGCCTCACCTACCCCAAAGGGCTTCCTGAGAGAGAGCCCCAGGGCGGGGAGGGGCAGGCAGCTGGGGCGCCCACTCTCCCCTTACAGGCTGGGAACTCTGGCTAAGGGAATTCTGAGGAATGGCGCCCCCTGCAGCACAATTCCAGAACCTCCTGGGAATCCTGCTGCCGGAATTGCTGTCTGGGAGGGGGAGAGACTCTGTCCCAGGTCACACAGCCTCCCTTGGCAGGGCCTGTGAAGGGACTGGGGTCCCTGAGGCTTCTCCAGCCTGGGCTAGAGGGCAGGAGACAAGGTGCCCAGAGACAGAGGCTCAGGCCTGTTCCAGGTGGCACAGGGAGGGACTCACCATGCTGAGTGTGGCCTTGTCCCAGGGGCTCAGGCTCAGGTACTTCCTCTGCCGCTCCTGAAGGGGGAGAGGCGATGAGAAAAGGACCCCAAAAGACCCCTGGGGCTCCAGGGGGCACAGAGAGGGGTGCTGCACATCCACAGGTTGCCCCGCTTTGCTGTTCCCGCAGAACCATGGGGCTGCCAGGTCTCGCTGGGTGCCCAGTCCCACTCAGCGTGACATTCTTGGCTCCCCTGCCAGTTGTGTGAGCCCTTCTTCACTCTGCCTGTGGGAAAGTTCTTCTGCAGGGGAGGGAAGCTGGGGGTCCCACCACCCATCCCTTGACACTGGGAGCTGAAACCGGGTCTTTGCCTGCCTGCTCCCCCAAATGCGCCCAGGTTGACCCGTTCATTGCTGTACACCCTTGGGCAGCCAGGAGCAGGGGCTCCTGGATGGGAGTTGTGAGTGAACAGGTGAGGGCAGGTGGAGCGGAGAACAGGGGAGGCCAGATGCCAAGTGTCAGAGGCCAGGTGAGAGCAGGGGTCTCACGGGCTTCCCTGGGCCGGCCCACCCCCCGCCGGGCCGGGCTCACAGACCCGCTTGCTGAAGGAGGAGAAGGGGTCCAGGCGCTCCTCATACTGGGACGAGTACCGCAGTTCGGTGTCGTCGCTGCCACCACCCTGCACAGAGAGGGAAGGAGAGAGACCCAGTCAGTCGGTCACCTGGGGCCCAGAAGGCCCAGCACGTGGGGGAAGGCAGGCTGATGGAATCACGGCACAGCCTCAGTTTCCTCATCTGCAAAAAGGAGGTGTGGGAGGAGGTACCAGATCTCAGAGAGAGGGTGCCAGGGTGACAGTGTGAATGCGGCTGGTGCCTCGTGCCACAGGGGCATCCAGTTCTCTCACCAGGGTTGGGGCCACAGTGCCCCTGGGCACATACAGGCAACTAAGGCCCTAACATGGGCCAGAAGGTACAAGAAAGACAGGGCTGGGCACAAGTGCCGGCAGCTATGGAGGTGGACAGGCACTGGGGATGGGAGAGACACCCGCCCTGCCAGCCACCGGGAGTAGCACCAGTTTGCAGAATCTGGGCGCCCTCTGGTGGCCCAGGCACAGCACTGAAGGGTGTGGAAGGGACTCGTGGCCGGTTGGCTCTGCCCTGGAGGGCCTGCCAGGAGAGTAAGCTCCCTGCCCTCCTACTGCCCATCCTGTCTCCCCTCAGTCCCAGAAAGGGTGTCCTTGCATGAGGTGGTCCCTGGGGGCTGAGGGAAACTTAGGACAGGCTTTCCTGGCCCAGAACACAGTGGATAAATTTCTACTCCATTCTCTTGACTGGTTTTGGGGGCATTAGACAAAATTGTTTTTTATAATTTTTTGGCTACCGATTCCCCAGAGTCTGTGCTGCATGCCCAACACTCAGATCCTGGCTTCAGCTAGTGGGTCACCCCCATTTCACAGAGGGGTTACTTCTGCTCGTGGGCCTGGAGGTCTATGTCTCATTCTGTACCTTGCACCTCCTGGCTGGTTCTGGCTTCACTCTGGTGGCTTCTCCCAGCTTAGGGAAGATAGCTGGGGGTGGGGGTCATAGACCCCCAGGTGACGGTTGGGGGGTTGGATGGGTCTCTGGGGGTCTGGTGCTACCCAGCAGGTCATGGCCCCCAATGCTCCTGCCTCGAGTGCCCTGACCAGCCTCTCCCCGCCTGGTCCACCTGGGGCTGACACTAGGGAGGGCGCTCACCCGGCCAGGGTAACTCTGCAGGAACTTGATCTTCTCAAAGAGCTTGATGTTGTCGGCTCGCAGGCTGTCCAGCTCGCTCTGCAGGGCCTGGAGGGTGTGCTGGGCCAGGCGATTCTCCTGTTGGGGGCCGGGCAGGGGGCAGGGGTTGGGGAGAGGCCTCCATGTTGGCACAGGTGCTGCTCCATCTGCCTGGAGCCCCTCCTGTGCCCACCGCCTCCTCCTTGCCCTGCCAGACTCTGCTCACAGCTCCCCCTCTGGGAAGTCCCCCTTCCCCTCCTGTGGCCCCACCCCAGGCAGAAGTCACAGTTCTTGGTTCAGGCTTCTTCATATTTTGTTTGTTTTGGTATTGTCAGCCTTTTAAAAAATTATTATTGAGATATAACCCATATTATAACATAAACTTCACCATTTTTTTTTGAGACAGAGTCTCACTTTGTTGCCTGGGCTAGAGTGCTGTGGCATCAGCCTAGCTCACAGCAACCTCAAACTCCTGGGCTCAAGCAATCCTCCTGCCTCAGCCTCCCGAGTAGCTGGGACTACAGGCATGCACCACCATTCCCGGCTAATTTATTTTCTATATATTTTTAGTTGGCCAATTAATTTCTTTCTATTTTTTTTAGTAGAGACGGGGTCTTGCTCTTGCTCAGGCTGGTCTTGAACTCCTGACCTTGAGTGATCCTCCCGCCTCGGCCTCCCAGAGTGCTAGGATTATAGGCATGAGCCACTGCGCCCGGCCAGCATCACCATTTTAAAGTATACAATTCAGCCATTTTTAGTATTGTCACAATGTTATACAACCATCCCCACAACCTAATTCCAGAACATTTTTATCACCCCAATATGAAACCCTAAACCCTCCGGTGGTCACTCCCCATTCCCTGGCAACCATGAGCTACCTTCTATCTGCATGGATTTGCCTATTCTGGACATTTCACATACATGGAATCATGCACTATGTGGTTTTAATGTTTACCAATCTCAGGGCAAGGTGAAATGCGATCTCATTTTGCAATTGATTCAAATGCTTGAATAGGTGTTTCCTTCACACTATTCAAAATTCAAGAAGTACAGAATTTTGTACTGCCATGGGTACTGCCATGGGAGTATGGCAGTTTACCCCCAAATTAAACATAGAATTACCACATGATCCAGCAATCCCACTTCTGGGTATCTATCCAAAAGAACTGAAAGCAGGGTCATGAAGAAATATTTGTACCCCCACGTTCAGAGTAGCATTATTCACATTAGCTATGATGTGGAAGCAACCCCAGTGTCCGTGGACAAGTGAGTGGATAAACAAAGCGTGTAGATACACACAATAGAATGTTACTCAGCCTTAACGAGCAGGGATATTCTGACCCGTGCTACAGTGTGGAAGAACCGGGAGAAATCATCATGCTAAGTGAAACATGCCAGTCACAAAAAGACAAATACTGTGTGACTCCACTCATGTGAGATACTTAGAGTAGTCTAATTCAGAGTCAGAAAGAATGGGGGTTGCGGGGAGGAATTGGGAATTGTTGCTTAATGGGTCTAAAGCTTTAGTTTTGCAAGAGGAGAAGAGTTCTGGGGCTGGACGGCAGTGATGGTTGTAAACGATGCAATGGCTTATGACCACTGTACAGTTAAGGACAGCCAAAGATGGTTAAGATAGCAAATTTTATGTTATGTTAGTTTATTTTACCACAATTTTAAAACAAGTACGTGGTAAAAAGTCTAGACTTTTAAAGCAAAAAAAAATTTTTCCCCTACTTAATCTATCTTGAAGGGTTTCTTTTAAGGGCTGCATAGTATTCCGTAATGTGGCTGTCCCCAGGAGGGGTGTTCCCTGTCCACTGCCCATACAGGCAGCCCCAGGGGGCACAGTCCTATTGGTCCCTCTTGCTCCAGAGCCCAGATCACAGAGGGTCCCACTGGATCTGACCCACCGTTGTCACTGCACCAGTCCTGGGCCCGGCCTGTGGCTCCCTGAGGAGTGAAAACTCCCTGGCTCTGTTCCCACTGGGAGAGCAGGCAGGGCCAGGGGCCTGGGCTGGCTCTGAATGATTGGGGGTGGGGGGGTCTGCAGAGTCCCCAAGGGCAGGATGGAGCCACCTCCAGGTGCTCCTGTGGTCTGTCACCTGGGTGCTCTGCACTTCTGGATCCAGGGTCCATGTCCTCTGGGGACGGCCCGGCCTTGGCCTTGGCGTCCCCGGCACCCCTTACTGCTGCTCCTTTCGGTCTCCGCCCCTGACCCTCTTGCTTCCGTTCCCTGTTCCACCCTCTTCCAGGGACCACATCCATCCTGCTGCCACCCACGTGTCAACAGCGCCCACACGGCGGCACCCCCTCTGCGGTCTACAGGTGCCTCACTAGTGTCGAGCGTCAAGGGAACTGGTCATCTGCAAAGACCGGCCCCTTCTTCATGGTGCCCCTCTAGGGAGGCCACGAGCAGGCGCTCGGCAGCCAGCAGGCTCTATGTGCTCCTCCCTCTCCCTGACTGCGTGGAGCTCTCCTGATATCCTTGTGCTGCGCATCTTTCTAGGGCTTCACAGACCGTCCTCTCTCCAGTACCCCCCAACCCTGCTTTTTCACTCTGCCACCTGATTTAGATGTTCCTCCATGGACGATGGTAACCACACCCTGGTCCTCTTCCTGGGCTAGCCTTCTCTCTTGAGCTGGCTGCCCAAGTGACCCTTCCTACCCTGCATTCCTGCAGTGTCACTGCCCTGCTTAAATCCTTTGTTGGAGCCCCTGCCTGCAGGGGCAAGGCCACACACTCCAGCCTGGCGGATGGCACAGGACAGCACTCGCCTGGAGACTCTGTGTCTTGTTTCCTACGAGTCCTTCCTGCAGCCCTGGAATGATCTGCACTCCCTTCTGGCTCATCGGCCCCTGTCTCCTCTACCTTGAGTGTCTGATTCTTCTTTCAAAGCTCAGCATGGCACAACCTCCTCCAGGAAGCCCTCCCTGACTGCACAGAACAAATCTCATCCCACGGCGGCGTATGGTTTACACATATCTTTGTCCCTCAAGCCTGTGTCTTTCCTCATTGTGTCCTCAGGTCCAAGAGGCTTTGGGGAGACAAGGGCATGACTCACAGCCTCCAGCTCCTGGTTTCGGGCACGGAAGCGCTCCCTCTGGCTGGAGATGATGGAAAGCAGCGAATCCACCTGGCCCTCTGGGAGGGCACCACTGGCTGGGGCCGTGGGTCCTAGCAGGTAGAGGAAAGTGGTTTGAAGTGGCAGGAGGCAAAGCCCAGCAGGGGGCCCTTGGGTTGGGTGGCCTCAGCCAAGTGCCATGGGGTAGAGGCTGTGTGGTATCTGACCACCTGGTGCTGAGCAGCTAAGGGAAGAGGAGGGGACAGTCGAGGTAACCTGGGACGGGTGAGGATGGGATGGGTAGGCTGACCTGACCTGACCTGACAACTGGGGCCTGGGGAGGGCCCAGCTCACCTATCTGCACTATCAGAGGGCCAGGCCCAGAGCTCCCCTCCCCATCCCTCTGTCCTCAGATCTGTGGCCCTGCAGCTGTCAGCCTGGGCCCCTGGCCCCTGGAGAAGCAGAGGGACACAGAGGGAACTGGGAGCCATGGGCACACCCCCTACCTCATATCCTGGCCTTAATCCCTGAGGAGGCCACCTCTCCTGCAGCGCTGTGTGGCAGTCTGGCTGCACTTCCATACTAAGCTTCAGCTCACCACCTCCCAGCAGCCTTTTTACAAACTTTATTTTATTAATTCAATTAATTTTTTTTTTTT
>VBSM01002153.1:27017601-27062517 GCA_008086735.1 Cheirogaleus medius | reverse complement strand
CCCGGACGGGGCGGCTGAGGTAGCGGCGTCCTCCCCGGCCGCGGGTGCGGCGGGGTTTGGCAGGGGCCCTGGGCCGTCGGCGGAGCCCTCGGGCGGCGGCCGGGGCCGGCCCTCCTCGTCCGCGTCGTCTGGACCCGGGATCCCCGAGGGCGGCGGCTCGGCCTTCTCCGCGGGCCGCGGCGCCTCCTCCCGCTGCGCCTCGGCCGGTCCTCCCTGAGACTTGGCGGCGGCCGCGGGGCCGCCCGGCTCCTCAGCGTCGGCGGCGCCCGGGCCGTCGGCGGCTTCCACGCCGGCCTCCACGCCGTCGCAGCTGTCGCCCTCCGAGCTGGGCGCTGCCCGGCCGCTCCGGGCCGACGGCGAGTCGCTGGCGCCGGCCTGGCCCTGGCTCCCGGCCTGAATTTCTTCAATGAACAGTTCTCTGCGGATCCGAGACCTACGAGACAGAAGCGGCGAGAGCCTGTGAGGTGGCCGCTGCGCATGGGCTGGCAAGAGGCCCCTTCCCTCTGTCGCGCTCCAAGCTCGTGCTCACACTCCCGCCCCAGCCTGGAAGCCCCTTTGCAGGCCCCTCGACCGACCCTGCAGCCGCAGGGGGCTCCCGCTGTGGCCAAACCCTGCGCATTTATGTAAGCTGTTCCTTGCCTGGAAGGCCATTCCCCTCTTCTCCACTAGGACAAAGCGCCAGCGGTACTCAATGAATGGCTCGCTTCCTCCATCCTATCCCATCTCGCCTCCAGCTAGACTGTGAAAGGCCAGCTCCCATTTATTCTTTGTACACCGGGCCTAGCATGGTGCCTGGTATACAGCAATAAATGCTAGCTGAATTCATAAATGCAACTGCATGATAACCACGGTGTCCTCATCAGGACTTCGGAGAGAGAACCGATTATTGAACAGTGGCCAAAGTGAAAATCTTCAGCTTCCAGCTCTGAGCCACAGAAGTCAGGGGCTTGTGGTTCAGGCTGGGGTGGGATTCCACCAGATTGTGTATTTCCAAGCAATTCCCTTCTCTGAAGGGAGAAGACCAGGGAAAGGTCACTTGATCAAGCACGTAGGAGACCAAATATGTGCTTTGATACGTCAAGTGAGTTTTAATGCAGCCGAGTTCAGCCTACAGTGGGAAATGTGCTCCAGTACTTTGCTGGGACACTGTACCCAGTATGGGATTCCCCATCGTGAAGCCATTAGTGTCCATGAAAGGGCTCTTGTTAAGTCTGTTCCCAAGTTTCTCCTCCTATCATGCGAAGAGTAGGCTCAATCCCACCTCTCTCCGTTTCTTCCTAAGGGTTGAAAAAGCTCCTGAGAATGTGCTGACCATTAGTGGAAAAGCATCTTCAGGTGAATTAGCATCAGCGCCAGGTCCAGTGTCTTGCAGAAAGCCCTGGGGTAAGCAAACCATTTTCTGCAGTACATATAACTCAAGAGTTTTCTGAGAGCCTACTCTATCTCAGGTCCTGTGCTGGCTGTGGGGACTCCGTGGGGAGAATTCTGCTGCAGTTTAGTCTATGACCTAGACTAGGTTATCAGAACTCTGGGGGTGGTGGTTAATCTGTTGCATAGTTATTTGCTTCCTGCATAGAGTGAGTTCTGGACCTTGTCCTGAAGATTTTTGAGCTCTAGTTCAGAAAGGTGAGGTGCTGAGAAGGCCCCCCAAAATTCCCAGGGGTAACACAAGACTTTCCTTCTTCTCTGGGGCTTTGGGAGCCTGGGAAATGGCAGCTCCCATGAACAGCTTCCCGGACATTGTGGCTTTCATGCCCCTTGGCAGCGAGAATGCCAGTTGGGGTGAACCCAGTCCTGCCCACCCCGGTTGAGGAGGTGGGAGGCTAAACAGGTAGTTAAGGTTTGGTCCTAGTCAGGCCCAGAACAGAGGACAGGCTTTTTGGAACCAGCCAAACCTGGGTTAGAAACCTGGCTTTGCCCTTACTAGCTGTGCAACTTGGACAAGTTAACCTTTTTGAGCTTCAGTTTTCTTATCTGAAGAATGTAGAGAATAGTATCTTCCTTGCTGAGATGTTATTAAGATTAAACAAAATATTAAATGTATAATATAGGGTACAAAGTGACAACCCCAAAAAGGGTCACTATCCTTCCTATCTTGCTGCCTTTGTGTGTGCTGTGATAAGCACTAAGGCTGAGGAAAAGGGCTGGGTTGGGAAGGGACACCTTTAGGCCTGGGACATGGGTTTCCACACTTGCCAGTGTGGTTGATGTGAGCAGCAATTGTCTGTAAAATGGAGCCAGTAGTGCTGCACTCAGGTGCAGACTGGAGGATTTTATAAAATGATACATTTATAAAATTCTTGGCTCAGTGCCTGGCAATACTATGTGCTCAACAGATGTGAGACATCATCCCTCTTAGCCTAGATTTGTCTCCATGTTCAAAAGGAATGCTATCTTCTGGTTTAGAAAGATGAGATACAAGGAGCAGTTCTGGCTTTTAGGGCTCAGAAAAGTTTCTGCTGGGTGAACCAGTTTTTCCAGGAGACCAGTGTCCTATGGCATGATGTTCTGGCACTTCTGGCTGTATTCCTGAGCAAATGGTCAGCTTGAGATACTTCTCATTCCCTTAAGGTGAAAGCATAAGAGGAAGTAAAGCTTTATTTTTTTGATGGGAGCAAAAATTGACCCCAGGTGTTATTCCCTGAGGGTTCCAGTGGGGCAAGAGAAAATAAAATCTACGTTTCCTGTTTAACCTCAGAGGAAAGAATGTAAAAAAACTGCCTTCTTGGATAGGAATTTAACAAATCTAGTGCATGGGTGCTGAGTGGTGAGTGTTAGTCCTTGTAGGAAGCTCTGTGGGGTATCAGGGCAAGTTAGTTTGTACTAAGCATTTAATGGAAGAACTAAAACCAGGGAGAGAGCACTCAGTTTGAATCTCCACTCTGCACTTGACCTGCTGGGTGACCTTAGGCAAGTGATTTCAGTTCTCTGAGCTTCATGCCAATTCTAAGTGACTTGATGCTCACTTCTTCTTTAACTTGTTTTGTGCCTTATAAAATTCTTCTCTAGGTCAATCCTTCCTTCAAGAGCCTGCTCATTTCCTACCTCTTCCATGATATTTTTCTAGATGTCTGCCACTGAAATTAATCTCTGTCCTTGGTTTTCCTGTTAGCCTAGCCTGCTTTGTTGTGGAGTTATTTTTGAAAGAAAGCCTTTATTGAGCATCTACTGTGGACCCGGACCTGGGCTCATTTAATAAGTTTTGAGGTCCTACTGCTATTTTTCCTTTCTCCCCCCTCCCCACTATATTTGCCAGGGGTGAATTTTGCTTGGGTTACATGCACCAAAGTCATCTCCACAGAGATCAGTGAGCTGCCATGTGATAAGCATTACCATGGCTGTCAGGAAACCAGCATGACAAGTGACAGTAGCTAAGAAGCCCCAGAGAGTGTGTTCTAGCCAGGAGACAGTGATTGCCACTCAACTGAGGCGGGGTGGGTGTGGGAGGGGGTGCCTGGGGAAAAAGGTGGTCCCAGCAGGGCCAGGGGAAATGGTTTTGGAGACGTTTTGTGTAACTGGTAGCACTGATGCTCAGACACTCCAGTAATCTAGAGCTATGCATGCTTCAATGTTATAGTAAGTTATATTCACATTAAAATGGACATAACTTTCAGGAGACTTGAAAGTGCACATTCTAATGCACTTTTGTGTCTAGAAAGTGAAAATGAGATTGCATAACTCCTGGCAAGGAGAAACTCCAGTAAACCTCTGCCCACATTTCCATTCATTCTCCTTCATTTCACTTATTACTCTTGAAGTTTCCTTCCATGTACAGGGACCTCCATTATTCTAACTGCTGGCCTCCCTCTGCCTCTGTTTTTATCAGATTGGTAGATCTGGGATGAATAAGCTAGTTGTGCTCGGCTCCTGGACTTTCTCTGTTGCTGTGGGAATCAATAAATGGGGAGGCCTGCCCAAGGCCAGTCTGCCATCATGGGGAAGTGCCTGGTTCTGGGGTTTGGGTAGCAGGTACACTCAAGCTCTCACACTAAACTGCATCTCCTAATTTTGCCTTCATTGGCAATAAAGGTATGATTTTAGTTCCCTTCTAATATTTTAAAATTTTTTAATTTATTCAGAACCTGGATGGTTTATTGGGTCCCTTCAGAAACTCCAGTAGAACTTATGGATGAGGGAGGGCCCAGTCAGAGATACAGCTCCCCTCTCCATGGGCTACACATGTGTACTGTCACTGGCTTAACCAGAAGCACCTACCTCAATTTCACTAAGCCCTAAAGAAAATGATGTTCTGATGAGAAGCAGCAACTGAGGCATTAATTTGGGAATTTCCATCAGGCTACTGGGATTCTTGGTTTCTGAGAGTTGGGAGTATGGTTATAACTATGACCAACAATTCATTATCCTTCAGAGGATTTCCATTATCTACTCCAGACATTTCTTCCCAGTCCACTTTGTTCTACACTGCTTAGGCAAGTTACTCACTCCCTCTGAGTTTTGTATTTTCCATGTGTAGAATGAACATAATACTGTATCCCTTCTACAGTTGTGAGGAGCAAGTGATGTTACATTGTTTAAAACACTTGAGATCTAAGAGATGCTCAAGAAATCTTCATTAACTCATGAACTTTCCCAAAAGAAAGGATCTTAAATGATTTATTTAATTACAAAACTAATCAAATTAATTTGGAAGGTGATACTGTAAAAGACCTCAAGAAACAAAAAAATCACTAGGAAATCAATGTTCACTACTGGGAACCACAGACGCCTACGCTCTCCCTTATTAATGGTGCAAGCTTTTTTCTTGGTCCTGGTGGATGTGGATTGTCTCTATGTGATGGTGACTGGAAGGGATTTGGCTCTACATCTTTGGAGGTAAAAATTCCAATAAAACACGAAGAATGAATGAAACGACCAAACCCCTGATTCTTAGTCCCCAGAGCCTCATTCCCGTGCGCCATGGATGGCCCCTCTCCTCAGTACAGACCAGCCCCTTCCTGAGGGCTGCGGGCAAGGCTGTACCTGTAGTTGTGGAACCAGTTGATGACAGTGCTGGTTTTCAGGTTGAGCTGGGTGGCGAGGTCTTCGATGGTTTTTGGTGATGGGTATGGCTTTTGCTGATACGCTCGTTTCAGGGCTTCTTTTTCTTCTGGAGCCAGCACCACTCGGGGTTTCTTTAGCTGGTGCTGGGGCTGGGGGCTGGCACCCTGGCTGTAGTCAGTACCAACGGACGGGGGCTCACAGGGCTGGCTGTCACTGACTGAGCTGTGCCGCCGCTTCATGTAGGCTGGGGAGGGAGAGACGTCAGACTGAGGTCAAGGCCTAGCTGTGAGACCAGCCCAAATCCCTGATCTTCACTAGCATGACAGCACAGTGTTACCTATAGTGACCTTTGTGTAGAGAATCTCAGAACACTTGGACTAGGGCCATTCTGTCACCTAGCACAAGCTCACCGAGGACCTGCTCTGATAGAATGTGAGGTCCCCACGTGTCCCTGTACAACTTAACAGTTCAGTGGGGGATGCAGAGAAGTATTCAGACGGATGCACACAGTAGAAAGCAATAGGGGAGAGGCCAGCAGGGGGGCTACAGAGGAGGCTCTGAGGGAGGGTCCCTGAGGGAGGGAGGATGTGCAACTTGGCCTGGGGCTGGGGCTGGGGCTGGGGAGTCTTCCTAGAAGAGATGACGTTTAAACTGAACCTTGAAGGACAGGACCAATTAACCAGAAAAAAACAGGCAACGAGGTAGAAGATGCAAGAGGCTGTTTAGAAAGTGGGAACAGCATGGTTAAAGCGTGCATGCGTGTGTGTGTGCATACACGCCTATGTGTGCACATGTGCACAGAGTTGGGTAGTGGTAGGAGCTGTTGTTAGACATGAAGCTGGAGAGACAGGCAGAGCCAGGGCAGGACAAAAAGCAATGGAATAAATGAAAAGATTTTATTCAAGGAGTTCAGGAGGAGGGTCTGGGCTAGAGAGAGGAATGTGGGAACCACTAGGATAGAAACTGGCTGAAGTCAGTGATAGACAGGAAGCTTGGAAAACAGCACACAAGGGATGATCCCAGGGAGAAGCAACCACGAAGGCTCCGGAGAGACAGGAAGAACACAGGGAACGACATCACAGAAGGGATGAGTGAGTCTCAGGGAGTGGGTGGCCAAGAGAAAGGAGAGTGAAGAAGACCCAGGAAGTCCTTTGGATTCCAGTCAGAGACTGGGAGACCTGAGTGAACAGACCCAGGCTGCCATGGGAGTGAATGGGAGGTGAGGAAGTGATGGTGAGTGTGACGCCTAACTGTAGAAGAAAAGCAAGAGACAGGATGGTTTCTAGAAGGGAAATCCTGGGTGGGTTTTTAAAGATAAGAGAGCTGGATAGGTTGGTGGGTTTTCTGAGTGGGCATGAAAATCCCACTGGATGGGGCAGGACGTGGGATATGGAGGAAGGCAGTGACCCCAGGGCCTAAGTCTCAAGACAGAAAGTGACCAGCGGGCTGGTTGGAGATGAGGAGGGGTGGGGAAGTGGCTGGAGCAGGGCACAGGGATTGGGAAGCATGTGGCTGGCCTGAGGGCTGGCCTGGAGGGACAGCAGAGCGCCTGAGGCTAGGGCAGAGGGCCCTAGAGGGACAGAAGGGTGCCTGAGGCCTGGGCTGGCAATCTGTCTTTGTGCTGGGGAGTGAGGGGTTCAGGGAGGCAGACAGGCAAGGAGTCTCAGCCTGTGGGGCCTGCCACTCAAGTTGTGCCTGGGTGGACTGGTGAGCTGGGACAGGAGAATGCTAGGTCTCAGGTTCTGGTGTGTTCTTAGTGCTGCACCTGCTCCTCTCTGCTGTGTGCCAGCAACTGCCAGCTGTGCTTCCAGTTAAACACCACTCTGACTCCCTTAGTAAATGAATCATTTATATGGATCTTTCTAGTGAGCTAGTTTGGAATATGGTCTGAAAATTCTTTAAAAGTTCTTATAACTGATAGAAGATGAGAAATACTATTTCCTTCAAATGGCATGTCACAGAGCAGCAGCGTCATCAGCAACAGCTGCAGCTGACAGTTATCATTTAGTTCTGAAGAAACTGAAGCTCAGATAGGTTAAATGATTCACTTGAGGTCACACAGCCAGTAAGTGACAGCACTGAGGTCTGATGTCAGTTTGCTGAGGGCAGTGCAGTTTGCCCTGCCAGATGGTGGCTAGTCCCCATACGCCCGCCCACCCTTCAGGGCTGCAGCTGTGAACATGCATTGAGACAGCGTCTGTGGGAGCCACAGCAAGCTAAGGAGCCACAGCAGCAGCACTGACATTTGGGTCTCAATTGCCAGCATGCACCTAGCTACCAGGGCCAAGGCACTGGTGTGTGTGTTTGTGTTTGTCCTTTCACGTGTATGTCCATGTGTTTGTGAAGAGGTTGGTTCAAGGGCCATCTTATGAAAGGAACAGAAAAATGGAGGGCAGATTAAGGTAGAGAAGAAGGTTTATAAGAAAGAAAGAAAGGAGTAAGGGCAGGAATAACAGATAAAGGATGAGAGCTAACGGGAGAAGAAACAAAAGCTCTGTGGGAGAGCAGAAAGCACAGTGAACACATGGCCATAAGGTCTGGATGACCTGTTGCTGCATTTTTATTCTAGGCTAGTCTTGGGGGGAGGAACATAATTTATGTTACAGGAATACAGATTATTTTAAAAACTCTCATTTACTGAGCACTTACGTGTGCAGTTATACTAAGTACCTTCTTTCTAATTCTCCCAACCTGGAGAAGTTAGTATTACTATCCTCATTTTATAGATGAAATAACTTAGGTGAGGGAGTTATGTAACTAACTGGCCATTTTATCATTAGAAGTAGGCAACGATTGAGAAGGTAAGTCTTTTTCACAGAAAACCAGCACAGCATCCTGGAGACACCAGAAAGGAATGACTGTGCAGAGCTTGAGATTCTTGCCAGCCCCCTCCCGCTGGTGTACATGGCACTGCGGAGAGACTGGGCTGTGGGCACCGGTCGTCACGTCTGACAGGCCGGGTTGGGCCTGTGACAACCTCTCTAGGGAGCAGTTCCCGGGAACAACACCCCCACTAGTGGAGAGAAGGCAGTGCTTTCCTTTTGGGGACCTCGGCGGAAACAGTAACACTTTTGTAACACAAGATGGCGCCTAGAGTCCATGTGGGGGGCAGAGAGGAGGCCTGGGAGGTCCCTGAAGATGGATTTGGGGGACTAAGATCCATTCTTCACGCCCTGGATGAGAAATGCACCAGGGAGTGGTAAAGTCAGGGCTGCCTCTTGACAGAGTGTAGGAAACGTTAAAAGTGCTTGGGTGAGTACTGATAATGGTGGATACACTGGGTTCATGACACTTTTGTTTATGTTTAAAATTTCCTGTAACAAGAAGGTGAAAAATCTTTTAGGGGGTGATGTGGCACCAGGCCTCTGGAGCTGCCCAAGAGGTGTGGCCTGTGTCAGACCCATAGTCTACACACCCGAGGGCAGGCCAGGGCCCTTTGGAGCAGCTCTCAAGGGGCAGAAGGCCACTACCTGGGCCCATGGCCAGTGGGCAGCAGCAGTGCCCTTGGATCCCCATGTGGCGGGCTCTCAGAACAAAGGCAGCGAATGTATACTTAAGAGTGCCAGCTCTGAAGTCAGACAGCCCTGAGTTCTGCTCCCTACTTATACCAACTGTTGGAATCAGGGAGGTTTGATGAGTGCCTGAACCTTACCGTTACCAGATAACGACATTGACATGGGGATACAGTCGTGTGGACTGAGTGGTCTCAGTACAGTGCCTGGCAAGTACCAAGTACAGTACCCAGAAAATGAAAGTCTCCATTATTACATAAGGGCCCAGGCCAACAGGTTCCTAGAGGAAATGTCAGAGACTCTTGTTCCTTTTTCTAGCCCTTTCCTGGCTGAGTGAGAACAGTGATGGTCAGCCGGAACCTCCTGGTGACCTGAGAGGGCTCGCTCAGCTGCTCTGTGGGTGGGGCCAGGTTGAGCCACCCAGGTGCTTGTGACACCTTAGTTAAGGGCCTCTGCTTCAGCTGATCAAAGGGGGTGGTCACAGCTTCTTAGGGTCAGGCTAGCAGCTGTGTCCAGTCTCCACACCTAAGAGATTCATTTCAGCTGCTCAGAGAGCTCATAGTACTGCAGGTGACCTGAGGTCTGTGGGCCCCCGAGGGGCAGACTCCCTGAGGAGGACCAGCACTGGGAACTGCAAAGATGAGGCAAAGCGGACTCAGCTTTCCACCACCCAGGTGCTGCCCTTTGGGTGCATTTGGAGTTATTCCTCTGGGGAGGCTGTACCCCTAGAGGCTAGAAAATAACTGCAAGAGAGAGATCTGTTCTGGCAGGTATTTGCTCTGCCACTTTCCATGCTGGGTGACCTTGGTGGAGGCACCTAACCTCTCTGAACCTAAGTTTCCTGATCTACAAAATGCATTTCTTAATTCTCTCTCTGGTAAGATAACACATGAGAGCCTCTAGCACATAGTACATATGCAGTAAATGTTGTAATACCCCACCCAGTCACCCACAAGACAAAAGATAGTAACCAAATGAACCAACACCCAGTGCTGTGCTGTACTCTCTTTGGTTAAAAGCACTCCCAATGCTAAAAAAAATCTTTAGATTCAGGCTACCAGAAGGAAAAAGTTACAGATCTTCCCAGTCCTCTTAGGTACTCATCAGCTGATGATTATCAAAACATCTTTTGTCCTGTCTTACTGTCCTTGGTCATGGGTCAGTCCCTCCTCAGCTGTGTGTGAAGAATTGAAAAGAAACAGCCTGTTTGTAAATGAGAAAGCAGTTTGTGGGGCAGAGTGGGAGAAGGTACCTTTCTTCTCCATCCGTTTCATGTCCATTAGCTTCTCCACATTGTTGGGGTCATTCAGCCAGAGCTGCATCCGGACAAAGGGCTCCCGTCCCTTCAGACTGAGCTTATGCCAGGGCTTCGGGCGGGCAAGGAGGTCAGAGACGGAGCCTTGGGTGAGCCCTAAGATGGTCTCCCCAAATAAGCGTTGACCTAGAGAGAAAATAGAATGGAGAGAGGGGTGTCACCAAGAGCCAGGGATCTGAGATAAGACTGTCAAGGTTAACGCCTGTAATCCTAGCACTCTGGGAGGCCGAGGCGGGAGGATTGCTTGAGCTCAGGACTTAGAGACCAGCCTGAGCAAGAGCGAGACCCCGTCTCTACTATAAATAGAAAGAAATTAGCCAAACAATTGAAAATAGAAAAAATTAGCCAGGCATGGTGGTGCATGCCTGTAGCCCCAGCTACCCGGGAGGCTGAGGCAGGAAGATTGCTTGAGCCCAGGAGTTTGAGGTTGCTGTGAGCTAGGCTGACGCCATGGCACTCTAGCCCAGGCAAGAGAATGAGACTCTGTCTCAAAAAAAAAAAAAAAGAATGTCAAGATTAAAATCAGACACAGGAGTTAAAAGGCCCAGAGTCAGGCTAGCTGGTCCTGGCTTAGAGCAAGCACTTTACAAAAACAGTGCTTCAACCAGACTTCTACCAAACTCCACTGGCAAGGGAGCTGGTACTGCTCTTGCATGCTGCTTATACATAACAAACGATGTTTCTCTCCAAAGCCTTTAGGCTTTGGGTGAACTGAGACCTAGATACGCTTGTAGCATTTCTCAGAGGCAGTAAAATCCTAAACCCAAGCTCAGGAGGCCAAGTAGCAACAGGAGACCTTTCTTGTACAACCTCAAACCAGGGGGCTGTCTGCATCTCCTTTCACAATTAGCAAGGTCATCAGGTCTTGCTGAGAAAACAGGGCACTTGACCCAGGGGCACAGCAGGGAAGAGGAGGAGAGGGCGCTCCTCAGCTCTGTGTGTTTGAAAGGCAGGCCACTGCCAATTCGAGTGCTGTAAGCTTCAGAGGCCTGGTGCCACATCACCCCCCAAAAGATTTTTCATCTGCTCCTGCAGTCTAAGCTGCCTTTGCTGAATGTGGCTCAAAGTGGATCAAAACCCCTTCCCTGATAAGCTTTTCTTCTCCTAGGCAGGGGTGGGCAGCCGGCTTCACAGGCTGACCAGAGGGCATTTCGCTCTGGAGAGCACAGCAGCATTAAGTTGGCCATGTTTGTCAGGGGCTTAAAAAGAAAGGTTCACTTCCCTGAGAGCCATTCAGCTGCCAGTTAAGAGGGCCACCACTTTTAAAGATACAAATTAGAATCAGTCATAACCTGACTGACCTGACGGGAGAACTAGCTAGAATAAGCAGGACTTACTAGGTGGAAATAGAGGTTGGGATCAGAGAAGCCAGCGTTTGGTCCCATAAAGCGCACAGAACAGAGAAACCCAGGGCAGGGAGCAGCTCTACCCATCAGTGGCAGGGGGACCAGTGGACTGGCCTGTTCCCTGGCTCATGTGCTCCATTAGTGACAAGGAAACACCCCACCTGTGTTCCCAGGGAAGCTATAGAAGGCCATGACATAACTGGCTTGTAAAAAGCAGGCATCCATGTAAAAGTTTACTGTGTGTAAAGCTTCAGATTGGAGAAATTAATTTTTTTTGTATCAGTCATTTTAACTTAAAGATAAATTTACCAATTTTGTAAACCTGTGGTTTCCTTGCTTTCCAGACTCTTAGTTTAGCCTATAAATGACTCAAGTCCTTACTAGTTTTCTGTTGTGGTTGTTTTAAATAAACTTAATTCCAACCTGGCAAACTAATCTTTTTTTATTCCAAGGAGCTCCTTGTGCTCAGGAAAACAACATATATGAACAGCTAGTTACTATTACTTGCCACAATCCCAGTTGTATGGGGGTAAAAATCAAGTGATTATTATCGGAAATTTATGTGTATTCCTAGCTGAGGCTCTCAATTGTTTTTTAGTTACTGACCTATTTGAGAACCTGAAGAAAGCTACAGACCCTCACCCAGCAAAACCATCAACTGAAACTCCAGCAACAGTGGAGACATGCACGGTAAAGCCAAGGATGCGATTTCACTGTTCATAATCTCTTAACTGTAATTCTGCAACTTACCAGTGTTTAAAATGAGAATTTTCTTTGGCTGATTTTCAACATTTACATGAAATGGCACTTGCTATAATGGAGTGGGCAGCAATAATGTATCCGGCCTGCTTCTTTGGACTTGTGACAAGACTGTAAAGTAGGGATGCCTCAAGTCTAGGAATCCCTGCACATGTCAATAATTGATGAACATATGGGACTTAGCTGTTTTTAAAAATCAACAGCTACATTTTTATTTTTATGAATTAACTTCATTACAAATGTTCTCAGTTGATATTACTTTTTCTCTTGTTCTGTTTTGTACAATGCATTGTCTAGAGAGTGAGTTAGAAGGCCTCAATTGGACAAGTTGGTCTAACCCCTAGGTTGTCAGGTCACTGGCAAACTTTACTGGGACTCAGCTGCTCCCTTCTCTTCTCATCTCTGGGAGAAACAAGACACACAAGGCCCCCCTGAAGGTGATGGACAAATTCCAACCACTCTTCAGGGCTGTCTTAGCATGCACTGCATAGGAGCCTGTTGCTCCTTTTCCTGACTTTCACACCCGGGAAATGAGAAGTACACAGGGGTTTGGAGAGTGGCTGCTTCCATTCTCTGTGTGCTTAAACCAGGAGAACCCTGCCTGGTCAATTCCACAGCACAGGAGCACAGTGGTTTAAAATGATAAAACACCCTAATATTCTTACAGCCACAGCTACTGACCAGCAGTGACACAGCCCTCAGAGAGCCACCTTAGGTCTGAAGCACAGGGGCAGGGGTGATGAACTTGGTTTTCGAGGGCTGCCCATCCCAGTGGAGGGGAAGCAGAATGCAGGTGGCTTTGTGGGGCAGTGGGACAGCAACAATAACACACTATATTTAGCTGCCAGGCATGATGCTGGGAATTGCTGCTACCCACAACCCTAAGGCAGCATTTTTCTTCTAGTTTGGCTGAGGGGATCAGAGTAAAAGTGGCTTTCCTGGCACCACAGACAAAGACTCTTGCACTGAGCCATTCGGATGCTATTGGGCTGATGTTGATCTTGCCCAGCTCTGGTGCCTACCGAGGATCTGGGCATGTCTCAATAAAGACAGTGTGAGGGGCTTGCCCGAGTCTGCCCTGACCTGCACACACATCTTCCAAGGGGGCCAGTGGGGGAGGAGCAGGGGCTGATCGCAGAATCCCAGCACCCTTATAGACCCCTCAGTGTTCGAGGCTATGGAACGTCTCATGTTCTTAGCGGCAGCTTATGAAAGTTTAAACCCTTTGGCTGGCTCAGCGCAAGGCCTTTGCCTGCTGTTCCTGAGAACTCAAACAGGGAGCACCTTGCCGCCTTCCGACATGGCATTTGAGACAAGCACCTACCGAGGTTGTTGTCTGTCAGCACCTCCTTAACCCTCTTGGTTATGCCGTAGGTGTCCAGTTCTGGAGACATGGCTACCAGTTCTTGGATGCTGAGGGCTGAGTGTCCCGAGAGAGGCAGTGGGGTTGCGGGCTGGGAGTCCGGTGCTGGTGGGTCGCTGGGTTCTGGAGGCTTCCCATCCTTACTGGTGTCGATGGGGGGACAGGGCTGCTGGACCAGCTCAGTCAGACTCTTCACTGACTCGCTGGAACTCATCGGGGACTCGGGGGCAGGGCTGCAGCTGGCGGAGGTCTTTGGAGTGCTTTCTGTAATTAAAGCACATGAAAAACCGTGCCTGAAAATAGTTGTCTTGCACCATGTACATCGACTCTCCTTATCTAGGAAATACTAATTAAATGCTCTGTACGAGGAATATACAGTATGGTATTCTATGGATCTTAATGAATTGTTCCATAGTTTTTTGACTGAGAGTAACCTCTAATTTTCTGTATTAAAAAACAAAAATAACATCAATAGAATAAAAACTAGGAGTTTAAATGAGAGGTTTCTGAAGGCTTAATATAGGGGCATTCTGCTAAAAAATATCTGTCATATTAATCATGTGTTATCACTGTCATGATTTCTTCTAATGAAACGCTGTAATTCTCTAATTCAGGAGTACCTTGGCTAGATTATAACTTACAAGGTTATTTTGTCCATATTTTACAGAACAAAAAGAATGGACGGGTTATTTTAAACAAGGGCTGCCCATGATGTGTGGTCACTACAGTTACGAAGATTCTTAAAGGGAAACCTAAGGCCTCAGCTGCTGGCCCCTTGGTGGCCCAGGGCTGGGTCTCAGGATCCCAGGTTGGTTTTTACTGTGACTCCTAGAGGGCTCCACAGCACCCAACTCTAGAGGAAGACGGAGGGAACCAAACAGAGGCGGAGCACCTGCTCTACTCTCCGGCTCATCCATTTTAGAGTTCTGCACCAAACTGCTTGCTTCTGAAAACCAAGCTATTTGTTTGTCTACACCACACTGTAACCAACACTGGAAGCAATTGGGTCAATGTGGACAAATGGGTCCACACTTTTTTTCTTAACACCTTTCGTACTGCATAGAAATCTCTGAGACATACGTCAGGGACTGCACGTTTTTGGGCAAACTGCATGTTATTTAAATCATTATAACTACAGTGAAAAACAAGAAAACTCGTGAGCGGTCCTTAACAGATGACGAGCGAAACAGGAGAAAACTCGTGAGCGGTCCTTAGGATGTTAAGAAGGGCCTCTGCCTGGTTGGTGTCACTGCAGGTGCCCACTGGGAAATGCCACCCTGTGCTCCCTTCCTGAGTCCCTTCTGGCCTCTCTGCTAGCAGCACCCATAAAACCTGACAAGATAGGCTTGATTCCAGTTTGGGGACATCTGGAATAAAGACTTTGGCCATTTTCAAATGTTTAAATAAATACAGAGAAAGACCGTCTAGGAAGAAAATGTGAAGTGACTTAGCACCGAGGTCCTATTCACAAGGCAAAATCTGCCTTTGGTCCAGCTCAGTGTCTTGGCACAGTCTCTCTCCTGCATCCCACCGAGGCCAACATATGGTAAGACCCCATAGTGCTATGTCATGCATATCACAGAGGGCAAGGTAGGATCTTCCTCTTGCCACTTCTCCCAAGCAGGGGTCACTCAGTCAATGTCAGCACATGTAGCAGGTACCCCAAAATACTTGTTACCTGACTAAAAAGTAAATGTAACACCGAATAGGAACTTAATTTTAATTTACCATGTAACATTTTATATCCAGGATAACAATCTATTGACAATGCATTCCAAATACAAGGAGTATCTTGTATCAATATCCAGAAAGAGCAAAACCCCAAATAAAATAACGACACTTCAAGTGATAAACCTGTTTATTGTCCTAAACTGGTACAAAGTTCCACCATCACATAAAGCTGTGTCCTCAACCTAGGAAATCAGGTTAAAAAAAAACTCAAACTGGTTTGTGAAAGATGTAAAAGACATAGACATAAAAGGCAGAAGTGGTCTATATAAATCTTTAAGGCAATACAAATCCTACAAATCGGATTTCTTCTCTCTGCTCACCCCCAGGTCACCATACAACTGGATATAAAACCCAGCAAATGTTATTTTTGTATCCGAAGCAGCAAAAGGATTATACTGTAAATTCGCCCTGATTCACCCATGCGAGGGACCAATTTGGCAGATCATCCATCTTGCTCACTGTATACTGTCAAGGATGGCATGAATTCCCCACATGATAAACAGATTCCTTCTCAGGTTTGTGTCCTTTAACCCACAGCAAGGTCAAAATCATGGCTGCCTGGCTAATAAACCGCACGGCACCGGCTGCTGTAGCGCCTTCCTGTTTTGTTCTGGGTGTCAGTGGAGGCAGATCTCGCCCAGGAACTGAGTGGCAGTGCAGTTCTTTCTTCCAGGCATTCTCCGTGAGCCACTCACATGTATTTTTGCCACGATGAACCCCTGTGAGAACTAAACAGAGGCGCTCACCACCCATTTACCAGTGTCCCTCTGTGTTCCCGACCCTGACTATAGACAAAGGCAGAACCCCTGAAAGCAAAACCCTGTCTGCACCCCAAACCATACAGGCGCGTGGAAGTGACACACTGCAGCAAGTTGCTGGAGCTGCCTCGTATTTGCTTCTTTACTCTCAGCCCGAGTCTGAAATGCAGAGAGCAACTGGAAGCCGAGCACTCTTCCTGGAGATGATTTCCTCACCAGCAGACACACATGTGCCTAGATAGATGTGTCTGTGGTCTCAGGTCTCAGAAAACAGGACCGGGCCTATGTTTTTTGGACAGGCACGGACAGATGCAACAGCAAATGGGACCCGGTGGAGACACCATGAATCCACATGCTCAGAACATCATGTTGGAAAGAAAGTCATTCCTTAGACAGCTATTTCCAGGAAGCACTGCAGCCCCAGCAGCAGGGCCAGCACGACAAAACCAAACCCATTAGCATAACAGCGCTATTGGGGTGGCCAGGGTGGGGGATACCGTCAGTACAGGGGGACAGTTGGTTGCCCATATGACTCATTGTCTTGACAGAACCAGAAAAGTGGTCAACAGAGAAGAAACATTGCTTTTTCTTTTCCAAAAATTAGCAAATGGAGCTCTCTGATTAAAATAATACTCTTTCAAAGAACAAGGCTTTGTTCCATTCTATATAATTAAAAATAATAATTTTTTTTTAAAAAAGGAGTCCTGAGCATGGCATGAAGGTACTGAACTTGGGGACAGGGGCTCACTCTACTAGCCAGCTGTGTTAACTTGAATATGATTCCTAACTTCTTTGAACACCCTGGTGACCTCATTACTAAATTGTATTGAAATGTATTCGTTTCTCCGAAGGCCTACATGCAACGTACACCTTGGGATTGATGGCTGGCTCTTCCACAGAGCCTAGCACGTGATGGAGACACTGGTGCGACTCAAAGGGCTGCATCCTGTGTGATGCATTTGGATGACATTCCAGAAAAGGTAAAACTATAGGGACAGAAAACAGACCAGGGGTTCCTAAAGGGGAGGGGCAGAAGTGACTGAAGGGACATGAGGGAATAGTTGGGGGACAATGGAATTATTCTGTATCTTGACTGGGAAGACTCATAGAACAGTTCTGAGTGAAGAGTGAATTTTACTACATGTAAATTATACTTCAGTAAAAACTTACTTAGGAAAAAAGTGCTAGTGGAAAGAATGAATGGAGGCCATGTCATTAGGCCACTGGGAACATGGCACAGAACAGATCAGAGGTGGCCCTGCCCGCTGGAGCTCACAGCTAGCAGAGAAGACAGCTGTGAAACAGCAAATACTTACAGGCTGATGGATATTCTGGTGGGAGATAGAGGGGGGTACACAGCAGGGGTGCAGGGACATCTGCCTAGGGATGAGAGAGATGTCCCAGAAGAGGGACATTTCCGGCATGAACAGGAATTAGCCAGTTAAGTTAGGAGGAGTGGGAATGGTGAGAAGGGAGGTAGATTGTTCCCAGACGTTTTCAAGGTATCGAACCTGGGGTAGCTGGTGGGTTTGACACATGAATGGAACTCAGTGTAGTTAGAGAGGCCCCAGTGGCTGGGTGGTGCAGGGCCTTGGAATTGGCCATGTCTCGTGTCTGTGTTTTAATCCCAGTGCAGTGAGAGCCAGGGAAAGGTCTGCTCCAAGACAGAGCTGCCCTGCACCTAGCATTGCTTCTCTTTTGCAGACTCGAAGTGAGCACTGAGGGTTTATTGAGGTCTTGTCTGAAATAGCAAAAATCTGGAAACAGTGTCCATCACTAGGAGACTAGGTATCTAAACTGTGGCATGCTCACATGGTATGCTGTTATGCTACAAACAGTAGCAAGAATGTAAGAACTGCAGCCACATGTCCATGTCAGAGGCCTAATGAGGAGTCCCCAAAGCAAGATGCAGACCAGAAACAGGGCATGACATTTGCATAAAGCGTGAAAACTTGCACACACTGCATATGGCGTGTGGGTACTCAGGTAAGTAGTAAGGATATGTCCACTATGCACAGGAATGATAAAAAGCAAATCCAAGGTAGACAGCAGTCTATTCCTAGGAGGAATAAAATTAGGGAGGGGGCTTCAACTCTATCTTGAATGTCTTATTTATTTTAAAAATATAGGATTAAATTATGACCAAAAGTTAAGGCTAAAGTTGGGTGATGGGTAGGTGGGTGTTTACTACATTATTCTAGAGTTTTCTTTATGTTTGGAATATTGTTGACCTAATATTAAAAAGTAAGAAAGTAAGTTAGTTCACTGTTGCTTCCGCACAGAGAAGGAACTTGAGAACACACAGTAAGGCATCGAGAGCTGGAGGGCTGGAAGAGTGGGATGCAGGTGTGGAGAGAGATGCAGGTTGGAGAACAGTTTAGGAGATGGAGAGGCGGGCAGAGGAAGTGGGGAGAGGCCTGGGTGACAGGGGCCCGGTAAGCCGCTCACAGAGGGGCAGGTGGCAGCAGGGCATCGTGGCGCAAGGAGGAAGACCATGGGAAGAAAGCCCACCACATTGCCATTCCTAAGAGCAGCCACTGTTTAGGCTGACATTCATCATGTGCTTACTGTGTGCAGGCACCTTACTGTGTGAAGGTGTACAGGAGGAACAAATTCAATCCCACAGCCACCTCCCAATATGAAATAGACAATAGTCACTTCCCTCATTTGACAGAAGATACGGTGCAATAGCTGGATGGTCCAGTTCTAGACAGCCGTCCACACAGTCAGTGGCCATGGCCGCACCCTGCACCCGGAGTGTCTGCTGGAGGTGGGAGTGACTGGGCCTGCCTTCCAGGACACCGCTTTTCTACCATCCACTTGTCAGCACACACAAATCTCAAAAACATAACCACAAGGCACAAAAGAGCCAATCCCCTCATGGGATTAGGGAAGGGAACCAGAACACATTTCATACCAAGTATGAATGGGGCAGTGTGCCAAGGGCGTTTACACATGGTTTCATTCACTCCTAACAGCCCTGTGGTAGAAACATACCCCACATTCTCCAGCGAGGAAACTGAGGCTCAGATAGGCAACTCGGCTTGGATGGAACAACTCGGTCACATGGATGGAACACGGGTTGGAAGCAGGTCAGGAGTGGAAAGCCTTGATGCTTCTATCCGTCCTGCCACCTGCCCACACCCACAGGGGTTCTGGATCACAGCCTGCCTGCATTCATTCACTCGCATATTTTTAAAGCACTAACTCTGTCATGTACTCTGCTAGGCCTTAGGGATAAGGGAGAAATTAGACAAAACCTTGCTTTCAAGGAGTCTGTGGCTTACAGGACCGAGACAATTGAAAACGGGTAATTTGCATATTTGAAAAGCCCCTACCCAGTCCCATCCATCCAGTTTTGACAGCAATAGTAAGGTGTTACATTTAAAAAGTGATTTATGTGAATTAATTTTTTTGCGAGGTGTTGAATCTTGCAGAAGCGGAGCTTGGTTAGTAAGCTACAGAAAGCAGAGACAGGGACTCAAGGCCCTCTGAGATACAGAAGGCATTCAGGAACTATAAAAGGATTATGAAAAATATTATATTCCAAAAACAGCAGGCAAACAACAGCTGCCTTAAGTTTTCAATAGAAGCCAATTGGAAACACGCACCCGCCATAATTTTCAGAGACAAATCTCTCTGCAGTTTATCCGATCCACTGTTTAAATTTCCATACCCAGCTCTCTATCTGCAGTAATAATAACCCAAATTCCATTTAGTGTTCATTTGAGCAGTCAGGATAAAGTCATTTCTTATTATCTCCCCACTGTGTAAAAAACAGCTTGAAGGTAGGAAGTCAGCAAGCATTTTCACCAAAAAGTAATTATTGTAAGTGACATTTTTACTGCTGGCATGCCATAAGGCGAACTGTACGTTCAGAAGGACAAGTTGCTGAAACAAAATGACAGGGTACTCCGTGACATTCTGACAAGAACCCAAACATTATTTAACTGGCGGCTGGTCTGATGCACCACTTTTCATTATGTCCATAGTTTAGGCTTTGAGCCCATGCCAAGCCAGGAAATTCCAAGTGCCTATAAAGACAGACGAGTATGGAAAGGCGGGAGAAAGGAAGAAGGTTAGCAGGGAGAAGGGGGTGGTTGTGGCCTGGCACATTTAAGTGTGAATGAGTGAGGACCCCCGGGGGAGGGATGGGGCCTTGGCGCAGAAGTGAGCGGCGCAGGGTGCGAGGACGGGTGGCAAGCTCTTGGGTGTGCGGGGCAGGCATCCTATGTCCAGCAGGAGCCCTAGTGGCCCGGAAGGACCCTGCCCAGCCTGAGGGCCTTTCCAGCCTGTGGCACGGACAGCTTCAGAAACCACAGCACGGTGACCCCAACAGTCTGGAATGCTTCCCAGCCGAGTTGAGATGGACAGATCCTGATGTGGACACCAAACCTGCCCTGAACATGGGGACTCACTCGAGTGCTCACCCTGTGCTCTGAAGAGACCTGCCACCTGGCGGTTATGGCCAGAGAGTCTGTTTAGATAGAGTGAGCTTCTGTGCATTAAAGGTGACCAGCAATGCTAATCTGACTTCTTGTATCTTAATCACACATTGGCGAGGCCGGTGCCACATAGTAACATGAGACCCGCTTGCATGACCAGCTCTGAAATTTCTGACCAAGTCCTTCCTCAGCGGTGGTGGTGTCGATGGGCTTGTCAGTTCCCAAGCCTTGGCTCTGACCGGAGCAGCAGATACTCACAGCCTTTGTAGGAGCTCTACCATATTCCTCTAGTCACCTGTCACCTGTAGACACAGCCAATATGATAACGTGGATTTTTCTTGAGTACGTATGAGTGGTATTTAATATTTTGACCAATTAGCAGGAGCTTGACACAAAGCATGTGGCTACTTTATTTAACAGATGTCACAGAGACACTCGGGAGCTTCCCATAACCCCTTACTGTGCTGTTTTCCTACTGAGAAGGAAATGAGCGCAAGCCAACAACATAGTAAGGAATATCAGAGAAGCACCCAAAGGGGCCACTGCAAAACGGCCTTCTCTCCAAGGTGAGTGCCCGCGTGTACACTGGCGGGAGAGCGCTTGGGTCCAACTCCTGAGGTCCACTCCCACACGGCATCGAGCAGGAGCACGGCCCTCCCCAGCCCCAGGTTGCCTTAAATCATTGAAAATCTCAGCAGCAAACCTAACAAATCACTTTTTTTTTTCAATAGCATAAAGGAGTAACCTGAGAAAGGCTTGGGGTGGGAAGGTCAGGCCAGGAACCGGGGACTGGGTGGCACCTCTGTCCCCCTGTTGGCACTAGTTTCTTTTATAAAATGGGAGAGCAATGGTTTCTCTCTCTCACCCCCTCTGCCAGGACTGAAGTAAGAATAAGACAAGGGGAGCTAAAAGTCCCCGGCACCTAGTAGGTGCTGGGGGGCGGGGGTGTGTGTGAACAATTTATTTTCTTAACTATGCCTAAGTAACTGTTACAATGACATAAGAGCCAGAATTATTTATTAACAAAGAAAACTTGTTTAGTAAAATCAAGGTTATTTAACTTGTGCCGTTTATATCTTGCCTGCCCAAACATGATTTCTCAGCCACTTGAAGATGAGGCCTGTACCTTTCAGGGAATAGGGAAGCTTTCTATGCACTGCAGGGTGCCAGGGGACGGGGGTCCAGATGTGAGCAAGGCAGCCCCTGTGCTCCCAGAACTTGCAGCCAAAGGGGGAGACCGACCTCAGTAAGTAGGTCACCATAACAAAGAGCCTGGCGCAGTGGGTGCTCACAGCCCCCATCACCCCAGAGCTGGGGATGAGAATGCATGAGGGTGGACCTGGGGGGCACCTGCATGAAAGGAGGTGGGGAAAGGAGTCTGAAGACAGACTGGGTCATGGACTAAGCAAGTGGGACTTGAACCTGAGGGAGGCTGGGCAGCAGAGTGACCAGTCACATGTGCACTGTGGAAAGACAGAGCTTGCCTGAGCGAGGGGACACCTGCCTGAAGACGTGCTCAGCAGGTACAGAGCTGTGCACATGTGGGAGTGAGGAGCCAAAGGCGGTCTGCTAGGCTGGCTCTGGGAGCCCTGGGGTGGGTAGGCCACTCACCTCGAGAAGGAGTGCTGGGGGGACGAGGCCCAGGGCCAGGTGGTGCAGGCAGGTTGGTCCTCCCCATGGCCTGCCCACAGCCCAGGGCAGTGAGAGCTGCTCACTGCTGCTGCCAGGGAGTCAACTCAACTCGGCTCTTCTAATGAGACACCACCTCCGTGTGTGACCCAGAACCTCCCTCCCACCTGGGATGGTTCTTCACACTCTTTCCTTCTCCCCAAGCTGGGAAACCACACTGGGGAAAGCGACTTTAGAAATCCTGTGTTGATTAGAGACACGTAAGGAGAAGCCGCAGAGGTGACATGGTCCTGTGGTGGGCTAGAGCCCACCCATGGGCTTGGAGGGGACCCTGCCACTGACTCGGAGTGTAAGTCTGCTTTCCCTCAGGGCTCATTTTTCTTGTGTATCTTTTATAGCTCTTAAGGAAATATGCACATCAAAATCAGAGCTTGGAGATATTAAAAATTAAAAACCTTGCTTAAATTACAATTCAATTATTGTAGTGAACTCACAGTCTGGCAAGACTGCTGAAGTGACACTGGGTGACACAGTTGGCCCCGCTTCAGGGGCACAGTGCTTGCCCTGCTCCAGCTTTTCTCTAGATCCACACTGATTTAGAAATAATGCTTTCAAATTACCTTCAATAACCTTATTACCGAGCCAGCTGTGCGTATGAACACTTATCAATGCGTCCCTGTGCATTAAGAGAAAATGTATGTCATACAAACAGTCTAAATATATAATACCGAGATAGGAAAAAACAAACGCTCTAGTTAAATTGCTTTGCTGTAATCAAAGATTAATCACTGCATGAGCGTGTGTGTGTGAGTGTGTGTGCATCCTCTCTTTTTCTCCAGGGTTCATTTCTGGCTTTGGGCAAACCTGCCCATCCCTCACCAAGCCACACTCTCCACCAGGCAGCTCACACCGCTGTTTTGATGGTGGAATTAATTTTCCCAGATTCCTGAGAGTTGGAGGAGCTAAGTGGTGGTCTTAAATGTTGTTTTCTTTCTGAGTCTCATAGGCCTGTAGCTCAGAAACACTCCTTTCCCCCAGGTGCATGGTGGGCAGCAGGCTTGGAAGTGTCCATCTGTGCCTGTCCCCTCTTGACAATGCTTCCAGTCAGCCTGGTGTGCAGGTGGTGATGTTTGGGCTGTGATGGAATGTTCCTTCGAGAATCCGTGGCTGACCGCAGCCAGTGGCGTGGAGGGCTGCTCCTTGCCTTGCACCTGACATGCAGGTGAGTGAACTCATCTGGCCCCATGAGGGCCTGGGGCCACGCCAAGTGGGACCAAGTGACATTTTCGTTATACGAGATGGCATTAGAAAAGCCATTAAGGTACATTATTTTACACATCCTCCTAATCTCTCCACACTGCTTTACTTAATTTGTGATGAAATTGTTGAGAAAGGGTACTTAATGTAGGACAGTCAGTAAAAGTAATTTATCATCTTCCCGCTTCAGTGCTCACGTTATCAGAGAACTCATTTTCTGCATTCATCATGCAATCAGCCTATTATTTGCATATTAATCAGGCAGTGGACCATGAAAGAACTGCATCCCAGCCAAATGCTACACTATCTCAGGAGAAACACTCGGTAATTATCATACATCAGTGTTATGATGTGGTAATTGATTAGAACATCTCTCTGCTGCCCCCAGGGAGTCCCTCTGCTAACCCAGCTCCAGGCACTCTGGACAGATTTTTCTTTTCCT
The DNA here is from genome assembly GCA_008086735.1 of Cheirogaleus medius. Classification (NCBI taxonomy): domain Eukaryota; kingdom Metazoa; phylum Chordata; class Mammalia; order Primates; family Cheirogaleidae; genus Cheirogaleus; species Cheirogaleus medius. Next base: position 27,038,959 of record VBSM01002153.1, on the reverse strand, counting down.
GCAAAAAATCAGAGTAACCACTGCTGTTCTCTCAGAGTGCTATTTCTGTGGAGTATTGATCCTCTTTTCCAAATTCATGAGGTATTTTAAACCATGTGAAACAAAACCGACCTTAACTCAGGAATGAGAAGGTCTGATAGTGACTTGTGAATGTCCCTCTGGGCCCGTGTACCCTCTTTCCTCAGCATTTTGGGTTCAGAGGTGCTGCTTCGGCTTCCATAAACATTTCCTTATCAAATAAAATGTTGCAACTTCAATCTCTCCTAATTGCAAAGCTGGTACAAAGGCAGTTTGGCTGCTTTATTTAGGTGCCAAATGACAGACTAATTTTGGCCTTCCTGTAAAGGACAAACCCGACCTCTGCCAATTCAGACTCCAGCTATATTTAGGAGCCCAGTTCTAAAGGCAAGAGCAAAACATGAAATCAAGATGAAACCAGTGATGGAGACCTCCTGGCTGGCTCCTGTGCTATGCAGGGCAGTGCCAGGAGGGACTCCCCTCCTTCCTCCTTGTGGGCAGCTAAGCATGGCCCACAAGCCAGTCTTCATGGGGCTGGGGTTGGGGCACTGGCCAGGGAGGCCGTGACAGCTGTATGGTGGGGCTGCCCTGCAGCGAGGAAAGGACCTCAGGCCACTGTGTATATGTTTGTTAATTTGGACTGGAAGGGGTTTTGAAGAAGCATGGACCCTCCATCCTATGCAAGATGGATTATCACTTGTCCACGGCCAAACTTCATAAACTCAAGTCTAACGCCACCACTGACTTGTTGATTGTCCCTCCCCTTCCCCTGCCTAGGTCCCTGGTAAAACACATGGGACAGATCCCAAGGTAACCAGGGTGTCTGCTTTTCTACCAATTGTTTGTTTTGTCATAGATCTTTTTTTTGATATTTGTCTATTTGTAATCTGAAGCCAATTTTGTCCCTTGTTTTGAAGTGTGGACTTGCCTTTTTTCTGACTGTGGTTCTAGGGATCTGGGGACCAGGTCCTTAGAGCCCTGGCACTTGCTCCTGCAGACACCTCTGCCAACACACATCAGTTCTGTCATTTTATTCCCATACCTTTCTAAAATCACCTGAGGGTTTCTAGGCATTTAAGCTTCATTCCTTCTCTGGAACTGAATCACTGAAAACTGAAGTCCTCATGTGCCCCTATGACCTACTTTAGCCTCTTGTACTGAATGCCCAGTGTGCTGTAAATTCCGTTTTCGAAGGAAAGCCTCCTGAGGAGAGAAAAGAGTGGTGTCTGTCCACAGGCCTGGCTGTGCCTGCCGGGACTTCTCCAAAAGGGGTGGTAGGGAGTGCCAGGATGGAGGGTGCAGGCAGAGCCACCAAAAGAATAACAGTTGTGTTATCACTCACCCTTGCCAACAGCCACCCTGTTTCCAGCCCAGATGGCCTGGTTCCATGCTAGTTTGCCCCAAAGCCCTGAGTGATGACCTGTAGTCTTACTCTTGAAGCTCAAGATTTTGCGTCAACTTTAAGGAATGGTTGATGGACAGGTAACTTCCAAAGATGGAATGGCATTTCATAGAAGCCAAGAGTCCAGAGAGCCGCACACAGGTCGTCCCTCAACAGACCAGTGGTGTCGCCAAAGCCCGGCAACATCTGCACTTGACAATCTCCACCAAAGAGCTCAGCAAGCAATTGGACTTCTGCTTTAAAGACAGACGTTTAATGTTTCGTGTGTGCATATGTATTATTCTATAGTGTTCTGTGCACACACAAAACAACATATAATAGTAGTGGCAACAGAAACAAGCAAGCAAGCATTTAAATAGTACTTACTCTGTACCAGCCTTGCTGTTCTAGAAGCTCTTATACATGAACATATTTAAACTTCCCAACAGCCTAGGAGGTAGGTACTTTATTTTTCCCATTTTATAGAAGAAACCTAGGCATAGAGAGGTTAAGTGACTTGCACAAAGTCACACAGTCACTAAGTGGCAGAGACAGGACAGGCCCTTGCCAGCTAGCTCTGAGCCCACCGCCCTGCCTATGGGCTCATGGGTGATCATTACAGGACAGTTTCTTATGTTTTGCTCTTAAAAATCAATCTCAAATCTCTCTCAGTAGTGGTTGGTTAAATAGAATATGGTATAGCCAGGTACAGGAATTCCCTATAGCTACAAAAAGAGGGTAAAATTCTTCATGTACTGATGGAGGAAGGTCTCTAGGATACATTCTAAGTGAGAAAAGCAAGGCATATGCAGCAGGGGAGGAGGGGATAGGTATATACATACATAATTGGTATGGTGTGCACTGTCTGGGGGATGGACATGCTTGAAACTCTGACTCAGATGGGGCAAAGGCAATATATGTAACCTAAACATTTGTACCCCTGTAATATGCTGAAAAAAAAAAAAAAGGCACACAGCCTTGGAGTCCCACACAGCCCCCATCTGTGGAACAAACATCTAGCTGCATTGACTGTCCTGAAGGATGTGTGAAAAGCTAGGGACAGGAGCCCCTGGGGGGAGACTGATTTCTTAAAAGGAGTGTAACCCTTTTAAAGCTTGCATTTTGTAACCATGGTGCATTTTACTTACTCAGAAAACCCTAAAAAACAGTCAACTAAATCTGTGACCCTGGGCTACTAATTCTGCACGCTCTTTCTGGTGAAGCACAGTGACAAATCCTGCTCTAGGAACAGAGACCCTTGGGGCTGAGTTTGCCAAACTGGTCTTTCCCAGGGCATGGTGAGTGACAGTGCCAGGAGCTGGGGCTCCAGGATGCTTGGGGGGCGCAGGAAGCCTGTGTAGGGCACTTTCCTCACTTGATGATGACGTTTGTTGCTTTGGAACAAAACATCAAATGGGCTGTGGCTGGCTGCCCCAGGATGCCTGTTCAGTGGTTGGTACAGTGTCCTCTGAGCGGGGACAGGCCAGGCTGTCCCAGGAGTGAAAGGCCCTCCATGCATCCTCTGTTCTCCTGCATTAACATGGCAGGGGCATGTTTTCAGGAACACAACCCACAAATATTTGGAGGGGCTTGGAGAGCTGAAAGAGCAGGGCCCACGTGGTGATGACAGGATGTTCCATCGGGGTCATGGCAGCGATCCTGACAAGTCACATGTCGAAGAAACTTCCAAACAGCGCATCCTCGTTCCCTGTGGCTTTCAGGGGCCACCCACAGACCCGCCTGGCCTTCCCTCTGCACAGTCTGCCTCAAGTCTCTGGAAGGGTTAGCGGTGGCACGAGCACACCCCTTTCTGCCTCAGCTCAGGTAAGGCTGAAATCTTTTGAATAGATGTTGATTAGAGGTAACTTCACAGAGCACAGTTTCTGTACCCAAGTCCATCTTGGTGGGCCTTGGGCGGCTTCCTCACCCCTGGGGGATGCGCCCAGGTCCCTGGCTGGCTCTGAGACTGACATTCCTTGGGTCCGAAGCCTCCTCACCCCTGCACTGTGGGCTCTGGGCTGTCTGTAGCCCTCTAACTAACGCCTCTAGGTTCTCTGAGCTCCACAGGCCCCACCCTATGACCCCAGACAACTCCTGTGCTGTCTGGCTTGCGTGGGGTACATTCAGCAGCAGCTGAGGCTGTCTCTGGGTATTCCTGGTGGTCCCTGCTCTCCGCGCACTGGGGCTATGTAGCCCCCACCTCGCCTCCTCCATGGTTAGGAGAGAACTCTTTCCCCTGCTCATGAACTTGTGGTCCCTGTTGTCCTTGGTTCTTAGAGGGTGTCTTCCCTGAACTCCAGACACCAGCCCCGGCTTCCATCCTGTGAGCTCCTCAGATGTGAGTGAGAACCGCAGTCCATGGGGGAGGGGTGCTTGGAGCTGATGGGGCAGGTGGAGTATCTGAGGCCAACACAGCTGGGGGTGGGCACCTGCAAGAGCTGGGAGCCCCTATCCTGTCCTGCCAGTCTACCTGCTTCTTCTTACATGAGCCTTAAGGCAGCGTTATCAAGAGTATTCTACACAGAGAGGTTCTTCCATCATCTACTTTCCTAAAAAGAAAGAGGCCTCTGAATTAGTGGCTTCTAATGTTTCGTCCTTTTTCGAAGGCTCCATACAGGCCCCCATCTTCCCCGTCTCTGAACCTGTGCACCTGCAGCGTTCTGCTCCCTCACCCCTTTGCCCTCCTCAGCTCCCTCAGTGCCGGGGGTCTCCCGAAGCCCGAGCCCACACACGCCAGATGACAGCTGCCAGGGAGGCAGGCTGCATGTGAATCCAGACACCTGCCTTTTCTGACATCCGAGTGGAGAATTCCTTTACTGTGCCACTCTTGATAAAATTAAAATGTCCTAATACAGTCTATGACCAAGAAAGAAAGAAACCACAGTGACACTCAGGGGTGGCACAGAGGGCTGAAATCCTGGGCCAGGTGACGAGCGGCGGCCACCTGCTCAGGAAAGGGCACTTTCTAGTCCATGTTTCTCTGTTTTTGATCTGTCGTTTATGGTTACTTGTAAATCAGTTACATACAAATCTTTTCAGTTACTCAAACAAATGTTGAAATAATTCTGTTTGAAGAGAACCAATAGTTACTTTCACTTATTTATTGCAATAAAAAAGAAAAAAAAGGAAATGAAATCTAGGCTAAGGCACTGAATGAAGAGTTCTGCCTGCTTTAGATGGTGCTATAAAATTTTTTGGGGGTATAATCAGCCCCTCCTTTCCCTGTTAACATGCTATCCAAATGCGCCACACCCTGACCTTTGTCACTGACGTAGAGGAGCTTATTCAAGGACACTGAATCCTATCGCAGAGTTCAAAGCACTAGAACCCTGGACAGTTTCCTGGCTGTCTGGTGGGCACTAAGTGAATTGCCGTGATGCACATCAATTAAAAAGGAATCAGGCCCTGTCCATGATGGAGGCTGTGGCCACAGGGACCTCCCAGTTGTGTGAGGCCATGGATGGCCCACAGCCCCATCGGACCACCCATGTTAGAGACAGACCGTAGCAGCTGTCCTCTCACAGAGGCAGCTGATACTCTGCTGATGGAGAACAGCGACCTGTACCATGGAATTCTCCATGGGCAGGGAAGGCTTGGGACCCACAATTCCTGACTCACACCACACTGGGGAAAAGCTGGATATCTTATGGTTAATCTGAGGGGACTGGGCCACCCTTCTGCTTGTACGGCTTGTCACAACACACCTGATGCCAGTGTGAAAGCAGAATAGTAGGAGTTTGTTAGCTCCAGCAAAAAATGCTCCCATATTAAACAGGCACCAAGCTGCGGGTGCCGGACGGCTCTTCTGCTCCTTCTCTGTATTGTACGATCGTGCCATTTCCAGGACAATCTCTTTCCTTTCCCTTTTCCTCTCCCCCGGGGCAAAGAGCTTAATCAAGAAAGTGTGAAGAGAAAATAAGTTTTAAGGAATGAAAAAGAAAAAATAGACGATCCAGTGGTTTACTAGGTCACGTCTACCCACCTGTGTACCTGCCACCTACACATACACACCTTTGTGGTACCTCAAGGTTTGCTTCCCTTAAAAAATCCTGCCAGCCGATAAGCGGACCACACTCTGAGAAAACATGTCTTAATGGGCGTCCCCTGCTCTCTAGGGGCTCTGCTATTGCAGAGTAGTGTGGGGCCGGGAGTGATGGATGATGCCAGGAATGACAGACAGACAACAAGGAGACGCAGAATCGATCCCTAAGGACCACCTGCAATGGCATCTTCAAATGCAGTTTTCCCAGTTAGATCACAGATGACCCTGGTTAGAACCATTCATCCCCCTCCCCTCCCAAGGCACTGAGTTTTTAAAGAAGTCAACACAAAAATGTTCATAGCAAATTAAGACTTATCAGGAAATATATTAAAAGGTAACTGATTTGAAGATTAGTCCTTTAAAAACCTCTTTTCTTAAAAAAAAAAAGTTACTTATATGACTGGCGTGGAACCCAGTGCTCACCTTACTCTTTACTGAGGCCTCAACAGCTTCCAAGAAAAAGCCACAGGTCACTAGTGACACTGGTAGTTAAAAATGGCATCAAGTTTCCTTCATGCCCAAGGCTGTCACCTCAGTGTTCCCAAAGGAACACTTAGAGGTGGTTATATCCACCAGAGGAAAAAAGAGAGGATGCAACTGAGACTACAGTTTCTCTCTCCTCACTGTAAAACTGATCAGCAAGTTTGACATATAACCCCCTAAAGCAAATGGCGGCACCGAGGGATGACAGAGCTGGGCAGGAAGAGGCAGCCAGGGATCTGCAGCGAGGAAAATGGATCCTGGGTCAGCATCTTGCTGCTCAGGTTGGGGAGGCCACCCTAGCACATGGCACCTGATCGCCATGGTAACCACACACAGAGCTGCCTCATTCGGCCCCTACCACTTCTGCTGTGATACAGCAGCCCTCACTGAAGGGCTGCAACTGGCCGTGGGGACAGAAGGCAAGTCTTCCAAAGTCCCTGCCCACCTGGGAGGGAGGCCAGGCCAGCTCAGAGGCTGGATTCTCAGATACTGAGCATTTCTCACAGTATTCAGAAACAAACCAAGCCAGGCGTACAGTTACCTGCCTGCAGCCATCTGGGTCTACCATGTTGAGCTGCTTCAGGCAGAGACTGGCTGGGGCCACCGCCGAGGACAGAGCATCTTTCTGGGTCTAGGGGCTACTTGGGAAGGATTCTATGGTAGCCATGGTGACAGCAGGAATCAGAATCCTGTGGCAATCTTAGGAACAGAGGGCTCATTCCCCTGCCAGCAGGGTGAACACTACTGAAAGCTCCCCCAGAGACACTGTCAGGGAAGATTCCAGAATCTCCTATAGTCATTCATCCCTAGGATTTATCCCACAAATCTTTCCAGCTGCTCAAACAAGGGTTAGAATAATTGTCTGGAGAGCACCTACAGTTACTTTCACTGACTTATTCTTATAAAAGAGGAAAAAATAAATCTAGGCTAAGGCACTGAATGAAAAGTTTTACCTGATGGCGGGGAGCCTTTCTCACTTTTAGAAAATAATTCTAATATTCCAATCTAAATTCCATATACTGAAAGCATAGCTACTTTAATTTTTAGAAACCCTCTTGAAAAGATAACTGATAATAAAGACATTTCAAACAAGGAAAACTACCACCATAATCTTGTCATCATATGATAATCTTGCTTTTTATCTTGACAAGTACCTTCCAGTCTTTCTGGCCCAGAGAAACATTTTTGCTTAGCTGTTACCATGATGTACAAAATTTTTTTATTTTATTACAATATAAGAAATATTTTTCCATTTTTCTCCAAGGTCACCATAATTATTGCTTCAACTGGGGGCTTCCCTGTGGCTGACAGACCGCAGGAGCTTGGGGTAAGTGACCTGTGCTCAACTTCCTCCCTTGCTGGGGTGAGCAGGGAGAGGCCCACCTGCCACCTCTTCTTAAATGCCACTGGCAAGTTCTGCTGTGTTCAGTCTTCTCCCGGGGCTCACTGCCTGTTTCTCTCTCCCTCCTCCAATCTGCAGACTCCCCAAGAGTTTTAAGTGACTTTATTCTATAAAGTAATTTGATATTTTACAAATATCATTGACATTCCTGTTAGGAGCCCAGTGTGTTTTTCCTACGTTGGAAATGTGACTATCTTACGAATGTTCCAACACAGTGGCGACAACCTACTGCAATAAAAAGGGAAAAGCCATCCTTTAAGGATTTGTTCCGACAAGTAGGTGGTTCTGGCACTGATCATAACAGACCTGACCTCCAGCGAGACTTCCTGTTTTATTTAGGAAAAAGGGGTTTTGATCTAGAAAACGTTAGTCTCATTCTGCCAAGTCTAGTCTTGCCTCGGAGGGGGCAGCAAATACTCTCAAGGGCTTAAGGGAGGCCAACTTTCCATAAGGGCAAGAGGCAAGGCTAATTTTTCATGCAAATGTCCGCAAAACTCTAGCACAGCTACGCCCATTGTTTGCCCTGGAGTATTTTGAATGCAAGCCAGTGCAGGGTAAGTTCTCTGGTGCTTGCTCACTAAATTGGCCAACCCAGGAATGAAGTGATCCTTCTTCAGATGGACGCTCTGCTCCATCTAGATGTCTAGCCAAGAAGACCTGCGGCGCGGGTGAGACACACCTTTCTGCCCTCTGCTTTGGTCAAAATCAAATCAGAACACTGAAAACATACAAAGATCTCCACTGGGAACTTTGATGCCACTGCCGCGCTCTGGCTGCATCTGCGCGTGGGCTGGGGCTCCTGCAGCAGCAGCCGCCGCCGCTGCCAGCCAGCTGTTCCCCGAGTTACACATGTTTCCCCTCGTAAAGCTTCCAGCAAGCTGGCGGGCTTTGTGCTCCTCACTTAGCTTTGTTTGTGTTTTCAATGAATCAATGGGATATGGAGACTAAGCAACATGTTTAGAAAAATAGAGAAAGGAAGAAAGAGGAACAGCTCATCATGCTGGCGGCTCCTAAAAGCTGGGTGAGAAAAACTCTGCTACAATTATGGGTGCAGGGCATGAGGGAATGTATGAAGGAGCCCAGGAGCCACGGCCAAGGTCGGCCTTAGTGGGCTCAGTACCATGGCCGGGAGGCCTGGCAGCAGAGAGGACAGGTCCAGTAGGAGGCCTCAGGGACCTCCAAGACCTCCGGGCTCTCAAATGCTGACGGGGGACACCCGAACTTCTCAGCCTGCACCACACCCCCACCCCAGCCTGCACCCAGGCTCCATTTCCAGCCTCGGCCACTGTCCTGGGCATCCCCAGCTCACTATCCACTCACACCTGAGCTGTTCCCAGGGCCTTCCTGGCCACGTCCTTCATACTGCTCCACTCAGCAACCGCCTTAGGCTCCAATCTCCCCCATCCTCCTGCCTGGAGGCCTCCCAGATAGACTGGAGTCCCCCTGACATGACTGCACTGGGAGAGCGACATGTGCTCGTACCTGTTGCTTCCTATTAGACCATGAGCCCAAGTGCGGAATCTGTCTCTGAGTTAAACCCCAGCCCTGCAACCAGGCTCCGTGACTGGAAAACAACAGGCTGCAGGAGTAGAGTGAGCGAGGAAACATCATAGGAGCCTCATCACACGGCTGCCCACGCGCTCTCCAGTAGAAAACGGGACCTCAAGGGACCCAGTTTGCCAAGAGGACACCATATTTTCAGCTCATCAAACCCAGAATGAGGGGTCCCTTTGAGTCTCCCTGGGATGGACCAGAGGACAGGAAAACATAAAATATATTTATATTTCATATAAAACCAAAAGAAATCAGCTGGTTACCTGAGCTCACACAGCCCTGCGGCAGGGGGTCCTGTAGTGATGTCACAGAGTGCAGGACTAAAGAAAAAGAAGGGTAACGATTAGAGGAGGAAACAAAGCCCCGGATTTAAAGCTTCCTAACCGAGCAGCATCGGCCGAGGGAGGCCCCCACTCCTCACGGGGAGGGGCTGGCACAGGGGCCGCAGGCCTGCACTTGCGCTGTGACGGAGCCAGGCCCTGGGCTGGGAGCAGGCAGAAGCCAGCGCCCAATCTTTTTCACGTCTGTGCCTCTGGCTGATTTTCCTTCCCGACTCCCTGATTTAGCTACTTGACTTTTACCTATATTTATGTATAAATAGCATTTTCTTAATTGGTAACTCATTTTCTGCTGCTTATAAAATTAGCCAGGCATAATCTTCTCTCTCCTAAAAACTAAAGTCAGTCCCATGGCAACAGGTTGTGGAGGAAGGGGGCAGCTGTCTTCCTCCCTGCACCAGCCAACAGAGGAGGGTGGCTGGGCGCCTCCCTGAGCAGAGTCCCCTCCTCCCTCCCTGCGGTGGCCCAGGTGGGGCTGCTGTGGCCAGGCCCTTCTAAGGTGGTGGCCGGGTCCTCCATAGATCCTTCTTTCCCCAGCCCTACTCCCGGGCTGGGCTGTCGTTACCTGGCCCTTGCTGCTGCCCTTGAACGGGCAGGACACCCTGGCCCAGCTCGCCGTTCAGCCAGAGCTGCATCCGGATGAAGGGTTCTCGGCCTTTCTGGGTCAGCTTGCTCCATGGCTTCGGCCGGGATAGCATGTCGCTGACGCTGCCCTGGGACAAGCCCAGCACCTGGAGTGGCAACCAAAGATACACGGCTTGTCAGTGTCCAGGTATCAGCGTATGCCACAGAATGCTTCAGTGATGCACACAGGGCCGTGTGGAGGCCTGGCAGAGGTGACGACACCCAGGAGAGCTTCTAGGGCTGACATCTGAGCATAGACCCACAGCCTGGGGCTGGTGACAGCTTGGGGTGGGGAAATAAGCTTTCCAAGATTACTGGTGGGCTGAGGCCCTGGCATGGGAGGAATGTTGGGTGAGCCATGGCTATGGCTGCAGCTTTCAGCTCCCAGGGAGGGGAAGGGCTTGCACCCCCGGATCTCGATCCTGCCAAGGCTGTAGGACTGTCATCTTGATGGCCTGAGGAGGAAGGCTATGGAACACCTTGCTCTTTACCTGGTGGCACCAGGAAAGGCCGAGGTGCTGGGCCAAGAACCCCTCCAGAGGCAGGGGCAGTAGTGCCAGGGGGACGTGGGAAGCCAGCCTCCTTTGCTGACGCTGAACCAAGATGGCATTTAGAAAGATTTGCTCCCTGTGATCACATCCTGCTCACAGGTGAGGGCCCAGAGGTGAGCTAGTGGGACGGGGCAGGCGGTCTGGGAGTGACATTCAGCTGCAGACGATCGACAAGTTGCGCGTACACACCCGAGTTTTCTTACGCTCGCATATGGCCATACATATGTATAGGCACAAACACCCCCCACGGGACACAGATGCAGCCCAGAGATATTTAGGGGCTGCATCCGATCACTCTTTTGAAAAGTTCTCAAGTTCCAGAATAAACTGCACTCATGGGCCAAACAAGTTCAACGCTATTAAGTCTCTGCTAAATTTAAGGCATGAGCACAAATGTCTATTTAAATGTTCTCAAATGATATTTTTACAACAGTGAACTAGAAATTTCAAGGGACTTTAAATGCTCATCCTCAGTTCTATTCACCCCCATCACCTTTTGCAAAATCAGGACAACGAGTTCACAATCAAGTATTGTGAGGATTCAGAGCGCGGCGTAGCGCAAACACCAAAGGCAGGACGGCGCTGGGTGGGAGGGACGGCTCTGTGTGGGACCCCGCTGACCCAGCCACATGCTCCTCAGAAAGGTGCCTTTTAAGGCAGGAGGGTGCTTCCCATTATGCTTAGCAACCCATTACTTAATCTAAAAGGATGCATGCGGGGCACTGTGTTTATTTTAAATTTTACAGGCGTGGCTAATCCCCACCATCCAGAGTCTCAGTTACCAGGAAAGTGCATCAAGAACAGAAAGGGTCAAAAGCTCATGCAAGAAAGATTACACTTTCCTGAGCCAAGGAAGGCCAACGTGCAAACAAGGGCAGACATGCCTGGGCTGCCCTGAGCTGCGTGTTCCCCAGGCAGGTCGCGTCACCTCTCTGGCCAGATGACACCCAAGGCTGTCTGAGTTATAGAGAAAGGCACAATTATGCTTCACAGAGCTTTTCCTAGCAAGTCCCTTTTGAGTTTCTGCATGGCGGCCCCTCTATGTGATCAGATCAGATGGTTTTTGGCTAAAACAGTCTGCCTGAGAGGTGCCTCTCAGCTCCACTTGGCAGTGGAGGCTGGACTTGGATTCAGTCACCTGCCAGTTTGGGGCAAGTAGTGAATGTCCCTGAGCCTTAGCGTCCTTCTCTGTGTCAAATGGCAATTTTGCCATCCACCCCGCAGCATGACTAAGAGGTCGAAAGGGCAGCACAGGGGTGAGCTTGGCCATAATGGGTCAGCAAATGCGATCAGGGAGTGGGAACACTCACTGGCTGGCCTCCCTGGAAGGTGGGGAGTGGATGACACCTTATGCTCTTGGGTAATTAACATGAGTGATAGCCACATGCTCCAGGATAGATACTTAGTCCTAAGCAATGAGGAGGGACGGAATAACCCAAATTGAACCCCTACCTTCTCCCCGAAGATCCTTTGGCAGATGCCATTCTTGGCCAGCTTCTCTTTGACCTGCCGGGTGAGCTCGATGGTGTCCACCTCCTGGTACATGTAGACCTCATACTGCTCAGGGGTCAGTGGGGGCACCGAGGGCTTGGTGGGCTTCGACATGGGGACGATTGGGGAGGAAGGCAGAGGGCTGTTCTGGGGTGTCTCACTACGGCTGGCTCCGGTCATACTCAGCTCCGAGCTCTGGGAGTACGGGGACTCGGCGTTGGGCCACTCCTTCCAGTACTCTGCCGGCGAGGGTCCCTGGAGCTGGCTGCGCTCAGGCCGCGGCTGGCTGCTGCTGACCTTGTCTTTTGTGCTGCTGGCTTCTTCGACCTTGGCTTCTTCAGTAGCAGCCGTGTTTCTCCTCTCTGGCTGCACCGTGCTCCACCAGTGATCCTTCCACGCACCGCTGCGGCCCACCTCGTTCTTCACGTGTCTCAGAACTCCTTGTGCAGACTCGGCCGCTCCCTGGGGGTCCAGCCCGGGGGCGTCCTGGGCCTCCTTTTTGAGGGCCGGGGGGTTCGGCAGAGCAGAGGCACTGGCCTCGGGAGCCACGGGGGCCTTCTTCAGGGAGAGGGCGAGGGGAGAGTAGCTGGGAACGGTGGACATGGGCGAGGAGGACAGCAGCTTGGGGGTCAGGATGGCGATGTCAGTCTGGGACAGCGGCGCTTGTTTTAAGGCTGGGTCGAGGGCGGCCTGCTGGGCCTCCATCTCACGGCGGGCTTGCTGCAGGATGGAGCGGATGGCGTCGTCGGAGTTCCCGCTACTGGATGTGGAGGAAGGCGGGGCCGGCTCCGCTGCACGGGGCAAACACAGGGGTGAGACTGTGGCGGAACAGCCCCCGGTGGCCGGGGACGCACTTCTCCCAGTCCAGCATCCTTCCCTTTGGCCTCCCACAAAACGTGGGTTATTTGGGAGAACCACACTGCAGCATTTTCCCAACATTTCCCCCAGTCAGGGAAACATTCATACATCTTGTCTGGGCGTGAGGACAGAGGACTACTCTACCGCCCAACGGCCTGATGACCCCTGGCACACACCAGCCAAGAGGGTGACAAAGGGGAAGCGTGAAGATGCTCCCTGACACACCTTCCTGGCTCCCTTCTGAGAACTTTAAACTTAATGTCAATTCTCCTGTGCTATAGTCCAAAATCCTAGTGGTTCAGTCAAAGTTTAGAAGCTAATTGCCACACGAGACTGGAGTCTCCTGATGATAACTGGCCATGTGTGGGGCTGGCTCTGAGGCTTTGCTGTGGCGTGACCAGCAGCAGGGAGCCTCCCCCACGGGAAGAGGGAAGAGGAGCCACAGTGAAGTTCAAGGGAGTCCCTGGCCCCAGTATCCAGGATCTATGGGCTTGGGAAGTCACAGGCATCGCTGGGCCGCAGTATTCCCGTCTGTACACTGGGAGGGTAATGGACCACATCGCTGGCCGTTAGCTATTAAAATGCACATGGCCAGGCCTCTCGCTGTGTCTGACTGAGAAGAAGGGGGGCTGGTGCAGCATCTGCATCTGTCACCAGTTCCTGGGTGACAGTGGAGAATGGCCCTGGCTGAATGCCCCTTCGGGATGCCCTAGCTCTGATCTGACATTTCAGGAGTCGATGGCCTTCCTGGCTCTGTCCCTTGTTCCCCGAATCATATGTGTTCACAGCCAGGGGAGGAAAGCATATAAACTGGCTCTTCATGTGCTTTAAATGATGCCCCCAAATGCCTAAAATAATAGCAACAACCTATAACCTTCTCCAGTGCCTTCCTACTTGACAGAGGGCCTTCCTTCCACCAGCTTACATGCTGGTGGAGGCAGTACCTTGGGTGCAGGCAGTACCACCACTACTTTGCAGATGAAGGAACCAAGGCTCAGGGAGGAGATAGGCAATGAAAGGAGCCAGACCTCAGAGTGGGTCTTTCTGCTCTCAATTCCTGCCGGGCTGCCTGCTAAGGCCTCTGGTTATTCAGACACCTGGGGGCAGTGCTGGGTTAAACCTCCATTCTGGCCAACGAGGGCAAGAACCACGCTGGACTGAAAGCTCCATTCACTCCCAGGCTTGAGGTCCCACAAGGACTAGCGCTGGTCGCAACTACCCTGGGGCCTTCAGGAGGAGGCGTATGGTGGCAGAAGGGAAAGTGCAGGGACTGGAGTTGGGAGGCTGGGCTTTCTACCCAGTGACTAACATTTAATGAGTTTGGGCAAATTATTTTAACTCTGAGGCTGAGTTGGATAATCAGGAATAACAAGATAATAAAACCCATCTCCTAGGTTATGAGGACTCCATTGCAGCAGAGTGAGACAGGTGAAAATGACCAGCCCAGGCGTGGGAACCAGAAGGGAGCACTGAGCTCCCCAGCCCCTCACTGAACAAGGCAAGTAGGAGGTGGAAGAAGAATGAGTGATGAGGGCGGTGAACAGCTGGTGGCTTATGCTCGGCTGTCATGGCTGCCAGGCCAGGCAGGTGCCCATGGTTAGGTCTGTGGTGCGGGTCTCTACGGAACAGGGTTGTCATGGGTACGGGGCAGGCGTGTGTCTGTGTGCTGAACCCCAGGAAGAGAACCCAGACAATTGGCTTCTTCTCTTGCAGAGAGTGTGAGTCTGCAGCGCGGTGCTCCTCTCAGGCAATCAGAGCTTGGACAGAGAAAGGCAGAAACGTGGGAGTTCTTTCCTCTCGGAAAACGCAGCTGGCAGGGAGCGTGAAGCCCTGACTCCCAAGGCGGGCTGCAGAGGTGGGCGCCTAACCACTAACGCTGCCCGTTCCTCGCTAGCAACATTAGAGTTCGCACAGCAGCTGTTAAGAATTTATTTTCTGCTTGTTCTTTTTCAGTTGCATTTGGTCAAGTATGATAACAACCAAAGAACGGAAGCTTGTATTACATTTAAGAAAGGATATTTGATACAAACTACTCGGCAGTTTAAGTTCAGTTAAGGAGATTCTAGGGGAAAGATACGATCTTCAGTCAATGCTAGGGAATGACATTATAAGAATGGTAACTGTTAGCAAAACTACAAATCACACAGACCTTCTCCTCTCTGTGTGCGACTTTATGCTTGAAAACAAAACCTTCACTATTGTTTAAAAAAAAAAAGTTAATTACCGCTGACCTGAACACTCATGACAATTCTTTTAATTAAGTTTGGAAGATAGCGGTTGGAGAAACAGAAGCCATACCAGTTTTCTGCACTTGGAGCTCCCTCTTGGCTTGTTCCAGGATGGACTTGATTGCTTCGTCAGAGCCGGTGTCTGAGGCTCGGATCCGGGTGGTGATGTTACCTGCAGGGAGAAGTCACAGCAATGACATCGAACCCAAACCTTGAATGAAAATCAGCGCTGCATGAAGATGTCATTCTGATAAAGAGCCCCGAGCCAAGGCTGGTGATGGTGAGGAGGCAGGTGTGGCCTCCCCATGGCCTGTACTGGCTGTGCCGAGACACCGGGCAGGAGGGGCTTCCTGCTGCATCTGCCTTACAGTAACTGTTATTCTGCTAGTGGGAGAAGCTCTCACATTTACCCGAGCTGGACACTGCCCGTGGGTTAGTACCAGGGAGAACAAATCATTTCATCCAGGATAAAAAAAGATGAAAGATCAAAAGGCATTGTTTTTCACGAGCCATTTAAAAGCAACTCTGACAAAGAGTCTGGCCTGGGACTCTGTTCAGCTCTGCCCAGTTACTGGAGGCTGGCAGCCCACACAGGGCAAGCGGGAAAGTAGGGCCAAGGGTGAGGATGATCACCTGTCAATCATTTGCATGTACAAGGTGAAGAGGCACAGGCTTAACTTAAAAGTTCTGAATCTACTATCACATAATGTTTTTTTAAAATTTATGCACGAGGAGAGAAGCTTGTAGAAATTCCTAAAGGACAAGAATTCACTCTTATGGTCACACAGTGATGCTTTGCAGAGCAGCCCCACGTGTGGATGCAAGGAAGCTACCACGGCCCGGGACTGGCCCCAGCTCTTCCTGGAAGCCGTCCAGGTATTTTAATTTTTCACTACCTTACTAAATATGAACCACCACAGCAAACCATTTAAAAACAAGTATACCACTGGGAGGAAGCCCCATTAAAGATGCAACTCCAAGGAGTGCAGTGGGAGTTGGCTTGCCAAGGCCCCCAGGAGAACCGACTGGATTTGGAATTTGTCCACTCCAGAGGACTTTGAACATACTTGAGAGTTAAAAGTATGAGGAAGCAGCAGTATCTGATTTCAGTCGGTCACCTGATTTTTCTCAGAGCAACAACTCTAATTCTTTCACCTGCTTCTGAGAAAATGGGAAAAGTGTAATTGGAATCTGAAGGGAGTTGGATTTGGACTTTAGGGATGTATCTTAGTGATACCTGTTCGTGCCTTGTCTGCACTCGGGAGAGTGCGGGCAGCTCAGGGGGAGGGGCTGGGTGAACTTGAACCCGTGCCTTGTTTTATACTTACTAGCTCTGTTTTTCCATCAGGTTCCAGGCCAGAATCACACTGTACAGTTTTAACCCAAATACACAGCTAAGGACATGCTGCTTCCTAGGTTACTGACTGCAAAGAAAAACACCTGCCTGCAACATACCTTCAGACCCACTTCTTCGTTTCGGTACTTCCTGAAATAGTCTGTTCAGGCTCTGGCCTGGATTCTCTGTTGAAAAACAAGTGTGGTAAGAACAAAACAATCAGGGGAATGGTGGTGTTGACGATATGGGCTGTGTGACATGAAATCTGAGCTGCCTGTTGCTAAAGAAAGGGCTCAGGGCTTCCTATGCAACTTGGTAGTTACTAGAAACTTCGGAGAGGCCCTTCCCTGGCTGACCAGCCCGCGCGGGCCATGGCTCTACTGCAGGAGGAGATCGGACAGACCTAAGGAGCAGCCTAGGGCAACAACGCCGAGAGGGTGCGAGGGAGGGAGAACTGCCTTGAAGCAAATCACCTGCCAGCCCCCAGCTCCCATTAATCATCCGGAGACATTCAATCTTGGTTAACATCACCATGAAACGCCCCGTGTTCTTGGTGCAAATTGATGCTGTTCAAAACGTCTCCTTTCTCCATTTGAGTCTAAATTTTAGGGTGTTTCAAATGTGTCTGCTAAAATGACCTCTCTATATCCCCGTTGATTTAGCAGACTGATCCCGTTCTTAAAGAGGGAAGGAATTCTTTAAATTATGAACGTGACTGATGCTTTATCTTTTTATGGAGGGTGGAGTAGGGAGGGTGTTTGAATAAAACTTGCATGTAGTTTGCTCAAGCTAAGCCCGTTTTGCTCATAATACTAAACAAATCACTGATGGAACGTAAACGCTGTAGGTAAGGTGACCACAGGACGCACCCTCTTCTGTGGGAGGGGGGAACGTGTCTGGGATATGCTCCCCCCAGAGCACCAGCTCTGCGTGAGGATGGAGCCCAGTTGATGCTGTTGCCACGGGGCTGTGTGGGATCTCCTCCCAGCTGGAGGCCAGCACCCAAGGCCATCTGGCCCCATGGACACTAAACATGCCGGGATGTTGTGCATCATGTAATTCCCTCCAATTTGATACATGGTATTATTATTAAAACACTGAGTTTTCTAAGTGCTGAGTGTTTCAAAGGCCAGATCTCCTGCATCTAACAGCCTTAGCTCATGCTGGTCCACCCTTGAGCTCTGGACAAGATAGGACTAGAGAGAATTTTACCTGATGTGATGTACAAATGTTTTAATCACACGCACACACACAGACATAGATACACACAACTCTGTGACGGGCTCACGTGCTGGCACCGGCCCACGCCAGTCTCTCACCTCTTTGTCTGCCTTGGATGCTGCGGAGAGCCAGGATGTTCTGCTCGTCGGAGAGGAACTGCTTCATCTTGTGAAATGGCTCCTTGCCGCGAACGGTTAGTTTATTCCATGGCTTGGGCCGGGCCAGAATCTCGCTCACGGACCCTTGAGACAGTCCCAAGACGTAATGTCCAAAAATGCGCTGTCCGATATTGTGCTTGATCAGCTGCTCTTTGACCTGCCGGGCGATTTCTGCAGTGTCCATCTCCTCGCCCTCGGAGACGCTCCCAGCACTTTCTGACTGGCTGGGGGACGGGGCCATGCCATTTACATCTGGGCTTTGTTGTAATGGACTTTGGGAAGATATGGAGTTTGTGCTGTATGGACCTGTTGAAAAAATCATGCTTGTGCTTCCTGCTTCCTGCATGGCCTTGGAGTAGAAGGACTGCATTAGCTGTCGCTGGAGGAGAGAGTTTAGTGCAAATTTTCCTGTAGAAGCCAGGGGTAGGCTGGGGCTTGCCAGGGATGAGCTGAAAAAGTCTTGACTTAACCCCGCTGGTGAGAACTGGTGTGTACCGTTAGTATTGGAAGCCTGCTCCCCCGTGTTGCGGGGCAACTGAGGAGGAGGGGAGGCCGGCAAAGGTCCAGGGCGCCGACTCTCAGGCTGGTCTTTCCCTTTTCTCCTGGCTGACCCTACAAGGAAGGGCAAACAGAATGCATTATGGGGGATTCCAAAGGGAAAAAAAACCAAGACCAAAATGCAAAGTTTGCTCCACAAAAGGGAAAAAAAGTGCAGATTTTACAAGGGCCAATGAGGTGTGTTGGTTTGTTTTTCGATTGAATTTGTAAGTCAGCCAAACAAGGCCCCCCAACACAAGCAACATGCATTCATGTTTGCGCCTTTCTTGTACGTTGCAGCCTGGAGAATCCCCTAGACATAGATTCAAACTCCTAACGTGGCAAGGAGCCGGTAACACACACAGGGAAGAGTCGACAGGTCGCGGGCCTGGCATCGGGCCTCTGGCCTTCGCGCTATTACCAGAAGGGCCCGCCTGAGGAGCAGCAAACACTGACATGTTAGGACCAATGGGTTCGCTCACACCTCTTGCTCTGAGTCCACTCGATCGGAGGCGCGCATATTTTAAGAATGCAATATCATCGAAGCCCGAGACACCTTTAAACGGTTTACCAGCTGCCAAAACCAGAAGCACAGTCAGTGACGCCACCATTTTGGGATGAGCAAAGAAAGGCTAAGGATGGGGGACGCATCCCCAAGGAAAACCTGACAAAGGAAGAAAAGCTCCACTGAGCCCAGAGGGGCAGGGGCTAGCCCCCTAAGCAGCCCCTGGAAACACCACCAGACAGAGGCCGAGCTTGCATGTGCCCCTGGCCTACGTGCAGCACAACCAGACACAGATCAGAACAGCCAACGTCCTCCGATTGTCCCTCCTGGGATCTCCAGCCACACTGGCCCTAACTGACCTCCGCAGACGTTCTGCGGCTCACGAATCTCAGTGTCCGGCTTTAAGCAGGGTGGGGTAGGGGAGGGAGAGTGGTGAGGAGGAGGAGACCCAACACTCGTTAGTTAAGGTTCTCTCGTCAACCGGCGATGCTCCCACCATGCGTCAGCCCAGACTCACGGTTCACCTTGCTCTTCCTCGAGCCCTGGAAGCGAACCAAGCATCGCGCGCGAGGCCTGGCCAACCTACCGCTCAGGTCGCTGTTGGAGATGCGCAGCGCGGCGTTCTCGGACTGCAGTGAGCGGTTCTTCTCCAGCAGCAGCACCTCCAGGGGCTTGGCCGCGTCCTAGACGGGGCAGAGTGGGGCTCACTGCGGGGCCGGCCACCCACCACCCCCTGTACTCTGTGTTTGCCCACCTTCCCTCCCAGCTCTGCATCAGACTCCGACGGGGACAGATTTCCCCCACGTATGTTTAACACACACGTGGACAACATTCACGTGCCTTTTAAAAAGTATTAATTTCAGCTGAAGTCTTTTCTCTTTCTTGTGCTTAGACTTGCATCGCTTCTCTAGACAGTTAATTACTCTCTAATCTATCCCCAAACTCAAGCAGTCGAAACTTGTGTCTCATCTGGCAATAGGACCAGCTGCCGAGCCACAGACCTGTGTCAGGAAGTGACTGTAGCAGTAACCACTCTCTTTCTGCCAGCCACGGAGGTGTGTGCTGCCTTCCGGGAGTCAGAAGTGAGATGCCACTTGTGATATAAATTCTAGCTGGCCACCAGATGACCCTGCACCTGTGTCATCCTGCCCCTGGGGCTTCTCCACGGAGGTGGCACATAAAGTTCCTAAGCCAGTCCTTTTCTGGCTACTCTTTAACACGGTCTGAAATTGTTTTTTATCCATGTTCTTAGTATCTGCCCAAGTGAAATCACAGTTTCACTTGAGTGGAGTTACCAATTTGGAAAACGCTAACTTTTCTCTTTTTGCCTCTTTTTAAAAATAATTTGCTTTAACTTGGTTAAATGCCTGCCCAAGGGACCAACGGTGACCAGCACTGCTGACGCCGAAAGCAAAGTGAGACCGTGTACCTGTGTCCCAGCTCCCTCAGATGGTGCAAACTCCATGGACTTCAGAATACTGAAAGAGCAAGACAGAGCGGTTACTTTCTGCTCATACCTTTGCTAACAGCCACTTTAATAAGCATTAACATCACAATTTCCTGCTCTCCAGGAACTGAGGAACTGACAACTTTAACAACTTCCCTGGCAATAATTTCATTTGATAACGTCTCTAGAATAACTATTCAACTAGCAGTTGGCTGGCAAAACTTTCTTGCCCAGCATGTAAATCATTCCATATGGAATCACACCAGGTCTGTTCAGAGTATAATTTTAAAGTTTAATACAGACATAACATTGTTGCAAAAGGAATGTATTTGTAAAGCTTAAAGGGAACAAAATAGTTGTAACAAGGAAGCTAGAGAGAGAGGAACTCATCGGCCCTGTGCTTGCTTGGTAACTTGCACCCACCGGGGACCAGGGGCACAGGGCAGAGAGTGACATCCCACATATAGAGGGCTCAAAAGCACAGCGGGCAGACCCTCTCTGCAGCTGGGGAAGGAGCACAAAGACCAGGGTGTGGCGAGACAAGATGATTTCTCAGTCCTCGTTATGGACAAACTTGTCTTTTCTTTGTGGGCTTCATAACATTTGCCACTATATTCTTGCTCCTTGTTTGATACCTTTTATACTAAAAACATAAGTGTCTCCTCATTTGCTCAACAAATCTTCACCAATGACCTGGGATGTGCCTGGCCCCCGGAGGAGCAGAACCACTCCTGACCCTCGCCCCATGAAACTGACAGGCCACCGCAGGTCACAGACGAACATCCAGATGGTCTGCAGAAAGAGAACCTGCTGGGGACCCTTGGCAGGGGGATCTCCTTGTGCTGGAGACGGGGTCTGTTTCATGAGGAAGCATCTGAGAGGCCCTGTGGAAGCAGGATGCTTACAGACCACCATGGCGGGTGAGGACCCTACCACAGCATAGCTTGTCAGGGGCAGAGGGGGAGGATGTGGAGATGGGACAGGGAGGGGACATGGGTATGTGTCCCAGAAGACACTTGGTTCACTGGGAAGTGGGAAGCCAGGAATACATTCTTCTTTAAGACTGTGTCTCACTGCATTGCCCAGGCTGGACACAAACTCCTGGGCTCAAGCGATCCTCCTGCCTTGGCCTCTCAAGTAGCTGGGGCTACAGGTGTGTATCACCACACCTGGCTTTCAGGAAC
>VBSM01002153.1:26982474-27007891 GCA_008086735.1 Cheirogaleus medius | reverse complement strand
TCCTTCCTGGGAAGTTAGGTCTGTGCCATTTAAGTCTGCAAAGTTTTCTGTACAAAGAAGTGACTTCTTTCTGTTTCTTTGATTTGTACGATCCTGTAAACTAGGTGGCTCATGTCTCCTGACCCCTGGCAGATGTGCATGTGGCCCTGGGGCCCCTGGGAGCGTCTCCACCAGCTTATTTACAAGGCACATGCTGTCCAGACCAGTTCTGCTCAGCGTGTGCTCCAAGGACTGGTGCCAAGTCACAAACTGGTGCCGGTGCACAGTGAGGCAAGCACAGAAACCGAGAGTAAGTGTTTAGAAGCTTTTATAGCGACTCGACATTTCAGTGACATTTCAATTGTCTTTTATAAAACTATCAGTCTGCAACAGACTGGAAATTTAAAAAACAAAACAAAATTGTCCTTTATCGTAGAGAGTTTGGAAAGCGCCACCCTGGGCAACACCAGCCGGGCCCAGCGTTGGGAGCCCTGGACGAGTCACACAAGCAGTGCCAGGAAGTGAGAGCCTCATGGAGGACCAGGTGGAGGTGAGCCCTCGCCTTGTCAGAGCACAGGGGCCCCATTTCAGGGTGGGCGCAGGGGAAGGGCAGGAGACACCACAGGCAGGCACAGGGGGTGGCAGGGAGCAGAGCCTGAGCAGTGGCCAACTCGGAGGGGTAGCTTGTGAGCACGGGGACACCTGATGGTGGACGCTCCAAAGGGCAGCCAGCCTTGGGGAGCCTGGAGGCTCAGGGGCAGGGAGGGGACACGATGGAGGTGACATGTAGGGAGATGAATCTGATGGTGGCACAAACTGAACCACGGACCTTAAGTCACTCATCTTATCAATGTCCCGCCCTGAGGGGTGTGGCCATAAATGCTGCCTAAAGGACTCTTACGAAGAGTCTGTGACATTAGTGGGAAGTCACCTGGGCTTTACAACAACCAAGTACGACTCAATGTATTCGGGACAAGTGGTTCAAATAAACATATGCCAAAATTGCAGCTCCCAGTGTTGGCCCCGAACCCAGCCAGGGGACCTGGGGGAGGGCAGGTCTCTTGGGGCTGTCTGCTCAACTCCTGGGGCCCAGTCGGGCATGGCCACAAGCCCAAGGCCCCGTCATCTAACTCTCAGGAAACCGAGCAATAAGCTCTTCATTCATAATGGAACAAAAATCATCG
This sequence comes from Cheirogaleus medius, assembly GCA_008086735.1. Classification (NCBI taxonomy): domain Eukaryota; kingdom Metazoa; phylum Chordata; class Mammalia; order Primates; family Cheirogaleidae; genus Cheirogaleus; species Cheirogaleus medius. The sequence goes on along the minus strand of VBSM01002153.1, from coordinate 27,006,728 downwards.
CTGTCTCGAATGAACTAAACGAGGTGAGAAAATTACCCCAAAGCATTAAGACCTTGGATAAAAAAGCCCAAACCATGGCTCACTCCCACCTCAAACATGGGGGCACTCCTGGCTCTCTTGTTGTAAGGTCACAACAGAGAACGAAGACAGAAACGGAGAAAGGCTCGGGAATGGTCCAGGGGCTGGGGGTGGAGAGAGGGACCCACATGGCAGGGCAGACAAGGAGAGGACGGCAGCTGTGCAGGCTCGGGGCGGGGTGGGGGGGTGTCAGGCAGCGAAGCCAGCGAGCTCCTGAGCCGGGACAAGGGGAACGTGCTAGAGCACGTGTGGGTTCAGAGAGGCTGGGACCACTGGCCCCGCATGTCTGTCCAAGGTGTAACTCAGCTGCACCCCTGGGAGCTTTAGAAAACGTGTGGGTCCTGGTTCTCACCCTGGGGCCTAGGATTCGGGGGCTTGGGGTAGGGCCCAGGGTCAGATCCTGGCTCAGACAGTGGAAGTGACAACAGGCCACTGTGGACACCACTACTGGGGTGCTGACCGAGGAGTCTGGCCCAGCACAGATGTTTCCATGGCTCCAGGCCTCTAGGACCAAGAGGTGTCCTACATTCCTCCCGAGCTGGTGGCGCAGGAGCCAGGAGAAGATAGGTCGGAACACTCGGCAGAATCTAAGAACAGGATGGAAGTGCTTAAGGCCATGGCGGTGGCGGAGTGTGTTTCCAAAGGGAAAGATGAACATAACCCAGAAGTTACTGACGTAGTATTCTGTCAACTTCTGTCCCTTTGAACGCACTCACCTCCCCCCACTCCCAACCTGTTGGTGTGACATACCCTAAGCTGCACAGTGGACCCCTAAGCCCTCCTGCTGAGACCAGAGCACTGAGGCTGAACCCAGCAAGAGGAGGATCTGTCCCACAGCCCACCAGGGGTGACTAACGCTTGGAGTGTGGGCTGCTCTACTTTTTCTTTTTTAGAGACAGGGTCTCATTCTTGTCACCCGGGCTGGAGTGCAGTGGCAAGATCACAGCTCACTGCAGCCTCAAATTGCTGGGCTCAAGTGATCTTCCTGCCTCGGCCTCCCAAAGGGCTGGGATCATAGGCATGAGCCAGCGCACCGGCCTGCTCTTAGTTTATTTGCTGCCCTGGGGAGAGAAGAGGGGATGGGACTCAGCCTTTTCTTTCTTATTGCCACCTCTGTCTCTGCCACCACCATAAGCAAAGTCGCCTGGATGCTACCCGGTGTGTTCATCTGCTAGATTCACCTGATAGACGGGTGTGTTTTACAACATTACAGTTTGTCTGGGTTCAAAAAGGTGGCCTGGTGTGCTGCACCAGGGCCCTGAACTAATATTCATCTGCAAACACTTTACAAAGGACCGTCATACGTCCCCGTCTCATTCAGTGCCCATGAAGGACGAATAGGTTGATGTAGGGGAAAAAGAAGGGACGTTGCAGTAGGATAAACTTAGGTTCACATTCCAGCGTGACCATTTTCTAGCCGCACGATCTTGGGTAAATTGCTTACACCTGCCTGAGCCTCAGTTTCCCTACCTGTAAAATGACAGTAAGAGCAAGATTTTCCTCTGACGACTGTGGCGTCAAGAGGAGGAAATGAATTAACTATGTAAAGCCCAGTGCGGCTGCTGAGTCAGAGCGGGAGCCTGCTGAGCGCTCACCTTCTAGAACTGGTGATTCCGCTGAGACACCCCTCGGATTGGCTTTGGCCTTTGCTAGATCTATAGACTCTACTGTTTCTCCGCCGCCTTCTGCCAGCCAAGCTCAACAGACCATTTTTCCGCTGGCGCGTTTCCTATGTTTGCTCCCCAACTGGCTGGAGCTGCAACTCGCGGGCTTTTTGGGAACACACACCCGAGGAGAGCCCCGCAGGGCCGCTCTTGGCAGACGGAGCCAGTGCCATGTAAACACTGCACTTAACCGATGATGAAGTGTTTAAGCACCCCTAGGATCCACAACTGAGTCTACCTGCAAAAACATTCATTTCCTTCTGAAATGCTCTGGTGGCTGCAGTCCAGGATGGTGCCAGAATTCGTTTCAACCAAAACATTGAGCTCAGGAGCCTTGTGTGGACACGTCAGAACGGATGGCTTCCTTTATAGGACCCAGTGGGACCCCAGAGGCCGGGAGAAGCTGTGACCTGATCCCAAAGGCTTCCTCCCACCCGGTCTTGGTGCGGTATCCACTCCATCCCACCGCGGAGGAGGAACAGGAGGAGCTATGGGGACACCTCGGTTAAAACTGAGTACCAGAGTCCGTGAAGAACGAAGGACGTGATGGCCCCTTAAATGGAAATCTTTTCTCTAGATCCTGAAACACTTAAATCACGTTTTATTTAGTGTTAATTAAAAGAAAACTAAAACTCATTCTTCAAAGAGAGTCCTAACACTAACACTGTGCTCTAGGCCCATACCCAGGGAAGAACTGAAAAGCCCTGAGCTTGGGGTTGAGAAGGCCCCACTGGCCCTGGCTGGGCCATTGACTGACCTGCTTGGGGCGAGGTGTTCACATCCAAGGAGCTTCTGTGTCCTCATCTATGTAAGGAAGTAACTATACCCGTGTTATGGACTGGGTGGAACGATGGCTGTCAAATTGACAGCTGAATTTTTTACAGCAGCGGGTCTTCCCTCCTCACTGTTCTCCCAGTGTCCACACAGGCTCTGGCCACAGCAAGGACTCAGCGAGTCTTTGTTCTATTAAAGGACCCCTCCAAGTGCCAGGTACCCATCGTAGCCTGATAGAGCTAACGGGACCTAGGGATCACTGAATCCGTGTTTTCTAAGCGGGGAAAAGAAGGTTTGGAAGTGAATGAGGAGCCAAGTGCCTAGAAACTGGGGAATCAGAGACAATGGTGCGCTGACCACAGTGGGAGTAACTGCCAGGGTTTGCCGAGGTCTTCCCGTGTGCTCCAAGTGCTTTGCTCACAATAACCTCCTGAGCCCCCATAAAACTCCCTTTTTTATTGATGGTGGAGCTGAGACTTTGGGAAGGTCAGCCCCTGGCCCAGGTCTGCAGCTAACAGATCAGACAGCTGTGGGGTGTAACCCCAGGGCTGAGGCCCCAGCCTCCGGGGTCTCCGCTGCCTCGCTGCTCCATGTCACCATACGGCACCGAAGGCAAGAGTTAGAAACTGTAGTTCAAAGCCACCTTGAGCAGGCTGGGAGAGCTCTGGCTGAGAGCTATTTGTGTTAATGTTAGACAAAACAAGCTGCCCCCCTCCTCCTGGATGCTTGTATTTTGGGTGAGATTCCGGCTATTATGTAAACTCAGAGCAGGTGATTTTATTACCTCTTCACCCTCCCAGCTCATCACGGACTGGTCTTCCCCCCGAAAAGACACACCCAGGAGGATAAGCTCTCAGCTTCCCTGTGCGATTCTGACTCGGCTCCAGTTTCAGGTCTCCACCCACACGCAGCAACCCCCCGCCCAGGCCCGGCTAGGAAGACGTCCTCGGCGCGATGGAGTCTCACCAGCCTCCGCGCCGGCTCCGGGTGACGCCACGCTGGCCTCGGAGCGCCCATGCGTGACCAGCAAAGCTCTCCCTTCCACCGCGCAAGTTCTAGCCCCGAGTTGCTGAAAGCATTCCCCGCCAAGAAAGCAGTGCTGGTTCAAGTTATTACTCCAAAAAGAGACGTTCAAAACAAAAAGCGGCAAGCAGCGGCGACGTGAAGGAGGAGATGCCAGGCGGGCAGAGTCCCGCAGGGCCGCGCTACCCACCACGTCCGGCGCCTTCTGGATCTGCGAGGCCAGCTGCAGGGAGTGATTGGCCGACGAGAGCTGCTCCCTTAAGGTCTCCGCCTCTCTCTGCGCCACCTCTGCCCTCTGAAGGAAATGAAAAGGGGTGGAAAGAGAAAGTACATTCAGTTTAACAACTGACAATTATTACAAGAACATTCATCAATTCATGCCTGACTGACTATAATTGATTTTCCTAAACACTCAACCTAATAAATGCTAGAAAAAAAACACAGAATGTGATGGATTCTTATTTTAAACAGTACAAGGAAGAAATAATTGAGCGATTATGACAGTAATTTAACGCTAGGAGCAAGGAATCCCCTGCTGGTACTAATGCTCCGGCCCACTGCATTTCCCAGACTGAATAAATACGAGTGGAAATAGAGTCTTTTGATTCAATTTCTTTCTATTCTCACAGACCAAGAAGATTTTATTGCGGGATTACTCCTGGGAGTAATTCTCACGGGTAAACAGTGAATTAAAGACACTTTGGCCATTCTCTTCCTAAAAACATGCACAATGTTGTGGTTGTTTTCCTTTAACAAGTATTTCCACAAACGTGCAGGGTGTAAATGCTGCTTCTCTGGTAAGGGCCCAGCTTATTGCAACATATTTAACCCTTCACCCAACAAAGTTTTCAAATGTTGATGCTGTCATTTTCAGCCAATCAGGCTGGTCTGGGGCCATGGAAAGGAAAGGAGGAAACCACTGCCCCTGGGGGGCAGCCAAGGATTCCCCACTGGACGGTGGGGACAGGCTACTCCAGAGCCCACCCCCCTGAGAGGGCATCTTGGAACAGAGGAATCAGAGCAAGTCACCTAAGCTCACCCCGCCTCCACCTACCCATCTGTCAAATGGGAGCACCACCCCTTCTCAGAGACCTTGCGAGGATTTGCACCCATGGAAGTGCCTGGGACACAGAACTCATGTAGACGCTGTTTATGAATGGCCTTATCTTGGTTTTACTCTCAAGGCTGAGACAAAACCCTGAGAACAAGTGGGCATGTGGGCTGAGTGAGAGTAATGTTCTACTTCTTTCTACCAGACTCACGTTCCACTAATAGAAAAGATTGACGAGGAAAGCCTGGCCAGGCAAGGGCCCCATCGTGTGTTTCCTTACTCTGTGGTGTGACAGCACGTGTCTACTAATTGCTAAGAAAGAACTCACAAAGAGACACAAGAAGTTGGCCTGCCCCGGGGGAACTCGCTGATGAGTCTAGCTATGAGGAATGGGCTTGGCAACCTTCAGCCACTCTGTTGCAGCAACACTGATCTATCTGCTCTGCGTGCGGATGAATTAGGATATTTCTAACAGTAGTTCCCGCTGCCCAGGAGGGTGCTGGTGGCAGCCTGCCCTGCCTCTTGGGGAGCTCTTGGAATCAACACGCGATATAATTCACGCTGTGCCTGGCCGGGCCTGTCTACGCCCGAGCAGTCATCTCCCATCCTCTCTGCTCCACATGGGATCTAGAACCAGCTTCAAGAGGGGCAGAAATGTGGCCGGCATGGCTAGGCCGGTGGGGCTGATTTCTGGTTCATGTCAACTGCTCAACTATTAAGGCTGCAGACAACTTTCCTCTTCCGTGAAAAAGGTTTCCCCAGTTTATTTCCAGATGTGCCACTCAACATTTTTCTGATAATCGTGCCATATTACTTCAAAGTGTACTCTTCCCTTGCTAGTCAGCTAAACCCCTGAGCGTAAAATCCTCCTGACTCTGCCAGGTACAAGGTATATTTTGACATATTTTTCCTAGTTTCTTTGATGAAGAAAACTCTCTCTCAGCCTAGTGGAGAAGCTGTTCTGCTAGCGGCATTGCCACCCCAACTTGTGATGTTGGCTCTGAAGTTTTCTGGAATAATCAGAGCTGGGGAAGGCCAGGGCAGCTGGCTCACGAGGGGTCCCCAGGAGCCCTTGAGGATCTCGGGCCAGCACTGAGCTGTTCAGAGCAGACACTGTCCCACCAAAGGGCCACAGCTCACAGAGTAAGGGATCTAGCTATTGAGGATTTCATCTTCAATTTGCATAATCTCTCCAGAGCACTTGCACTTGGTTTCCAAGTTCATGTGCAGACTCATCTCTGGCCTGGCCCTTTTACCACATTTGGCTTGACTTGGTTACTCTACTGAGCCTTTTTGATTACATATTTGTTTAGGATTTATATCCTGAACACATCCAAAAAATACAAAACAAAGAGCTGAGGTGGTTTGTACAGTTGAACATGCACAAAGCAGAAGAATTAAAACTAAAAACAGGCCTCGGAGCAATTACAGGAGGAAGCCGAGCAGGGGAGCAGACGCTGCTGTGCAGCTGCGACGATTCGCTTCTGTGGCTGGTGACTAAATTTAGCCATCGCTGGCAGTCGAGGCAGAGAGAAAGGGGCACTCTGCAGGGTCAGCGCGGGGTGTCACTTGTTTCGGGGCTCTCCTAAAGACCACCTCGACCAGCCGCTGCTGTGTTCCTAGACCCCAGACACAAGGGCTGCGGCTGCCCTGAGACACCCCCGCAGTTCCTGCGCTCGCTGCAGAAGCAGAGCCACGGGGACTCTCGGCCACGCCCACCTCGAGACGGCAGGCTGGAGTGGGCAGCCCTCGTTGCCATGTCGTGGCCGCCCACAGCAAGCAGGACACCTTGCCAAGCCCGAGCGGCTCTCCTGAGAAATGAGTAACTGCGGGAAACACAGGGGAAGGTCAGGACAGAGGGGACAAGAGGGAAGGAGGGCACTGCTGGCACTGGGGAGGTGACTCGGACCACAGTGATAGAAAACAGCCCCCTGGCCGGGTGACTGAGGACCACCGAGACCACACGAGCCAAGGCCACACAGGGCCCACATGTGGTGACAATGTCAGGTAAATATTACTACTATTAAGGCCCCAGTACGTGCTGCCTCGGGTGGTCAGTACCTTTCCTCGTCACAAACAGAAGACTTTTAAAGGGGAAGTTACTAGAGGCTGTAAGCCAGTCTTCAGATTAAACTCTGCCTCCCCTCAGCAGTCACCTGGAAGGTGGCAAGCAGCTAGTGACACCTCAATTCAAGAATCCTTCCTGCTAGAGCCAAGCCAGCAAATAGTAGAGATGAATCCCACCACGAGACACAGGCCAGCACAAGACTCACAGGTGAGTGTCGCTTCCCTAGGGCAGGTGAGGGAGGCTGTTTTGCTCCCTGGCCTGGTGTCACACTGGTCAGTGGGTGATTCAGGGACAGGAAGCCTCAACCATGGGCCCATAATGTCGCTCATCCCTGCCCCACCCCTCAAGGGCTCCCGGGAGCCCCCAGGAAGGGCAGTGGAGGAATGCTCTCCCCAACTCCACCCCTGAAGGAGCACACGTTAGGATACAAACATGGGATGTGGACAGCTACTTTTAGGCCTTAAAGTCTGGACAATTTGACTCAGAAAATGTGGAGGAGTGTGGCAGACAGGACACACAGGGGAGTGAAGGGAGGGCCTCGAGGTAGTAGCCGCCCGGCGGGGCACAGGTTTGGGGAAAGGGCTGGGAGGCCAGTCTCAGCCTGGTGCAAAACACAGCAGACCTGTGGAGAGGTGGCAGTGGCTGGAAACACTCTTGGGAGACACATTTTCTTCTCCTCCTGGAACCAAGGTGGGGACCTGAGAACCCTTAGCCCCGCCAGTTTGCCGTTTCAGGTGTGGCCCGTGAGGTCTCTGGTTTTATATGGCTGGGGGTGGGGTGTCTGATCCAATCTTCTATCATTCTTGGCCTAGGATTTGTCTCTCGTCCTCCTCTGCAAGCACAGCCATTAAAACCTAGGCTTGGACAAGCAAGTGTCCCCAGGGACATAGCAGCCCCGAGAACTGGCAGTGGGCTGACCCAACCCCCACCCCATGACTACAGAGAACACCCAGACTCCCATAGGGAGCCCCAGTCAGGGATTCTGCAGGAAGGAGGCCAGAAAGGTCTACACCGGCTGGAGATGGGAAATTTACCGCCACGCTGCGCTGGCAGCCAACCCCCCCTGTAGACCCGTCTGTGTTTCCGGGGAATGCGGTAGATATTGACTAAGATTTCTTTCATCAGGTCGGCCAGGCTTCGAGCTGGAACCGTGACAACACACCCATGTAAACACTGCTTGTCACAGACTGAGTCATGATTTCAGAAAAGCCAGAGAGCAAATTTCCCTGCCTCCTCCTGCTGTAAAGTCCTTCCACGCATGGCCCGGGGCTCTCTCCAGGCCTTGCTAACCGAGGTTCTCAGGAGACTTGGGAGTAACCAGTCACTGGCCCAGCAGAAAAGGCCCAGACTCAGCCGAGTAACAGCAGCATTTCCTGGGCAGCCCCAGCAGGGCCTGCAGGAACGGGTGCCCCCACAGAGGCGGGAATCACGAGCCTCAGGCTATAGATGGAGACGTGGAGGCGCTGCGAGACAGGGGATTTGCTCTGGCCACGTGGGTAGGAAACGGTAGATCTGAGATTCCAACTTAGGTTTCCTGACTCCAAACACAAAAACCTTGGCCAAGGAACACGCCACACCTTGCTCTGAATTACTTTCGCTCCTTGCATTTCTCTCTACACTTGGCTCCTTCTCCTCGGTGAGGTTCAGTTGTGGTTTCCAACCCTAACCTCAACCTGAAGGATCTTGCATTAGGGCAGTCTCGCGCCGTAACAATCAGGCAGGTTAACAGGAGGAGGACAGCGGAACTTGAACGACTTCCTCCCGGCCCCACTGCCGTGGTTTTGCGCCACCAGCAGCTCCAATCAGCGCTGCTCTAAAAGGAGGGGCCGAGGGTCAGGTGAGGGCACAGTTGGCAGACAAACCGCTGCAGGGAAGTCAGCATGTCACTGAAGCTCCCATGTCACCGTAGCCCCCAGACAGGGTTTCACACGCAGTTCGAAGTGCAAAGTTGTGGCTACTCATGTACCATGAAGTCTCGGCAAAGTCTCTGAACCTTTATTTCCAGCAATTAGGGTGGCGAGTTTTCATGCCAGTGCCTTGAAATTTAAGAAACAGCTGCACGTGAGAGTCAGACTTAATTGACAGATGCTGAAGTACTTTAAAGAGAGCTTCAGGTCTCAGTAGAACGTTCTGACTATAAACCTCGTGCAAAAATCATGTCATATGCCAATGAACTAGTAAATTGCTCCTCCTGGGGGTTTCCCAGCGGGGAAGGCAGTTGGTTCAGATGTCTCCGCGCCTGCACTGGTGCTCAGCTCCCTGCACACCCTCCTCCTGCCCTGCCACCTCCAGCTCATCTCTGCGGGTACCGCCTCATCCCAGGCCTGTGTCATCTCGCCCTGTTCTCGCACCATGGTTACTCCTGCTCTGCTGGCTTCTCACCTTTCCACTCCCCTCGTTCTCCAATGTTCAGCCTTCTAGAACAGTCTCAATCCCATCAGGACTCCCCAGTGCTCTCGGGATGAATCCATCACGCCTGGGCCCTCCCCAGACCCATCAGATCCCCTCCTACCAGCGCACCCTGCAGCCTGCACCTCGGGTCTAGCTTTACTGCACGGCCCGACCAGCCTGCCTAGGTCGCCCATCCTCCCGCTGCCCACCCGGGGAGCTTTACTCCGGGATGAAGGCCAGGCCAGTGCTGCCTTTTGTAGCTTTCCCTTAGACGTCTGCTTTTCCTTCTGTCTTTTCCCTGGTAAGTATTCTTTCAACGTCCCAGGGCTTACATCTTTCCTACTAAGATTCTCTCTCGCACCAGTGGGTTCACTTCTATCTTCCCAGAATCCTAGACTTTGGGATCAAAAGGGACCCACTGAGTCATCTGCTTTAATCCCTCTTTCTGTCCACCACGTGCCTGATTCTATATCTCAGGCCTGCACCTACTTGCATAGCTCTGGTGATAGGGAGCTCACTCCCTTAAGAGGGAGCATTGTTCAGAGGGGGCACTTCTGGAGCCAGACTGAGGAGAAGCTTCTCTACCTTGGGAGTAAGTTTCCTCCCACCATGGTCCTCCACACTTGGCCATGGTTCTTTGGAGTCTTTCAGAAAAAGCCTAACCCCATTCCCTGGCTGGCCCTTGAGAACTATGACAGAAGCCACAAAGTCCCCACTCTAAACCTTCCCTTTTTGTAATCTTTTAGCATCCCAAGTTCCTAAAATTATTCCTTGTGCTTGGTGTCAAGTCCTTCTGCCTTCTTTCCCTGCTGTCCAAAGATTAGGAATGTCCCCAACTCTCCTTCCCATAGGGTCCCTTCCTTGTCCTGGCCATGGTGGACTCTGAATGCACCTCAGAGAGCTGTTTTCCCTAGTGTGGCTTCTAGTCTAAAATGGAATTTCTCAGACATGGACTGAAGACAGCAGGATCCCCACCTCCTTCATTCTAGAAACTATTTCTATTAATGCAGCCATATTAGGCTATTAATGCAGGCTGAGTTGTTGGTTAGAACTTGCACACTTCTTCCATGCTGCTGCTGCTACCTCCTGAGGGCAGGACTTGACGATTCTCTCCATCAAATCTGTGCTGCTTTAGCACCTATAGAATGACATTTATTTAAGCATCTACTTCTTACTCTGGCATTTTATTGCTAGTCCTCAAAACAGTCTGGCAACGGAAGTACTGGCTATTGCTCCCTCCCTCCCTTCCTTTCAAAAAAGTGTAAAGGCCTTAACTGTGATAAGATATGCAAAGCATAAAATTTACTATCTTAACCATTCAAGAACACTCTTATACAACCAATCTCCAGAACTTTTACACCTAGCAAAACCGAAATTCTGTACCCATTTAACAACGAATTCCTGCTTCCCTTCCCCCAGCCCCTGGCACCCACCATGCCACTTCCTGCCTCTATGGCCCGCTCGACTCTCGAGACCTTGTGCAGGGGAATCATATCTTATTTGTCTTTTTTGTGCCTGGCCATTTCCCCTGGCATAATGTCCTCACTGTTCACCCGTCTTTTGTTTTTTTAAGTTGAAGACATTTAAAAGGTTAAGAGACCTATCAAGGCCACACAGTCAGGGAGTTGGGACCTGAACCAAGTGTCACCTTGGCTTTGGCGCCTTTCCCTACAGGCCTCTCCTAAGACTGGGATCCACCGAGTGACTTCAGGACCTCGAGAAGGGTATCAACTCTGCCAAACTGCCTCGGTACCTGGGGGCTGCCCAAGACCACAGAGAATTGGCTCCGATGGTGCGTTTGACGAACACGCCCATCAAATGTGAGCCCCTTGCAAAGTGCCATCTGAAGGGGGCAAGCCCAGGACTGGCCTGGGAGGCGGGAGAGTAGGTGGAAATGTGAGAAATGCAAATGGCGAGCATGTGACAAGGAAGGCCGACGCCTTCCAGTAACCACTTCTGACTTGGTTTCTGCAGAGCTGAGCAGCACAGACCAAGCCAGACAAAGGGCCCGAGCAAACCAGGCAGACGGAGCGCGCGGCAGTGCTTCACGGCCACCAGCTGTGTGGGTTGACGTGCTTGGGACTCAGTTTGAAAGAAAGGCTGAGCTGGCGGGTGTGCTGCGTCCCTGTTTCTGGGTGTGGTGGCCGAGAGCCCAGGCTCCAAAGCCAGACTTCAGGGGTTCTGGTCCTCGTTCTGCCATTGACCAGCCACTGACCTCAGTTTCCCCATCTGTGACACGGGACTGAGCTCAGTGGCCGCTGTGAATGCTGAGTGAGTCCATCCAGGTAAAGGCTCAGAACAGAGCTGGGCACAGTCAGTCCCTAAGCAGTGTCTGCTACTCTATCACCACGACAGTGAGTACTACAAAGCAGGCCTCAGGGGATTCACTGTCCTTCATACGCCAGGCCCAGGACCCCCGTGGTGAGCAGAGTATCTGGCAGGGGGACCCCCAAAAGAAACCCACTCGTTCCATGATCATTCCCACGCATCTTTCACACTGTAGACTTGCGGTTGTTTTGTTGACCAAGGAGCCGACAAGGATGGATGCTCTTCCCTGAGCGTTTGGGGCCGGGGAGGCCCCCGTGGAACTCTCAGAGGTGGTGGTGGAGATCCCAGGACTTTCATCCCATGGGGCTGGGCTTGCCTGGGCTACTGAGGGCCTGTGCCTGAGGCCACCCAGCTGCAAAGCTGAGCTGGGACAGGCCATGGCCCATGGCCTTCTGGGCTGAGCAACCGGTCACAGCTTTGGCTGCTTTTTCCCCAAAATAAAGACAATAAATGGGGCTGGGGAACCTTCCCCTTCCTTTCAGAGCAACAGCATCATTCGAGAAAGCAAAGTGTTCTGCTGTTCTCTGGAGTCCTGGGGGAAGGAAGGGGTTCCGCAGGGTGGCTCAGTTTCCAGGCAGCTGAGTGTCTACAGCCACCAACACTAAGTGCCTGTTTTGTGTCAAACACTGCGCTGGGCACTTCCCACTGGGACTCTCTGACAACTGAGTATCAGCCAAGAGGGGACCGAGCCCTCTCAGAGCAAGTGGCTGTGACCTGTGAAGGTGGCGGTGACCAAGTTCTCACTAGTGTAACTCGGGGCATGAACCTGCAGTGTGACGAATGCCAGGGTGACAGAGACAGATAGTTACGAGATGATTAAGGAAAAGAAACAGTCGCCACGCTGTCGTGGACGTTACCACAGATGTGTCAGACGCTGGGACCACATCAGAGGCTTTGCCAAGGAAATAATGCTTCGGACTTTTCACGAATTTTCCTATTTCTCACAGCATCAGAAAAAGTGGCGATGTGGAGGACAGTTTTAAATAAAAAGCACAAGAATAATAGGCCTTCTAACTTAGAGTGACCCATCTCCTGAGATAGCAGCCACGGCTGCTGGTGTGGTCTTAGGCGTCGAACCTGCAGCATCCTACCTGGTTCGCTCTCTCCAGGTCCGTCATGATCATTTCAATCTCGTCGGCCCTGGGAGGAGGAGAGGGAGAGAGTGCATTAGTCACAGGAGGTGGCTGAGAGTGAGGCAAAGGGACCGCTCACATGGGTGAGGCTGTCCCAGCCCAGGGGAGAGAAGGGCTGTGCAGACCCCTGGCGGGTCACCACTGCCCGTTGTTGGGGGGAGGCACTATGGTAATCACGAGTTTGGGGCCCACGGGCTGCCTGCCCTTCAGAAGCTCCCAGTCTCCTTGGGGAGACAGAGCCATAAAAGAGATAAAATACAGCATGTCCCACCAAGGTTCAGAGCTCGGAACAGAGTGCTCTACAAGAGGGGAGAGGTGAATTCTCCTTGGGGGAGGGGGTCAGGGAAGGCTTCACAGGAGGTGATGGGGGAGCAGGGTTTTGAAGGATGAGTAGAAGTTTGCCAGGCAGGGAGTGGAAGGAGCTGGGGACAAGAAACTAGGCAGCGAAGGCCTCGCCGGGACTGAGGGGCCTGAGAGAAGGTGGCTGGCTGGGGGAGAGAGGGGCAACAGGCAGGTGAGAATAAAGATGCGGGTCGGGTGACCCTGTTGCAGCACACACCCCTGTGTTCGCCATTGTCACCTGGCCTGCCCAGAAAAGCAGCTTTCCCAGTTCTATCCTGTTTTGCTTTTTCTGTTTTGAAAGTACTTCCTTGAGCAATCTGAGGGCAAATGCATGGTTCCGACACAACACCATGTGAGAGGAACCCTCAGAGTCCTCCTGAGAAGGGCACGGCCAATTCCAAAAGTACTTGGAAGGTCAGGATAGGACCTGGGACAAATCACCGTCCCAACGTCTGTGAGCCCAGTCCTGAGGACGGCTACTGCTAGGAGGCCACAGGCTAGGACTGTGACCCAAGGGAGGTTTTAGCCCATGGGCCATGGAGCGGGATGTTACAGCCACAGAGACCCTGCCTGGTGCTCTGGGCCCTCCTGCCACCTTGCTCCAAGTCCACAGCACCTCCTCTCTCTGCGGCCCGCAGGCTTCACGCCACCCTCGCTGTGCGCACGGCCCTCCTACACCAGGCTCCTGTTCTCAGGGCTGCACCCGCCGCTCAGCCCACGTGCTCCAGCAGCCCCCTCCATGTGCGCAACCCAGAAGGGCCAGGCTCCACCTGCACTGCCTGCCTGGGCGGCACCTCCTACGCCCCAGCTCTGCCAGCCCTTCCCAGCCCCTCCCGGTGGCTCCATCTCCGGAAGCGGCATGATCCTTCTCCCCAGTTTGCAGGTTTGAGTTTTCATTTGATGCCCCTATACGTGGTGAGCTCTCCGAAGGCCAGGCTGAGTGTCACCTTTGCCCTGTACCTACAAGACTTCGAGCCAGACTAGAGGCGTGAGTCCCCAGTGTGGCCTATCCTGCCAGCAATAGCCCAGGGCACCTGGACAGGCCTATGGGAGTTCTTCCGTCCTCCTGAAACCTGTGTCACTGGTCCTAAGGGGGCATAGGCTGAACAAGTGTGCCACCCCCACCCCCACTATGGTTTGCATGTGGTTCGTTTGTCCCCGTCAAGGCTCATGTTGGTATTTGATCCTTAATGTGGCCCAGTGGGAGGTGTTTGGGTCCCTCATGAATGGCTTGGTGCTGTCCTCCTGGTAGTGAGTGAGTTCTCACTCTGATGAAACTGGATTATCTCTGGAGGGAATGGGTTAGTGCGCTGAGTGCAGGTTGCAATAAAGCCAGGGCACCCCTTGGGTTTCCCTCTTGGCACGTGTCCACTTCCCCTTTGCCCTTCTCTGCCGCGTTATGACGCAGTAGGAACTCCTCACGAGAAGCCAGGGCCGTGCCCTTGAACTTCCCAGCCTGTACAACTGTGAGCTACATAAACCTCTTTTCTTTATAAATTACCCAGCCTCAGATATCATGTTACAGCAACACAAAATGGACCCAGGCACATCCTTGATCCTTAGAGGTAGAAAAACTGTCTTCAGGCCCCAGGGCTGGTCTATTTTTGTGGCCTGAGGCTTCTCTAGCCTTTAACTGTACACTGTGATTTGAGGCAATCTTATCAACTCCCGGCAGCATGAACGGGGTAACAGACGCCTTGTGATCAGGTTCAATGCTCATTGTATCTGTTTGAAATAATATCCGGCTTTCAGACTGGTCTGAGAAAGAAGTCTGGAACAGCTCATCAAATGGCCTAGTTAAATGATGCTATTTTTAGGACGATTTCATGAAGAAGGCAGTGTCTCTGTAAGATAAATACCCACGCTGGGCCTCGGCAGTGAAGTGCTGGGTGCAGGGGGGTGGGAGTGGGGTCAGGGGTGGCTTAAACTGCGAAACATCTCACTGTGTCATCTGAAACTGAAACCCCCAAGATCTTACAGAAAAACTGCTGTGCAAAGATAGTCTAAAAAGGACAAAGGGTTAAAAAAAATCATTAAAGTGTTAAGGGTCTTAACCACGCAGAAAAGACTAATCAGTAGTCAGTACAGACAGCGGCTGCCTTGACAACCTGTTATTGAAGGACCCAGAGGGTGTGAACCCTCTTGGATACAATATGAAACTAAAAGCTTCTAAACTTTCCTTAAGGCAAATCACAAGTTTTAAACACAGGTTTGAACTTTAATCAGCCGGTTATTCATCGAGTATTTACAAAGTCCAGGTGCACATGGAGAACTTTGCTGGCTACCGGCGCCATCACTGATTGGCTGGCTCATCCGTGAATGTTTCTGAGTGTTTCAGACATTTGTGGGTCTTCTGGTGCTGGGACGGGCGTATGGAGACACAGATATGGCTCTTGCGTATCTTGGCAGCATGGAAGATTTAGAAGAAAAAGATGGAAATATGTAGCTGCCGAGTACCCCAAACAAGATTTGCAGGGGAAAGGAGGTGACGACATTCAGCTCCTCCCATGAGTTTGACAGCAGAGGTGGCGGCAGAATAAGGGAGGCGGATGGGTCTAGGTGAAGACTTTGTCTAACCCTTCCTGTTTGCTCCCCACAAAGCCCTACCATATCTCTTTAATTCTGGCTAATTTATTTTCATTCAAACATTTATTCTGCTCTGTTAGGGGTTCCTATTATTTGGACATTGTTGGCACACCTGCTTCTGTCTTCCACATCATTCAGTCTTTCTTTTATGTTTTGCTATTTCTTTATCCTTTCTTGCCACCTTCTCGAAGTTTCTTGAACTTGATCTAACTTGTCTCTGGCAGTACCCACAGTGCAATTTATCCTTTCTTTTTTCCCCCTTAGTTTAGTTATTTGATTTTTCATACCTGTTATTTCCATTTGGTTCATTGGAAAGTTACTCCTGGTTTTTGTTTTACATTGCTAACATCTTCCCTTGTTTCCCTGAGTGCATTTCTCATGCTTATTTTGTTTCTGAGGCCCATCTGTCCTGCTTCAGATCACATACACTGTTGCGTTGGGGTCTGTCTTTCAGAGGGGCTGTTCTCCTCTGGGGCCACAGTAGAAAAGACAGTCAATACACAAAGCTGTTTCTGCTAAGTGCTCAGGGTCCACTGGGGGTACCAGCTACTCTTTCTGGCAACGTATTTGGGGAGAGGACAGAGAAGCCAGCCCTGCTGTGCGTGCCTCAAGACAGACCGAAGAAGGAAAACACACAGTAGGTGCTCGCTACATTTTTGCTTAATGAAGGCAGGGGAGAGGGGATGACCCCAGACCCCTAGACTCCTCATTGATGACCCCCCTCTGCTGCTCCTTCACCAGGAAAACCCTTGGAGCTTAATCCTCTGGGAGAAGTAGCACCAGGATGGGGCAATCCCCCTGAGTGCTGGCCCACCCCACTGTTTCCATCCATTCCTCACTCCTGGCCTGGCTGCTGCCAGTGTCCAAGGGATCAGGGCTCAGACCTATCCCAGGCATGGAGAAGAGAAGGGTTCTGCAGAGGCTAGATCTGCAGGGTGGGGATCCCTGGGGGCTGGGAAGTGGCGTCTGGATCCTGCCAGGTTTGTGGGGCCTGGGAGCCTCCTGGCAAATCTCAGCACAGACTCTGGATTTCTTCTCAGACAGTGAGTGGCTTTGGATATTCATTAGGAAACCTAATATCCAGAAAACCATGCCTCACCTCCAAAAGATTTCAAGTCACTTATAAAAACTTAGTCACATTTAAACAGGAAGGTGCAGCCTCGGCAGTTTGAGGCAATCCCTGGAAATGAATCTCAAGTTTTCCATCTACTGGTCAGTTTCACTTTGGTTACTAAGCAACTGATAAATTGACCAAAATATTTAATGTGATAACAACGGCTGTACTTACCTTTCATTACGAGAGCAACTCTCGTCTTTCCCAACCTTTGAAATGACAATGACAACACTGAGCTCTGCGGGTGCAGGGCAGGCCTATTCAGCACCAGGGCTCCTGGTTACAGCTGGGCCCAGCAGTTCCCACTCACAGAAGGGACCAGAAACCACAGGAGGAGATGACAGGAGGAACCAGGGAAGCAGTTGGCAAGTAAAAGTTCAGATTATTATTTTCACTGTTCTTAGGGGGCATCATGCTTTTTAAAGCCCCCCCCCCAAAAAAACCAAAACAAAGTAGCTGGGTGTTTAAATATGATTGGGGTTTTGAAGATGGGAAGTGTGACCATCAGCATCTGCGGACCAGGACCAGGACGGCAGGTCTGGCCTCGGAGCGCCCTGTGCCGAGTTTTCACAATCCCCCCCAGCAAAACTCATCCTGCCAAACTGTCCTGAATAAGTAATATGAAAACGCCCAGGGGTTACCACCACAACTATAAATGTTATCTCAGAAGTACAGTAATGAATTAAATTGTGTGGGCTCTCACAGTGTGAGCGTCAACAGTATTCCAGGGACTTTCATTCTTTCCATTCTGAAGGCTCAACTACCCCATCAGTATCTGGAGCCTGACATTAGCCTAAAATCATTTATTTTTCCAAAGTCCGTAATAACCGCACATATTGTTTGCTCAGCAAAGCGATTTATTATAAAAATTTAGTTCTCTCACCTTTTTACAAGCTGACAAAACAGCTTCCACTGATCTATTAACCTGCACACGGCATTATGCGCCGCTCTGACTTCGAATAGCAGATAATTTCAGTTTGGCCTAGAATATGTAGTTCATTCAATCAGTTCCCTACAGATCATTTCAGGGTATTCTCTGGGCTAACACACAATTTTTATGAGGAACTGAAAAGGACACGGTCAAGGTCGATGGAAGGGAAATTGTATCCATGCTGGAAACTCGGTATTTACTTCCCCAGAGCCTCCTGAGCGCTAACGCATGGCACCAAGGCAAGGCCTGTGCATATTTCAATACCCAACGATCACAATGACATCAGGAGCTGTTAAAACAAAGTATATCCACAAGGCAGTCAAAAAAACCGTACAGGACAGCCCTCAAAGATCAGTGTATCTTCCTGGACTCAAGTCAAAAGCCAACAGTCTCAATACCAGATTGTAAAGTTCTTTGGCATCAAAAGAAGAAATATCTAAAGATTAATTCTTCCTGCTTTAAAAAAAACCAAAACCCCAGAATCTTGATAAAGTGAATGTTCCCCCTTCACCCTGGGTGCTGCATGTCACGGCCTACTTGTCCTTAACGTGGGTCCTTTTCATGACAACCTACACCCCAGGCGAAGCTTGCTTAGCCCCAGAGAAGGCATGTCCTGTGTGCTGCTCCATCGTGGGCGCTGTCCCTCCCTGATGGGTGTAAGCCCAGCCCAAGCTGCAGGAGGGCACACTCTGATCACAATGCCTGCTGAGCGCCTGCTGGGCACCACACCGGAGAGAAACAAGTGAGCAGGGGCTGAGCGGGCCACGGCACACAGGTACACCCTGCACGACCTAGGAGCACAGCAGAGGTACCGACAGCGGGAAGGTGGGCAGGGCCCTCTTCCGCCAACTCAGAGGGAGACACAGGTGATTCAGTACAGGGACACCCCAGAAAGCGGTACACAGGGCTCTGCAGACACGAGCAGGAACAGTCTGGGGGAGGAGAGGACACCCGGTCTGGATCCTGGAAGATGAGGACGAGCTTACTGAGCAGAGGGAGGTACGACCTTCCAGAGAGAGGAGAAAAGCATAACGTGGTCAGTCCAAGTCTGTGCCAACTTTCCCGTTGCTGTCTTCCATTTTCATGGTATCCCACGACTTGTCTGCCCACAAAGATAGCGTGGTCTCTCCCGCTCCCTCCTCACACCTCCCATTTCCTTCTCTCGGATAACCGCGCTGACCGGTGCTTCTGGAACTACATTAAACACAAGGACGACAGCAGAGACCCTTATCCAGGGTCTGACTTGAAGGGTAACGTGTCTAACCATATTGCTGAATTTGGGCTTCAAATATATTATTTTGTTAATGAAATATCCAACTGTTCCTATTTTCTTAAGACTTTTTAATAAAAGACGGATATTGATTTCATTAAGAATCTTTTACGTGTTTATGGAGCTAATGAAATGGATTTCTCCTGTGACCTGCTAACATGGTAAATTATCCTGACAGTTACCTGCCCCCTTTGGTTGTGGCGTAGCACCCATTTCATATGCTTGCGAATGCTATTTGCTAATATTTTATTTAGTATTTTTTCCATAAATATTTATATATGAGATTGGCCTTTAGTTTCTGTTGTCTTATGTTAGTCGGGGTGAAATCTTTCTCTTTGTAGACAAGGTGAGCTGTTGCACATTGGATGATATTACTGTGGGCAACCTAAGCCCGAACCCCACTAGGATGGGCTGGACGGTCCTGGCTCCCCTCAGCGGCCTCCGCTGCTGCCCACATGAGGGCCCTTCCCTCCCGCCTTGCCCTCTAAGCTTGTTCCACACCGCCTCTTCCCACATGGAATCCCCACAGGCGCTGGGTTCAAATCCAGCCTGTCGCCGCCAGTCTGCCCTGGATGGCGCAGCTGATCCCTTGAGTTCCTTTGTGGCTCCTTCTCTCCTGGGTAGACCCATGTGACTCACGGGCAGGGTGCCCTCAGCTTCCTGTGGGCCCAGACTCTGCAGGGAGCAAGGGGTCAGTGGACGATTACAGAACCACCTCCTATCAACACCTCGTTCCCTTTCTGGCTTTATTTTCTACTTTTCAAACAATATCCAGTCTTCTCAACAAAGGAGCCTAAGCGCAGAACTGCTTCCTCGCCAGGCCCTCGTGCTGGAGTTTATTCCCTGTTTTTTGCAGCCTTGTTTTCTACCATCCATAGGGACACCCAGTCCATGTAAATTTCCCTCTGCAGCTCAATCAACACTCGCCTGGTTTCTTTAGTCCTATTCTGTTCCTAGAATAGAATGCCATGCTTGTCCCACCTTCAGGCCCCTGCAGCCATCTAGTCTCAGCTCCCGGGGTCCCGCTCTGAGAGGCGCCCCCGCTATGACCCCACTACTCTCCTCTGTCCACTTGCTGTTTTCACGGTGCTTATTCCTGTCTGGAAATATCTCGCTCATGTATTGTTACTTGCTTATTCACCACCATGATTCCAGAGAACACAGCAGGTGCTCACTAAATACTTGTTGACTAAATATGCAAATGAGCAACATCTGTGCTACCTGAAGTCCACTCTGCGTCTGATAGGCAACAGTTCAGTGTCTAGTATTCTAAAGAGCAGAGAATACAGAACTATTCTGCCAAATTTTAAGTATGACTTTTAAAGAAAGTGTACAAGCTGTCTTCGCAGAAGGAAAATAGTTTACTTTTTACAGCCTTTGACAAACAAGGTTTAATAGCCTTGGGAAAAAAGTACATAAAGACCCAGAGTTGGGCTTCCCTTTGACCCCTGGAGGCCTGGCTCCTTGTGCCCAACCCAGTGCTCGGCCCAGACTGAAGACACGGGGCGGAGCGCGGGTGGGGTGGGAAGAGAGAGTGTTTTGGGGAAAGGTTTTCTTGAAGGGCCCTATCTTTCATTTTCTACCTGAGTTTAAGCCACGTCTGCTTTGGCAGGAGGGGAGGGAGGGTGAAGCCATCTGATGTCCTCCAAGCCACTGATCAAATGTGTCACTCCAGAGTGGCCCCACCCCTCCCTGATCAAGGGCTGGGACTGAGACCATCCAGTTCATAGAGCCGGATCTCTAGGGATAACTTTCTAGAAATAGTGGTTTTAATTTTTATTGAAAATGAAACTGTGTGGAGAGACAGTTAAATGGCCAGAATGTCACCCCTGCCTGCTCAGAAATCAACCACAATTTGTTGTTTTATGACCATTATATTAAATTTAAATGATACAACAGTAACAATTAAAAATAATTTTAGCTAAGCCTCATCTTTTCAATCCCAAATGGGAAGAAAATCTCCATTCTTGCCCCACTATTTAGTTAACTTGTTTACAGGGAACGATTTAAATGGAATCTTCCTTTCATTCTTTAGTTCGATCCAAGTCCATCTGACGAATGAGGTGACCTTCTACAGCCCACACGGGGTTCATCTTCCGCCTGTGCCAAACCTACAGGATGGCTCCGGCAGGCTGGTCACCCACCAGAGTATGACCCTCAGTGTGACCAGGAGCAGCCTGTGACTGTCACTCAGTTTTCAGACACCTCCAGGCAGAGAACACGGGACAGCTGCAGCGCAGGGAACTGGGTTATGATATTGCATAATTCATCCTGCTTCTGCTCCTGAGACCGTCCAAAGCCGCCAGGGACAGCATCTGGATTCATCTTTGGACGCTTCTTATCATTTCTCTGGAGTTCCAGCAGCTCTGCTCCACCAAAAGCAATGGGGAGCAGGTTGGATATGAAAATCCCTTTCTTTCCTTAAATCAAGTACCCTGACAGAGCCACCAGAGGTGAAATTAGGAAAATCTGGTCTACAGAACAGAAAGAATGTGGCTGGCGGCACAAAGGGATTCGAATTCTTCCCCACTGCCTTTCAGTTGCTCAACCTTGGCAGACCTCTGAGCCAGACAGTCCGGTGCACAGGAGGGGGGGCCAGGCCACCTTCCCCAAGAAACTGGCCTGAGGGTGAAACGAGAACTCCTGGGGGCTGGGGGTGGAAAGGGCTTTGTAAACCACCAAGGGGCCTGTGCATATTCATTATTACTGTGCATGAAAATCAGGATCTTTGACTTCGGGTTAGAACTAATTTTTAATACCCTTAGATAATCACAACCACCTGTGAAGTAGTTTTGATTCCAGCCTGAATCTCATCGAGCCTCAAAATCCAACTACGAAGTCACACGGAAGAGAGGACAGAGGGACTCGATGAACCACACCTGGGGGTGCCATTGGCAACACCCTGACTGGGGTGAGGGGGACATTTTCCCAACAAAGGAACCCATTTCTTGCACAAATAAGTTGCAAGGAAAAGAAAAAGAGATGGTGTTGGGAGAATCTATAAAATGACCAAGACTTAAAGGTACAACAACCAATTGCAGCATGTGGACCTTACATGAATCCTGATTCAAACAACTTTTGGAAAATAAAGACATTTGTGACATTTAGGGGCAACTAGAAACTGAAACATTGACTAGATCTATCTGGTAATATGAAGAAATTATTTTTTAGTGTGATAATAGTATCGTGGCTGTATTAAAAAGAAGACTGCGAAGACATATGTGTTAAAGTGCTTAGAGATGAAAGGAAAGGATTCTAGAAGTAGCTTCACAACAAAACAGGAGCATGTAAGACAAGATCAGTCCCAGGTACCTTGGGGTCCCTTCTAAAAGTCTTCCCTCTTTTGTAAGTTGGAAAATCAACATATAAAAAGTAAACAAACCCCCACCCCGTTTTTAAGATGATAAAAAAGCAAAGATCATCATAGTAGTTTTATATCCATCACCACTTGTTAACCATAAAGTCTGCATTGATGCTGACCACTCTGACTCCATTTGCATGGAAATGAGGTGGTGAGTGCGACATGAAAATACTGGAGGCGGACTGTCTGGGAGGACACCGTGGCATGGCTGTGGGAAAGAACACAGATCAGGAGATGACCGTCCATCTGTCCCTGCAGGAAGCCCAGGTCCACCCGATGCCAGACTTTGCCTTATTTAGTCAAGACAGTTACCCTCTCAGAATGTCAATTTCCTCACTTACCAACGGGAGAAAACATATGTGAAAAGCACATCTCTGTAAGAAGAACGTGATTTAAAAAATCATATACTGTATGTACATTTGCTTTGACATAGAAAAAAGCTGTTAGCCAAGAACAGAGAATGGAAAGAAACTGAATTCTGGAAGGGATACCCCAGTCCCATGCCTCATGGACCCGGGCAGGGGGCTCCCATAGTGAGCTGCCCCTACTCAGATAATGGGGGAAACTGAGGCACAAGGTACTACTGTCCACTTCGTGCTCCTTCGTGGACTGTCCACCACCTTAAATTGAACCCCTGGTCATGGAGCAGTTAAAAAGATGCAGGTGACACGGCTTCTGTCCTCCAGGGCTTGCGGAGTGGCTGGGACCACCCAGAAACCACAGGCAGAGAACAACACCAGCAGGAATGGAGACCAGGTTTCTGCTTCTTCAGTTTCAAGTTTTTAAAAGATGTTTTGGAAGGGGCTGCCATTCTGTCATCTGTGCACATGATTTATTTTTTTTCTTTTTTAGCAATAATCTCACCCCAGATAAACCTCACTGGCTATGATATGGGCACCGTGCAGATTTTTTAACAAAGTCTCCTTCACACATTTAGAGTAAAACTTTGTCAGCAAACCTTTCTAGTGGCTGAAACACTGCTTGCCCAACACGAGCGCGCTCTTTCAGAACTGCTCTTGGGGCGTTTCCCTTTCCTGGTCCCCATAACCCGTGAGCATCCTGCCTATGGTCGCCCACGGGGGCTGGCCTGGCTGCTTGGCAACCTGAGAGAAAACCCTGATTGGGCACAGGCACCACCTGCTCTCACGGGCCTCGTGCGCTGCACAGAGAAGAAAACTGCTTGGATGTCACAGGTGGGGAAACTGAGGCCCTGGGCAGTGCTGTGACACATGAGCTCTGGGGCCTGGTGAGCAGTCTGTCTAAGGTGAAACCCTGCCTTTACGCCCAAATGTATGGGCTTCTAATTACCTCCCTTCTCCCACTAAGTACTACATGGTAGGGACTGTTAAGAAAAGGTTTGGTGGCAGAGAAGCTAAAACTGAGAATAAAAAAAGATTTCCAGCTGCATACTAGTTATTACTCTTGGTTTCCTCCCCTTCCTCACGCCCAAGGCCAAGGCCAAGGCCAAGGCCAGGGTGACCTCCAGGGCCCACCTCCTAGGCTCAGGCTGTCTCCTCAGACCACATCCACTCTCTCTGGGGCCTTCTGACTACACAGCTTGTCCTAAACCTTCCTCCACCTGGTCTTTCCCAGACAAATTAAATGCTCAGCTCGCCTGCGGCTCCAAAGTCACTCGAGGATCTGAGGATCTGTCCACATTCCCTTCCCCACTTAACTGCCCTTGCACTTCAGTCGGCTGGTAAGTCAAGTAAAACTGCAGAGCCGGCCGTGAGGCAGCAGAACACTCATAGGAAAGACAGCATCCTTCCTCTTCCTCTCACACTGGCACCAAAAGTCTGCATTTTAGAGGCGTAAGTGCCTTTTTTAGGGCAACTTGAAAATGAATAATTCAGCGGTTCCTATTCTACTTGGGAAGTGTTAGACAAACAATTCAAATGGGGCCAGACTTGCTGGCCCCACGAAGACCGTCCCTTCCCTTCATTCTGACATCATCGGATTTGGCCATGAATCTTTAAGAACACCCTCCATCCTGTCTAATCACTAAAATACCACAAAGGAAGTCCACAATACTCAGACATGGGGGAAAAAAATAGAAAGGTTAATTGCAACATAAAGTTTTCCCTTGTAGCCAAGCAAACAGTATATCAGGGTGTCATAGTAATAATGAACTCTTTATTTT
>VBSM01002153.1:26939845-26958579 GCA_008086735.1 Cheirogaleus medius | reverse complement strand
AAAAAAAAAAGAGGAAGGAAATCAATAGCAAAATATAATATCATCTTATTGATGAGTCTTAAATTAGTCCTCTACTGAGGGAAGATTAATAAAGTTTTAGTGTAGGTTTAAGTACTTTCTTATAAAGAAAATAGTTCATAATGGTGTGCACGTTTTGCAAGAAGCTGTCAGGTCAGTCTACAGAGTTCCTGGCTTAGGGCCGCAGCTCTGCTGGTTCACAAGTGACGAGAAGCACAGGGTGCTAAGTGGATAAAGCTAACATGTCCTCAGCTGGAGGGGATCTCCACCCTGGAGCGCCCTCCAGCCAGGTGGTCGTGGGCAGTGGGGCCAGGGACTGCACAGCAAAGGGTGACTCAGGAGGCAGGGCCATGCCTGGAAAGCCCAGGCCAGACGGCTCTCGTGAGTGGCTCCCCGCAACCAACTGCACGTTTACGGCTTTCACCTCGATTACCCACACTGGGAACATCGGAGTGGACGTGACGAATGGAGCAGGGTCCTCACTCAAGTCTGCAGGTGGCTCTAGGGCAGGTCTGCTTCATCTGCACCCTCCTATAGACACCCCTACATTGCTCTGTGAGCCATGTAGGAGCACTGTGGCTCCAGCCCCAAGGAGAGTGGGGCTCTTGGGGAACGTCACCTGCTGCTTACAGATCCACCTCTAAAAAGGCAAGGCTGAGTTTCTTTTCCCGGTACCTGGCACAGGTGGGTGCTCACGAAAGGGTTGTGGCATGAATGGATGAAGGAGCCAAGGCCCAGACAGGGTGGAGGAGGCCCAGACAGGGCTTGTGGCAATGGGGCTCCAGCTCATGGGACAAGGCTGCCTGCCAGGTGTGTCACTCACGGCCACTCCTACTCCCTGGGCTGCAGAGACACATGCTGGCCAGGGCAGGAGCACACAGCAAAGAGGCAATTAATACCCACGTGACTTAGTGGATACAAGCTAAAGGCTCTTTTGTTAAGAGAAGAAATTGGCCCTTTTCATTAGGGGGAACCCAGCAAGCTCTCCTTAGAGAGAGAGAGATGGAACTCAAAAAAGGACCCTGTCTGGGAATTTGAAAGAAGAATGATGCATCTTCATGCCTTTTGGTGTAGCTGTTTTGGGCACAGAAGGAATGCTCTGTGAGCACAATGGTTGGTGACACGTTACTGTCAAGCCACACTAACAGGGCCAGAGTTAGGCAAGAGTAGGATACTTTCAAGACCTTCAAGACTGACACCAGACGGGTCAACTCTGAAAAAGCTGGCATCGCTCTTCTAAGTCAATGGTCTATGTGACTGTGTAAACATACAGCATTTTTGCCTTTGATGATGGTTTGGAAACATCTGTCCAGCACCTGGACCCCAGGGCTCCTTCCAATGGGGCTCCGCAGGAGAACACATCTATTGGGGCACTGTCATGTGCTTCCACTCTGTGCCTGGGTTGGGGGGCTCTCTGTCACCCCGACCCGGGGTGGGCTGCTCACTGACTGGCCCAGCCTAAGCTAGAGGCCAACTTGTCCTAGAGCCGCTGGCCCTCCGCTGTGCCCAGGCCTCGCCTGGCTGGCATGCCAGGAAGGGTACCACCGCGCTCGGCACTAATTAGCTGTGTCCGGGGCCTCGGTTCACACATCTTTAATGGGGGTGGGGGGAATTATAGCACACGATACAGAGGTTCCCTTTCTGTGCTAATGTTTTAACCGTGTGATGATTAAAACAAGTGATGTGCACCCCTCACCCTTCCACACTATGATCATTTCTACGCTGGAAGAGGAGAGGAAAATGACATTTTTCTGGAGGTTGGGAAAATTTGTTATTGATAAATAAAGGGGGAGGAATTTCTCACAAAACCAACAATGCTCAATAAGTAGCTGATACTCAATGAGTGCTAAATGCTTTTGCACACGTACTCTCTACAACAGCCATACGTGGCAAGAATGAGAACTGACCCCCAAGACAAAGAGGCTTTTAACAAAGTGAGATGAGTGGCCCGATGTCACACAGCTAGGTAGTGGCAATGAAGGGACCCAAACCAGGTCTGTCTGTTTGCTTCCAGAGCCTTTCTTAAGTCTCGGATTATATATCTTATTTTTAAAAGCCCATGAGGCCAGTTGTGGTGGCTCACGTCTACAATCCTAGCACTTTGGGAGGCTGAGGCAGGAGGATCGCTTGAGGTCAGGAGTTCGAGACCAGACCAAGCAAGAGCGAGACCCCATCTCTACAAACAATAGGAAAATTAGCCAGGCGTGGCGGCATGTGTCTGTAGTCCCAGCTACTTGGGAGGGAGGCTGAGGCAGGAGGATGGCTTGAGCCCAGGAGTTGGAGGCTACAGTGAGCTATGATCTTGCCATTGCACTCTAGCCTGGGTGACAGAGCAAGGGCCTGTCTCAAAAAAAAAAAAAAGAAAAGAAAAGAAAAGCAAAAGCCCATCAGATGAGGCCTCAGGAGGGAGAATGCCCTGAGTTCAGTCTGGCTCCTGGTCACCCATGTGCAAACCCCTGGCCCCAGCAGAGCAACTGGCAACACGGACAAAGGGAGCAGAAATCAGCACAGCCCTCCAGACTCCCACCTGCACCATCCTCCAATAAAACAGAAGCAAACTAAAAAACCAGAGTGGATCTGCCAAATTAGATGCCAGAGGTCACTGAAGGAAAAACACCCAGACACTGGTTTTGGGCAGCACTCCCACGAAAACTCAATCTGCACATGAAAGGTGACCCTTCCCCTGAGTGCTGGGGGATTCCTACAGGGGCGGGCAGGACCTTCTCTCGGAGGGATCCCAGCTCAGTGGTTCACTTTCTAGCAGTACACAGTTGTCCCTTTTGGTGCCAAAGGCTTACCACTCCTCTGCAGAGCCAGATCCAGGTGGGGTCTGGACTGGTCCTGGCTCCCCCAATTCCCACAAGGAGGCCCTGCTGGCCCAGGGACTTGAGCACCCCAATGCCTGGGGGGAGATGTGCTCAGAGACCCCGAGGGAGGGCCCTGGGTAGCCCCAGCTGGTACCTTCCAGCTCTTCCCACACCATCTCAGTCTCTGGATCCTTTCCACCAACAATCCCTCCTCCTGAGTCTGTCTCCAATGTTCTTAAAGTCAAAGGATCCTTTTAAAAACCTCCATCAATTAACTCTTTACGGAGCCCTCCAAGTACATTCACTAGGAGGCCACTCAGAGCAAGTCAACTGCCTCTCCTTCCTCTGTCCTTCCTCGCCCACGACCCCAAACAAAACCAGACAGGCCAAATCATTACTCTGGGTTGGCTGAAAAAAGTGTGGCTGCTGTCAGATGGGGCTGTGATTTGATTTTTCTTCAAGACCAGGAAGCCACAAGGCTCCGAATACCTCTGGATTTTAGGTACAAGGAGGGATTTCTTTGTTCTTCCCCAACAGGAAAGGCCAGGCAACCTTTGCCCTTTCTGTCTTGTTGAAGGCGGGGCAGCCACACCAAGAGGTTGTTTTCGTTCATTAAATTTGTAATGAGTAGGCCACGCTGACTAGGAAACAGCAGCGCTTAAGTATGCAGCCTTCAAAGATGGGTCTGAAGCCTTAATGTATCAGCAGCGACTATTAAATGACTTACTGTGTGTGCCTCTTTGATCATGAGCTCGCTCCCTGACAGGTGTCGCCCGCAGGCAACCCATCAGTCTTTTGAAAGGCAGATCCTATCACATGACGACACAGGAAGCATTTTCAAAAAATCCCGATCAGTCCCGTCAGAAGGCAATAAAATCATACGCAGTTATTGTGCAGAGGAAAAGTTTTTCTTGTAAATAGCTAAGCATTGTCATTATCCCTCTTTAATGATTCAGACGCATGCCCCGCCCTGACCGTATGACACGTAGTATGCAATTAGAGCTAGTCCCAACAGTCCAGGGAAGGCAATTTAAACAAAAAAAGGAGGAAAGAACACATTTTCCACCAACCTTGATTTTTCACTTCGGCAAATTCCTTGTTGTATTCTTCGAGAGTTTCCCTAAGTTTCTGGTTCTCTGTTTCAATATCGTGCAGGCGCTGCACTTTGAGCTGGAGCTGCTGCCCGAGATCCAGAGCCGGCACCGGATCTGCAGGACAGGAGAAGACATGTCACCCCACTCTGTACCCAAACGCGCCCCCTCTGCAGGGTGCAGCTCAGGTCTCCGGGGAAGTCAGCTCTGCAGGCTCCCTGGGGCAGTCTCAAGTCCCCTGTGGTCTTGCCCGTAGCCCCCTTGCTGGAGGGGGGGCTTCTCTGGTGCTTTGCAAAGGAAGGACCCAACCTAGGGTCCTTTATGGGTGAAAAGGGGGTGGCAATAGCCACGGGATTCACTAGTATTTGCCAAGCACTCTGGCCTCATGCACCATTTTCTGGATTTTTATTCTTTTATCTGGTAAAAAGAAAAATACACAAGGCAGCAGCAGGAGCTCCAGGAAGATCAACCACATGCCCAGAGCTGAGCCTGGAGGCCAGACAGGCCATGGAAGTGCTTGTGAGTTTAAAGTTTCCAATAACTGTATGAAGTTGGAAATAACAGCTGATACCCTGAGAGTGTCACAGACTTCACAGGACACGTTTATGGACATTTTCTCCTTTGAGCCCTACAACGATCTCTCCTACAAGAGACATGGGACACTGAAGCTCAGGGAAGCTGAGTGACTTGCCTGCGGTCACCCAGCTAGTTAGTGGGCGTGAGTCTTGGAGTCTATCAACTCCAAGTGACAGTTCTTTACAACTAGGAAGTTCACCCAGAGGAGCGGAGGAAGCAGAAGCCACCCCATTCCAGGAGATGATTGCTTTTCATCACCATCCCCCTTCACAGATGAAGGATGCTCGGAAGAGTCAGGGGTTAGTGGCCATGGATCCGAAGGCTGCAGAACCTGATAGAAGAACAGCTGGTGACCCAGTGTGACCCCTGCCATGGGCAGCCAGCCAGGAGGCCACCGCGCTCCTGATCACAATACTAAGAACTGAACAGCATCCAGCCCAGTCACATGAAGTCTTGTGGCCAAGTTGATGTGCTATCTGCCATCAGATAGCACATTATTTACAAAAATCTGGATTTTAAACCCAAGTTAGAGATTGCAAACATGAAATTTACAGTACTGACTCTTGGATTTTGTTTTTACCATTAATTCAGCACAAGACGGAGAGACATTAAATGTTCTTCTGCTTTGGTTCCATCTCTAGTTTTCCCTCTGTTGCCCAAGAGGCAATTATAATCCACCTGCTGGGCGCCCACGGAGCGACTTCCTTTGGAATTCTCAGGCTCTGTCAGAGTCGAAGAATACCCGAGTCCACCGGGCTTAGGAAGATTATTGAATATATTTCTGGTATGGGCGCCAGCGTCACTTGCGAGATGGCTGCAGAGATTTAGTCTCCTGTTGCGGAATGCTAAACACCAGGCAGGGCGGATCAACAAGGGCATATATTCAAGAGCTCACTTAGTTTTCAAATGCCAGAGCCATTAATTTTTCAGACCACCCTTGGTTCCTGGAATTGAGGGCTGGGTCTACCATGCCTCAGTCAACGCATCCGCCAGGAGCCAGGAGCTCCTCGGGATGCCAATGTCTGTGCAGAGTTTACAGAAGGCAGGCACTGGGCTCTGCTGAGCGCGGCGTTGCCAGCCCAGACTCCGTGCGCTGGGGTTTAACACCAACACTGTCCATCATCACGCACGGCCCCGGCTGCCAGGCTTTTATCCTGAGTGTGTGCACGGTTTATGGCCGCATCGCTTTCTCATTTATAGCTTTTCACTATTATTTTAATCAGCACTAAAATATTTATGTTAAATTTGATTTCAAAAGCTATTTTAGGGAGATGGTTCTTTGTAAGCAGGAGTAGTGATAACATGAAAAACGGAATCCTCGGTACATTCCAGATTTTTTTTTTTTCCAACTATTTTCCCAGGGTACCTTCTCAACCTGCACCCTTTCCCACCTCCATGGCCTCATGCTGGGCGAATGGCCTGCAGGAAGTGAACAAATGAACAGTCTGTCCATAGTCCCCTGACACAGAACTACAACCTGAACCTGGCACAGAGGTCACGGAAGGAGTGGCAAGGAGGGGGAGCAACTGCACTTGTATAAAAGTCTATTAACAGTCACTCATGTAGGCTTCCCAGCACGACTGCCAGTACAAATTATATTTTTCAAGAACTAAGCAAGTATACTGCCCTCTATTCCTAACATTTCTGTTGATAACGTTTCCAGTTCATTCTTTTTAAAAGGCCAGGACCCCACTGTATCTGCTTCGAATAAAAAGTAGCTTCCCTCATGCGATTCAGCAAGGAATCCAGTGACATATAAAAATAACAAGCACATTACCAAGTGAATAGTAACTAGACCTTTACGCACATTTTCAGAGTGTTATATTGTAAATGAAAATTCAGGCAATCTCATAATTATTCATTATGGCATGTATATTTAATTTAACACTATTAAAGGTTAATGCCTAAGTAGCAAAACTGGTCACAGAATAAAGGATGAACTGAATGTTCAAACATCTCTCTGCATTAAACTCCAAACTTTACTACAGCACAGCGGATGACTAAATGCCTATAGCATCTGAATACTGTTTTGGGATATGTAAAAGGCATTGCTAAAGTACCTCTTAGGCTTAATTTTTATTACTTGTATTAAAGGAACAGCTAATTACCACATGACAATATAATGACTCTAGCATGTTTGGGCTAGAGACCAAAACAATGAATTTTGGCAGGCCAAACCCCAACCTGCATGTTAATCTGGGGAAATCATAGCTTTTTGTCTCGTTAATGATTTCCAATGCCATTTAAACCCCACACAAGTATTGTTAGGTCTTATTCTGAATGTCAGAAGCCTCCGATCTCAGCAGCTCAATTAGAGAATTGTCTGGGGGAGGCAAGAGAACACACCCATAGGTAAAACAGGAACTCACAGAATCCGGTAACCGGTCTTCCCAGCCTCTTCCAATTCAACGTGCCTGCCAGGTCCACCCACCCGGCATGACACACTCGCAAAGTGCTTTACAATCATCTAATGGTTAATTCCTAAAACACTCTTCGAGGTATTATATAGCTCATTATGCAACACGGGACTCCATATTAATAATTATAACAAACAATAACAATATTGCCATTTGTATTTATCCAGCTCCTTTTCCTAAGTGCATGTAGCATCATCTCGTTAATTCCAACCATCACATGGTCAGCGGCCGGGGGAGGGAGCTCTGCCATGTTCCAGGCCCTGGTGGCATCTCACCCAGGGACGGGGGGTGGGGTGGGGTGGGGGAAGGAGCTGGCCAGGCAACTGGGTATGCAAAATTCTAATTAAGATTTCTGCTTCCTGAACCAGCAGCCAACTAAATTATACTGTCTTCTTCAAGTACTCATTTAACAAGTATTTCCAAAGCAACTACCTGCTCTGGGAAAGGCCCAGGCCAGGCACCAGCAGGGGAAGTTGGCCAGGTCTGCAGGGATCTGTCTCACAGAGCAGATAAGCCACATAAGTCAGTGACCCAAGATCACATATGTGGAAGACCACTCCCGGGTGGAGAGACTGGGGAGAATAGTGGGCTTTTTTTAGAGGAAGAGGTGGCATTTGACTAGTCCCTTTAAAGGACACACGGAATTTACACCTGTGGGGACCAGGCGGGGGTGTCAGTCCGTGTGGATGAGAGAGCGAGGAGTGGGGAGTACAGCACAGGCCAAAAGGACAGTTCACTGTGATGCCAGCAGCTGAAGGGCACGTTCTGTGACATCTGACTGTTCTAGGTGTGGATGGGACACAGGGTGAAAAAGACACAATCTTTGCTCCCAAATGCTTGACCTTCTAGTGATGTGAGGGTGACTGACAAGATGAAAAGCCAAACAAAAGAGAACACTTTCAGATACAGACAGTCCCTGACTTACAATGGTTCGACTTAAGATTTTTTTGACTTTAAAATGGTGTGAAAGTGATACACATTCAGTAGAAACTATACTTTGAGTACACATCGACCATTCTGTTTTTCACTTTCAGTACAGTATCCAATAAATTATAGTGGATATTAAACATTTATTACAAAATAGGCTTGATGTTAGATGAATGTGCCCAACAATAGCCTAACGAGCACATTTAAGGCTAAGGCTAAGCTATGATGCTTGGTAAGTTATGTATTAAATGCGATTTATGATATCTTCAACGTATGATGGGTTTACTGGGACACAGCCCCATCGTTAGTCCAGGAGCATCTGTACTGGCCAGCATGAAGGAAGGACAGTCACAGGGAGGTGGGGGAAGGGGTCCTGGAGACAGGTGGACAGGAATGGCCTCTCTTAGGAGGTGAGCTGGGAGGGAGATCTGGATGGTGATGAGGGGATGCTGTGAGGATTCACTCTCGGCAGAGGCAGCAGCCGGTGCAAAGATCCTGGGGTAGGTGTGAACGTGGCACATCCAAGGCAGGTGTGGCTACAGTGAGAGGCCGGGAAGAGCGGGCAGGGGGAGGAGCCGGGAGCAGGGAGACGATTTAAAGAAAAATAGTAATGAAATGAGGGGAGAAATATAAGAATCAAACTGAATTCTAGAGCTGAAAATACAATGTCTGAAAGGAGCTGAGCACAGAGCTGGGATTCGATTCTGTTCCTGCCGAAAAACCATCGGAAGAACAGGACCCTTCCAAGTGGAGCCGCTGTGGCATAAGAAGAAAACCGCAGTACTTAAAGCCACCAAAAGGTTTGTTGGTTTTCTCTCCTGGCAAAAATATGTAAGAGTTTTAAGCTTAAAGATGAGCTACACAATTTTCTTTAAAAAAGCTAAGTGATCCAAATTAGCTGGTCCGTACCGCGATGGCAAGTGGCTGTCGTATCAGAAACACGCTGCCTGCCAGATATTATTGAAAAAATAAACGCATGCTCTATGTCTCTGAAGTAAACGTGTGCTTCAGTACTTAGCAAGGAGTAAAACTACTTCTTGAAAGAAACGCATGCTATAGAGACAGTGTTCTGAAAATGGAAATGCTCCCGTCATCATATACACTTTTGGGAAAAGACAACAGCCTCTACAAAAATGTCGCAATGTCTCATATTCTCAATGTCTCATATCACACAAGAGGGCGTGTAGTGTACGGTTTAGGGTGTGGGCCAGACTACATGCATTCAAATCCCAGCTTGGCCACTTACTGGCTGTGCAAATTGGACAAGTCACTGAACTCCTCTAAACCCTTAGTTTCTTCATTTATAAATTGGGCATAATAATTGTGCCTGTAACAAGACATTGTTATGAGGATTAACTTCTAAAATTGCCGGCCACAGAGTTAACAGAGTCAATAAATGTTACCTATTATTATTTACTAACTCAAACCTACTTAAGTATTTGCCAAAAGAAGTTTCAAACCATTGTTTAATAATATTAAAAAAATGCAACATCTTCTGACAAGTTAGCAAAAAAAAAAAAAAAAAAAAAAAGGAAAAAAGAAAATTTACCAGCCAAGTTTCCACAAACACCGTCTCATAATTAGTACAGGTTGAGTATACCTAATCTGAAAATCCAAAATCCAAAATCTAAAACACTTCTGGTCCAAAGCATTTTGGATAAGGGATATTCAACCTGTACACAGGTTTCAAAAATATGTATCATATTTTTATAAATATGGCTAATAATGCACTTCTTCAGTTTGAATCTATTTATCTTTGTGAGTTATCTTTTCCAGCCACTTATAACAGCCATTAAAACCAAGAATCAAAATTAACAAAACTTGGAAACTTTGCTTCTGGCCATGACTGGTTTACTGGTATTGGGCTTGCCCTTTGGCCACATACAACTAGAAAATTAGGCAAAAAATATGGAACAATTGTTTACAGACACTGGAGAACGGGTAGAGCAGGACTGTGATCTCTGAAAGAAGGGAAGCAAATGAGATGAACCCTATGATCACGCTGACTTTCTAGCAGGAAGAACTCTCTGGACTGCCCCCCATGGAAGGGTAAACCCATGCAGAGCGTGATGGTCTTCTTGGGTTGAGAAGACAGAGATGAGAAGACTGGGAGGCTGCAGCAACTGGAGTTTGCAGGGCAGAGCACTGAAAAGGAAGGACACAGAGAAAGAGAAACAGAAATCTGCAGAGGGGTGATCTAGAGTCTGTTGCCAAAAGCTAAGGTGCACATGCTAGGGTGAAATGCCACAAGGATGGGCAAGAACTACAAGGAAAGTCTAAGCTGAACAACTCCCAGAGTCTAACGTTTGGGAGACTTTCGAGTTAACAACCAGCCAGAGAGGGGAGACTTGTTGAAGAGCAAGGACATTCATTCATTAAAGACACCAGGAGGGTCACTCTAGAGTGGAGGGTGCTCTTAATTTTAGAATAAAGGCTAGTCCACTCCCACCCCAAAGCTAAAAACAGCCTCAGAATGATCAAGCTGATCTGCAAGTAATTTAAACTCCAGCTCAAACAAACTTCAACACTCATAAGACAACAAAGTCTAGTTAACATTCATGATGTCCAACATCTGACCAAAAATTACCAGACATGCAAAACAGGATAACCAGGGGAATAATAAAAACAGAATCAGAAATGACAAGACACAGTGGAACTTAGTAAACTAAAACAGCTATTATGAGCAGGCACAAGGGTGTGAAGAAAACTATGACTACCTATAATAAGGAGAGAAATAGATGATATAAGAATCAAATGGAATTTTGAAGCTTAAATACTCTATCTGAAATGAAAAAAATTCACTCGATTGGCTTAACAATAGATTAGACACTGCAGAAGAAAAATGTTCAGTGAATCCAAAGACATAGTATTAGAAATTGTCCAAACAGAAGTACAGAGCAAAAAGAATGGAAAAAAGTTACTAACACCTCATCAAGCTATGAAACAAAATTAAACAACTTAACATACACATCCCAGAAAGGGGTAAGAGGTGTATCTGAAGAAATAGTGGCAAAATTTTCCAAATTTAGTGAAAGTTATATAACAAAAAATTTAGGAAACACAAACTCCATGCAGGATAAACACAAGGAACACCAAATAAGCATAATCAAATTTCTGAAAACGATAACAAAAAGTTAACGTCATAAAAGGCAGATTAAAAAAAGATTCATTATGTGAGAAGAAAGATACAAATGATTGGAGATTTGCCAGAAACAGTCAGTCCTGAGAGAAAAAAATCAAAACCAAAACCACCAACAATTTTATACTCAACAAAAAGTATTCTTTAAAAATGAGGGCAAGGTAGAGGATTCTTTTTCCCAGATGAACAAAAGCTTACAGAATTCACTGTCAGTAACTTACACTATAAAAAAAAGTTAAAGGGAATTCTATAGACTGAAAGAAAATTATGCCATGTGGAAACCTGGATATAAACAAAGGAATAAACAAAACTGGAAATGGTATTAATAAATAGATGGGTAAAAATAAAATGCTATTATTTCATTTTTAATTTCTTTAAAACATAACTGACTATTTAAAACAAAATAATAACAATGTATCATAGGGTTATAACATAGGTAGAAGTAAAATGAGTAACAATACACAAAGAACAAGAGGGAGAAAATAAAAGTATGTTGTAAGATTCTTGTATCGTATGTGAAATGGTACATTATTTGAAAATATACTGTACTAGGTCAAAGATACTTACTTTACACACTAAACTAACCACTAATAGAGAGTTAGAGCTAATAAGGTAGTTGGGAAGGTTAAAAAAAAATAAAATATACACAATTAATCCAAAGAAAGTAGTAAAACCACAACAACAACAAAAAACAACAGGTGAGACACATAGAAACAATAAGATGGCAGACCAACAAATAGTAAGATGATAGACTTAAACCCAACTCCATCCATAATCACATTAAATGTAAATGATCTAACATTCCACTTAAGAGGCAGGTTGTCAGACTGTATAAAACAAGCAAGACATAGCTATTATATGCAACTTAAGTATAAAGATACAGATATGTTAACAGTAAAAAAAAAAAAATAGAAAAAGACGTAACATGAAAACACTAATCAAAAGAAAGCTTAAGTGCCTATATTAAAGTCAGACAAAGAAACCTTCAAGGAATATTGCCAGGAATAAAGAAGATCATTGTATAAACTTAAAAGAATCAAATCACTGACAGGATGTAACAATCATAAAAGTATATAAACCCTCAAACAAGGCTTCAAAATATGCAAATCAAAAACTGAATTAAAAGGAGAAAAAGAAAAATCCACAAGAAAAGTTAAAGATTTCAAAATTTCTTTCACATTAGTTAAGAGTACAATTAAATACAAAATCATTATGGATACAAAGGACTCGAACACTATGAACCAACTTGACCTGACTTTTATAGAACACTCCACTCAAAAGCTACAGAGTATGATTCTCTTCTAGTGTACATGGGACATTCATCAACGTAGAACATATACAGGACCATAAACCAAGTCTCAATACGTTTAAAAGAACAGAAATCACACAAAGCATGTTGTCTGACCACAATGAAATAAAATAGTGCCCTAAGACTCCACTTTAAAAAACTCCAAAAAGAACAAATTAAACCCAAAGTAAGAAGTATTATTAGCAAATAATAACAGAAAGCAACAAAATTGAAAACAAGAAAAATGAGGAAAACAAGAAAAATGAGGAAATCAATGCAAACAAAAACTGGGTTTTTTTGAAAAAGCATTAAAATTGGTGAGCCTCTAGCTAGATTGATCAAAAAACAAAAAACAAAAAACAAAAAAAAAGGAGAGTTCACAAGTGCCAAGATCAGCAAATGAAAGACAGGATATCACTACATGTTCTACAGATATTTAAAAGATAACAAAATATTTTGAACAATAATACGCCAATAAATTTGATAATTTAGATGAAATGGATCATTCCTTTAAAAAATTCCAAATTAACAAAATTGACTCAAGAAGAAATTTAAAAATCTTAATAGTTTGTATCTGTCAAAGAAGTTAGATCTGTAATTAAAAACCTTAGTAACAAAGAAAATCCCAAGCCCAGATGGCATCACGGTGAACTAGAGAAGTTTTGGGAAGTAATAATTGCAATCTCACACAAACTCTTTCGGCAAAGAGAGAAAAAGGGAGGGCTTCCCATCCATTTATGAGACCAGCACTACCTTATTATCAAAACCCAATAAAGACATTAAAAGGAGAAAACCAAAAACCTACAATTCTATATTCCTCATGAATTTAAAGGCAAAATTCCTTAGTAAAACATTGGCAAAGTGAATCCAACAAATTTTAGAAAACTATAATACACCATAACTAAGGAAGCTTATTCTAGCAACGCAAGATTGGCTTAGCATTTGGAAGTCAAACTATTTAACCATGTTAAGAAAATAAAGGAGAAAAATCATATGATCATTTCCACAGAGGCAGAGAGAAAAGCAGACAAAATTCAATACCCATTCATTACAAAAACTCTTAGCAAGCTAGGAACAGAAGAGAACTTCTACCTTACAAAGGGTGTCTACAAAAGAATCTACAGCTAACATTATCCTTATTCGTGTTGCAAAAGCCTGAATGCTCTCCCTGATGTTGGAACTGATGCAAGGATGCCTGCTTTCTCCACTTCTATTCAACGCTGTACTACAGGCACAATGTTGGCTAATGAAAACTAAACAAAAACAACAAGGAAAAGAAATATACAGCATTACAGATTGGAAATCAATATGAATATAGGAAGGTTGAACAGCACTATCAACCAACTTGACATAAATGACATTTATAGAACATTCCATCCAACAACTACAAAGTACATTATCCTCTTCAAGGGCACATTCTAGAGAAACTGCAAAAAAAAAGTTCTAGAAAATATGAGTATTAAAAGGCCACAGATATGATATTGTTATATAAAAATTAGTTACATTTCTATATAAAGCAACAAAAAATTAGAAAATAAAATTAAATACTCTTTAATACAGCATTCAAAAACATGACCTACTTAGGGATAAATTGAACATAACATGTGCCAGACTTAAACATTAAAACTGTAAAATATCACTCAGAGATATTAAAGATGATCTAAATAAACATACCACGTTTAGACTGGATGAATAAATTGATAATTCAATTTTCCTCAAATTGACCTACAGATACAGTGGAATCCTGACCAAAGTCATGGAAGGCTTGTTTGTAAAAACAGACAAGCTGAATCTAAAATGTATATAGAAGATCAACGAGCCAAAACAACTTTGAAAAAGACAACCAGAGATAAAGAACTGATTTCAAGACTGTCTACAAAGCTACAGTAATCAAGACAGTGCGATACTGCATTAGGGTAGATATTTTAATATACAGATCAAGGATATACAACAGTGGGTCCAGAGAAAGAATCCCACATACACCATCCACTGATTTTCAACAAAACTCCACCCTTACCTCATACTACATGTAAAAATTAACTCAAAATGCATGAGGCCTAAAGGTAAAAAAATAAAACTATACATCTTAAAGAAAAAAAACAAAAACAAGAGAAAATAATTACCACCTCAGGGAGCAGGCAATGATTTCTTTACACATTAAAAGCAAGAACCTCCAAAAAGGGGGTGGGAGGGATAGACTTTATTAAAAGAAAAAACTTTTGCTCTTCGAATGACAACAAACTGGGAGAGAATATATGCAATGAATGTATCTGACAAAAGACTTGTATGCAGAATATGTAAAAGATTTACAGCTCCTGCGTGGTGGCACGTGTCTGTTGTCTCAGCCACTCAGGAGGCCGAGTACAGAGGTTCTCTTGAGCCTGGGAGTTGAAGGTTACAGTGAACTATGATTGTGCCACTACACTCCATCCTGGGATAAAGAGCAAGATTCTGTCTTAAAAAATAAATGAAATAAAATTAAAAAATAAAAATAAAGCTGCTATAAATTTACAACTCGATAACAAGACAAACAACCCATTTAATAAATGGACAGAAGATTGAAACACTTTATAAATGAAGATCTATGGAAGAAAAAAATGCACAGGAAAAATATGCAGCATTAGCAGTCACCAGGAAAAGCAAACGAAAATCACAAGGAAATATGTTATACACTCACAAGAATGTCTAAAATTAGACAATACCAAATGATGGTGAGGACATGGAGCAACCGGAACTCTCCCATGTTTCTTTTTGGGGGATAAAATGATATATCTACGTTGAAAAACAGCTTGGTATTTCTTACCAAGTTAAATGTGGAGCTACCCTATGATCCAGCAATTCCAGTCCTAGGTATTGGCCTAAGAGAAATGAAAACAACGTCTACATAACAACTGTCTGTGAATGTTTATAGCAGGTTTATTCATAATGGCTACAAACTAGAAACAATCCAAATGGGCATCAACAGGTGGAGGGACAAGCAAATTGGCAGATAGCCCTACAATGGACTATCACTCATCAATGAAAACAGAAGGATTACTGATCCCAGCAACAAGATGAATCCCCAAAACACTATACTAAGTGAAAGAAGCCACACGAGAGAATACATACGGAATGATTCCATTATATGAAACTCCAAGAATGACCTGACCGACAGTAACAGAGAGCAGACCAGTGATTGCTGGGGTTTAGAGTCAGAAGGGAACTTATAAGGTGACAGAGACGTTCTAGATCTTGATTGTGAAGGTGGTCACATTTTCAAACTGCACACTTGAAATGGGTTAATTTTATTGCATGTATTTATACCTAAAATAAAGTTGACTTAAAAACATTTTTTAAGGAGAGAAAGAAGTTTCTTGTACTGCTACTAAAATTAAAATTTTAAGTCCTTTATACTCTTCATCACATCTTTTTATGCTATTTTTAGTATTTGATTTATAGTGTAATTATACATGTACTTGATACTGATAACTAAGATTCTCTTGTAGGTACAAATTCAAACTTTTGTACTCTTGGGGCACATGAGCAGAAGTAGTTTGGAGACCACCGACTTAGACCCACCTCCTGCTGTTCAGAAATCCAGCAAAGATGTGAGCCCAGTGGGGCAAGAGAGGAGGGCATGGTGGCTGAAGAGACGAGAAGGGGTTGAATTCAGGATACTTTTGGAGGCCAGAACACTAGGACTCACTGACAGATGGGCTGTCAGGGTGAGGGAAAGAACAGAGTCCAGGCTGACTCGTGCAATTGTGGCCAAAGCAACTGCAGGGACGGTGACACCACTTACTGTCCTGGGAGGGCGTGGGGCAGGGGGAGGAGGAATCGATTGCTCTCTGGTGGTCACATGGAGCTCTAGGAGTCACCCAGGGAGAGAGAACGTGGGTGAAGAGGAAGAGGCTAAGAATAGGGGCCTGGAGGAGAAGGAGGTGGCCGCAGAAGTCTGAGAGGGAAGAATGGAAACATGGGAAGTAGAGGCAGCGAGCACTCACCTCTCACAGAGTTTGGCTGTGGTGGGGAACAGAGAACTGGCCAGAAAGGATGATGCGGTATGTGTGCTTTCTTGGTGAAACAGGAGGTGCGTTAGAGATCAGGGCAGAAAGGAGGCATGAAATGTACGTGGGGCACAGTGGGCAATAAGGTTGGGGCCCACTGATGGCTGTTTGTATGTTATTATAAACTGACTCACGCTGGGCCTCCGGAGACTTGAATACAGACACTTTGTTTTGGATTCCCTGATCACTACAAAGGAAGCGCTGGCATGCCCTGGCAAGGCCCACCAGCCTTGGTGCGAGGGGTGGGGGGCCCGGGAAGAGGGACAAGCGCACTGCTGGGCCTCACGCAGGGCTGCAGAGGCTGGCGGGCTGGGTCTGGCCGGCCGTGGCATGCAGAGGGCGTGGGGTGGCAGGGAAGGCTGCTGGTGAGCTGCTTCTCCCCATATTGTGAGGACGAAAAAGACCGATCTTAATAAACCCAAGGCCTGTGTTTGCACAGAGCACTCTGCGGGCGACAGGCTGTCCCCTGCCATCAGCCTGAGGATGAATGCACCCCTTGTGAACACCATCCCCGCGATGACATCACAGCGCAGCAGACGCTACTTTTCGCCAGGGCACTCTAGGCTAATGTAATCATACGATTACATAATTAACCCAGCTGTCTCATTAAGAAAATCAACTGGAATTCAGGGCATAATTAGTCATACAGCAATTAGCATGCTGATGAGCGCCTGATGAAAAGCTGTCTAGATACCCAGCGTGCCAGGACCACCCCAGTCATGGCAGAGGGGAAACCAGGCAACACACCTCTCCACTCAGGCACACCAGGAGGATTCCCCAAGTCACATCCAGGGAGTTCCCACACTCCAGCGCTGTGTCAGGGGACCGGGGGAGGACGGATGGAGAGAGGAAGCCCTGGGAAAGAGAGAAGCTCATGCAGAAGCTGGCGGCGATGGGCTCGGGTACCCATCTTGTCATGCCTGCTTTTCTTTAATGTTTGTAGCTAATTCCTCAGTCTGCAAACACGCCGCATGCCAAACGGAGGGGCGGATCAGGCCCCCGGAATTGCTTGAGGAGGATGGAGAAGCTGCCACCTCGTCTGGTGTCCAATCCCTGAGCGCTGAGACAGTGTACCACTGGCCCTTGTCCCCCGAGGTGCTTCAGGACCAGCTCTGGGGTTGGGGCCCTGCAGCCCAGGCAGGAGGCACATGATGTTGGCAACAGACAGGGCTTCACTCCTCCGGCCTCACTTCCGCTTTCTGTCCTGCTTTGGTGCCTGTGGTTGATTCTTAATAATATGAATGGAGATGTTTTAAGACAGCAAAGTGAAGATGTGTAAAGGGGCTCCTGCACGTCTCAGGCTACTGAAGTTCCAGAGAGCTCTCTGGAGGGGGCCATGGACACCCAGTCTCGGTTGCCAACACCAGGAGACCTGGAATACACGGACTGGAGTCTCCTTCCAGAATCGGGCTGGAACAGCCACTCTCCCATAGCCGTTAAGAATGCCACCAAGTATCACACCAATTAAAATCTTGGCATGAAAAACAGGGGCTATTTTTAACTAAATCTCAAGATTTCATCACTTTTTTCCAGAAGTCCTACTCTGGTCTCCTTGAGTGAGGGGCAGGCAAGGAGGAGAAAAGAATGGAAGCAACGGTGTTTTCTAATTTTAACCTATAATGTGTCCTCACTTGACAAGTAACAGGCACAAAAACCAGATTGCTATTTTATTCTTACGGAGGATTAAAAAGCAATTCTCGAGAACGATGACATGCCACTTCATTTCCAGAGCCTCACAGGCTGGGCCGACGGGGATGTTCACCAGGAGGGAAGGTTTTCCTAAACCCAGACTGACGCCTCCCCTAGGAGTTCCTGGGAGCATGGGCACGTTGGAGCAGGCTCTGAAAATGGAATGGCTTACAAATAGGCTCTTTTCAGCCAGTTCTTGTTTAGGACTTCCAAAAACCTACAACATCGACTTTGCACAATTATAGGCCAGTTATCCTATGGAAATAAAGTGAGACGTGTCGGTCATGAAACGCCGAGTTCTAGCAGTGTTTCATGAGTCAATGAATATTTTATATCGCTGGTAATGTGCTTCCTAAGACTTAAATCTTAAAATAAACCCTTCTAGGCATTGCCTTTATGTGTGAAGGGTTTGTATCTGTAGGAGCTAAACCACATCTCAGCAAGGAGTAAAATATGATTCTTACACGTGGCGGGGGGCCGCAGATGGAGGCAAGGACAACTTGCAAAGAGATTCTTCCCTTGAACTTTGCAGCTAAAGCAGAGTAGTTCTGCAGTATCAGCACAGGTGGTAGCTGCACCGACTCTGAATCTTCTTCTTCTACCTAGGACTCTTTAAAAAATACCATCACCAAGATGTTTCTGGGACAGAAAAGTCATAGTTGTGCCTTATACAAATTTATAAGTATTGGCCGGGCGTGGTGGCTCATGCCTGTAATCCTAGCACTCTGGGAGGCCG
>VBSM01002153.1:26872493-26930087 GCA_008086735.1 Cheirogaleus medius | reverse complement strand
GGACAGTGTCTTGCTCATCTGCATGCCCTCCACCTGCTCCACCCCCCTAACATCGGGTACATGGCCATCCGCTGCACGTCTTGGAGGTGGTGAGCCACAGCTTGGCCCCCTACAAGAGGGAACGGATTTATGATGAGAAGAGGTTCTTGGTCCCCTACAAGAGGGAACAGATTTGTGATGAGAAGAGGTTTGGGTTAAGGTCTTAAGACAACGATTGCTGAATTTAGGATCCTGGCTACTTCATGCACCCATGTCAGCCCGAGGTAGAGATTCCCACGCCCTCAAAACCCTTAAAAACATTTGCAAAAGAAGCATCGGCAGTACAGGCAGGATGGGGGCAGATCTAGAGGCTCTTTGGGCCTCGGGTAAAACCTGCCCTGCTCCAAGGGATCAGTCTACTTTTCAAGCTCACCTCCTGCCACGCCTCCTACTCCAGCCACACCCGGTCACTCCCTGTTCCCTGAATACATGAGCAATTTCCCTTCAGCCTGGAAGGCGCCTCCCTGGAATGCTCCTCTGATCCCCGGCTCAGCGCGCTGATCTGTCTGGCTCAGTGCTGATCTGTCTCGGGCTGCGGCCACTCCCACTGCTGCGGTGGACTGCCCTGGAGTCCCAGGACTACAGATAAGGCTCCTCCCTCGGGGGTTTCTGAATTCCTGGAAAGCCCAAACTAGGCTGTA
This sequence comes from Cheirogaleus medius, assembly GCA_008086735.1. NCBI lineage: Eukaryota > Metazoa > Chordata > Mammalia > Primates > Cheirogaleidae > Cheirogaleus > Cheirogaleus medius. The sequence continues at coordinate 26,929,407 of VBSM01002153.1, read as the reverse complement.
GTGTCAACTGCCTTTCCTCCCAGCCGCTGGCACACAGGTGTTTAATACAGTTCTACTGTGTGAATGAAAGTCTACCTCAGTTGGCCAAGTGTTTCAGCTGCAGAAGTGAGCAAACAGTTAAGAAATCCAGTTTCAAATCTTTGTAAGAATGCTTAACATGCAAAGATTTCTCTGTTCAGTAAGTGTGTGTCTCCTGCGCTGCAGTTCGATGGCAGCCACTTGGCTGGTGGCAGCCCACTGGCGTGTCTTTCCCACTGCACACACCCAAGAGCGCTCTCGAGCCACACATCCTCGCTGTGGCAACATGCTCGATGGCTTCTACTGGATTCGACCGTTACCCTTTCGGCAACATCACTTTCATAATGTTGGGTTCGGTTTTTTATGTAACGAGTATTACATTCATAGATAAATGTCCACACAAACGTATTTTTATTCTAACTCTTAATCCATCAATATCTGCTTATAGTAGTAGAGAAACTCAGAGTTCAGGGTGGAGAGCAAGTTCACAGAATCTATCGGGAGACCCCTGAGATTCAGAACGGGTGAGAAGTGCCCAGGTGTTTGGTGCCAGCAGAGTGGTGCTGCGGGCGGGGTTCCAGGAGTCTTGGCATATGGTACTGCTACTCCCAACCGCCACCCACTGTCCCTGCAGGAGGCAGCACACAGCTCTGCCCACTGACCTGACGTGTGGTGTGACAGCGTCTGCCAGGTGGGTGCTTCCCCACCCCAGACCTCAGGTGTGGCCACGTGAATGGCTTTGACCAATGGCATGTACGTAACAGTACCACATGTCACGTCTGATCATAACATTTAAGAGCCATGACATGGCTCAACCATTGCACTTGTGTCCTCTGCCGTGAGAATAGTATGACTTGATATGAGCTGCTTCTTCCACTGAGATCTCAAAAGACCACCACCCAGAGTGCCAGGGCAGAGTCACAGCCAACATATGATATAAACAAGGAACAGGCTTTTGCTGCCATAGGCCACTGTGATTGAGAGTTGTTTGTTACTGTGGCACCATCTAGTAAAAGCTATCACGGATCTTAACAGGTGGCCACATCTCTAAGAAGGCAGCACAAAGTAAAAATAAGGGCTAAACAACTGATATCTTGAGAGCTAAAGGATTTTGGTTTATTTGTTTTGAAGCTTGATTATTTCTGTCACAAGGTTGGGGGGAAATCACGGTATGATATATTAATATTAGAAAGGGCACTAAATCAGAAGACTAGATTTAAGACATGGCTCCAGGATGTGTTCTGGAACACTGAGCCAGCTACGGAGCCTCTGTCTCTCCCAACCTCACTTCCATGGCTAGGAAAGGGGAATGATGGAAATGCGCGTCTTGCAGGAACCCTGGCAGGATTGCACGAGGCAGGTATGACAACAGCATGGAGCGATCCATGAGTTAGTTTCCAGGGTGGGGGAGCATCTCTTAGCCATGAGGTGTTTTAGAAGGAAAACTGCCTGCCATGCAAATAGCAACTCATTGTGTCCAAGTCTTAGAGGTCAGCGAGAGGAGAATTCTCATGCTCAGAGCATTAGTTACTGCACAGGAGAAGAAAGGTCCACTTTAAAAAGAATTCACCTGTTATGATAGTCTCTCGTTTTCTTTTTTTCCCCTAGATGAAAGATGTTCTCTTAAACAGCATCTACAATGGGTTCCTATAACTCCTCAGGGGTTAGCTTATGCCTTAAAATAACATTCCCTGCAGGACATCCCTAACCCATATGTGATAGAAATCAATTTCAGAGCCATAATCTCATTTCTGCCTTTGACATTTCAGCCTTAACAGAAGCCCCCTCATGACTTCTAGTGGGGACACTGCAGACCAGCAGATCACACAAACTGTAGCCTCTCCTCTCCACCGAGCGTGACGCGTCCTTCGCAGTGGCCCTGGGTCACTGTCCCACAGCCCGGGAGGAAGTAGGTGGTCACCTTACCTTAATGGCTTTTCTTTATCCCCAAGAGATTCCTTAAAACTCACTCCTGAGTCCGTCCAGCAACGTGGATTACTTGGGAAGACCAGCGTAGGGGAAGTGGCTTCCTGTAATTAAAAGCTTCAAGAAAGCTTTTACTATCCACCACGGTTTATCTTGCCTGGACGGTGGGAAGTGCCGAGATAGAACAACAGGAACCAAGCTGTTCTCTACTTTGGGGAAGAGCAAACTGCCCTTGTGGGAACAAGAAGCCCCTGGTGAGGCAGTGTGAATAGAATAGGAATAAGACGGAGGTGCTTTGGAGTTGAGATTGACTGGCTGAGTGATGTCTCTAAGATGGAGAAAAGAAGACCTCTTCACGGCCTCTTGTAAGTATTAAGAATGAGTGGGTGCAAAACGCCTACACTGGGCCTGACACCTGGTGGGCCCAGAATACTCTGCAGCCATTATTATCTATTACACGGTGCTCTGTTTGCATGGGGTGAGTCCAAAACCCCACCTGAGGGCAGACTGCACACCACAAGTGTTGCGCATCCAGCTCACAGGGAAAAGGACGACACTCTTTTGCACACTGGACTGTGGCAGACTTGGGGAATGTACAGGGGGCCCTAGGAGCCTGGTGCTGCCCCGCTGGGCCCTCCACGTGCCACACAGTAGGGTGCCTTGGCACAAGAGTTGAGAGGTACAGACAGAGACAATGACGTGGAGTTTTATGAGGGTCCAGGGATCACCAAAGCAGCACGAAACAGAAAGATGGGTCTTTAGATTATCTGTGGGGATGGTAACTGGGGCTTAAGAAGTGCTGTGTATGCTGGGACGAGAAAGGTTCCGCACGTGGGAGGCAGGCAGGACAGTGCCCCCAGGGTCAAGGGCTGGAATACGTTGTGGGCACACCAGGGTTGGAGGCCCAGCTCCAACACTAAGACAGCAGCACTACCTGAGCCACTGAATTAACCTGTCTGGGCCTCGGTTTCTTCATCTGAAAAGTGGGGAGGCTACCTTTTGGATGCTGTGAAGGTCAAAGCCATGGCGGCAACTTGGTAAACAGTGAAGGAGCCGCCATGTTACCACCTCCACTTCTCAGAGGCAGGAAACGACGATGTCACTCAGAACCTGGCCCCTAACCCCCCCAACACTCCCCAGCATATGACAACATCCCAGCGCTGCACACAGGGGCTGGGTTTGGGGCCTGGGCACACGTGGCCAGTGGAAGGAGTGTGTGCTTTGAAGACAAGACATACTCGGGACTCAGGGTTTGAGTTCCGGCTCTGGTATGCACTGGCTGGGTGATTTGCAGGCAGGGTACTTAAATATTTAAGCCTTGATTTCTTCATCTGTTAAGTGAGGGGAACAAACTTATCCTTATTGAGTTGCTGTGGCAAAACTAGAGAACCTTCTACACCAAGCATCTGGCAAAGTCTGGACAGAAACCAAGTCAACATCAGGAACTTTCCCTAATAAATCCGAACTTAGCACTTTCTTTCCACTATGCCACAGTTGTCCCCCTTCACTACCAAACCCAGCAGAAAGCCAAAATGCTCCAAGTCCTGGGGGACCAGGACACTTAAACAACATTTAAGACACGACAGTGGCATTGGCATACTTGGGAACAATCCACTAGCCTGCACACCCTGGGAGTTTACAAGCTCATGATTTAGAAATAAACACAGACCATTAAAAGAATTTTCAAATCGATGGGCTCTGCTGGACTATAGGCCAACACGAATCAACGAGAGCGGCAGGGACATGACAGAATAGTTTTGTCTTGCTCCAAGTTTGGCTGCAGAATTTTTTCAAGAGCAAACATGTCTTGAAGAGCCACATGGAATACTAGACATCAACTGCGAATGACCAAGGTCCTGTCCAAAACAGGCATATACACAAGCCAAAGTGTCAGGTCTGATTTTATCTCAACATGGCCATGTAAAAGGAACATACGTGTTCTCTGAAAAAAAGATGAAAGTAGCAGACAGCCCAGTTATTCCCCTTAAGTATGTGTTCACTTAATGTTTGGCAAAGGACTAGTCCTGCCATTGCCATGAGAGCTCTACAGGGAGACCAGAGACCCTGGAGTGTGGGGAGGCCCTCTCCGGGTACGCTGGCCAACCCTGGGGACACGTGGAGAGAAGAGAAATCGGAGACAGGTGTGGGAGCCCAGCTGCCACCACCAGCTTTGTTTCTCAAGGTCACATTCCTTCATGACTTCCAGCACCCAGCATGGCAGTTCAATGAGGCTGCATCACGCCTACACCCCTTCCCACCCCAGGGCACCCAACAGGGTTTCCTGGATGTCCCTGTACTGCTCAGAGCAGGGTGGACAGATTCCACAGGGCAGTGTTGGCTATAAAGACGACACACTGCAGACATGGGTAATGTCACAAAACTGCTTCTTACAGAAATTGATGGAAGTATTCCTTAATTACTCCCCACACTCTGCAAAGTTTCTAACCCAGGAAAGCTAGAGGAGCCATGGAGAACGAGCGTGAGAACGAGGGTGTGAGGCCAGAGAGGAGATGTGTGGCAGAGGACAGTGCAAGAATAATAGCAAAGAGGATAAAAACAGCAGCAAGCACTTCCACCCTCCTTTACAGTTTACAAAGCCCTTCCACGTACACCTGACATTCCGCCTGTCAACATATATCTGAAAGGCTGTCTTGGGGAAGAAGGATTAGCTGTCCTCTCTCTCCCTGGAGTGCAAAACCAGAACCAACAGGTAAAAGCTCCAGGAAGGCAGATCACAGCCTGAACACCAGGAAACTTCGGAGGAGGAAGGTGCCGACTGCCTTTGTCACCCACTACTTCATTCATTCCCTCACTCTGTCCATAAAATTGTTTGAGGAGCCTACAGTGTGCTTGGTGGTGTTCTATCCCATGCTGTGGGGGACAGAGATTCCTACTTCTACCCACCGAGGGCTCAGGATGGGACAGTGTTCCCCTACTCTGGCCCTCCAGGGGTAAATCACAGAAGCCTGGGGAACATTTCCCAGAGGATGAATGTCTACCTGAGACTTTTAAAACTCTATCTTTGTGAGCAGATAATATATCTGTAGAGTAAAAAAATTTAAAGGTATAAAAGTATATACATTGTTTAGCAAGACTGCACGATACAAGATCAATACACGGGCATATCTCCAAGGTACTGCGGGTTTGGCCCCAGAACACCACGATAAAGTGAATAAGACAACAAATATCGCAAAAAATTGAGCCACATGAATTTGTTTTCCCAGTGCATTGAAAAGTTACTTATGTTTACTGTTGTCTACTAAGTGTGCAATAGCTTTATGTATAAAAAAATTAATGTGCATACCTTAATTTAAAAATAGTTTATTGCTAAAAATGCTAATGACCACCTGAACCTTCAGGGAGTCATAATCTTTTTGCTGAGGGAGGGTCTTGGCTGCTGACTGGAGGGTGGTTGCCGAAGGCTGGGGTGGCTGTGCCAATTCCTTACAATCAGACAGCGATGAAGTCTGCTGCATCAATTGACTCTTTCATGAAAGATTTCTTTGTAGCACATGATGCCGTTTGATTGCATTTTACCCACAGCAGAACTTTGTTCAAAGTTGGAGTCAGTCCTCACAAACCCTGCTGCTGCTTTATCGACTAAGTTTACGTATTGTTCTAAATCCTTTGTTGTCATTTCAACAGCGTACCCAGCGTCTTCACCAGGAGTAGATTCCAGCTCAAGAAACCACTTTCTTTGCTCATCCACAAGAAGCAAGTCCTCATCCGTTCAAGTATTACCATGAGATTGCAGCAATTCAGTGACATTTTCCAAGTTCCACTTCTAATTATAGTTTTCTTGGTATTTTACCGCATCTGCAGATACTTCCTCCACTGGAGTGTTGAACCCCTCAAAGTCTTCCATGAGGGTTGGAATCAACTTCTTCCAAACTGCTGTTAATGTTGCTATTTTGCTCCCCTCCCACGAATTACAAATGTTCTTAATGGCATCTAGAATGGTGAATCCTTTTCTAGAAGGTTTTCAATCTACTTTGCCCAGATCCATCAGAGAAATTATTATCTATGGCAGTTAAGCCTTTTGAGATAAATTTCTTAAATAATAAAACTTGAAAGTTGAAATGACTCTTTGATCCATGGGCCGCAGAATGGATGCTGTATTATTAGATATGAGGACAACACCTACCTCCTTGTACATCTCCATCACAGTTCCTGGGCGACCAGGTACATTGTCAGTGAGCAGGGATATTTTGAAGGGAATCTGTTTTCCTGAGCAGTGGCGCTCAGCAGTAGACCTAAGACAGTCAGCCTGTCTTCTGAAGTTGTGAAGCCAGGCACTGATTCTCCTCTCTAGCTATGAAAGGCCTAGATGGCTTCTTCTTTCAATAGAAGGCTGTTTGCTCTACATTGAAAATCCACTGTTTGGTGTTGCCACCTTCATCAATGACCTTAGCTAGATCCTCTGGATAACTTACTGCAGCTTCTCCATCAGCACTTGCTGCTTCACCTTGCACTTTTATGTCACAGAGATGGCTTCTTTCTTAAACCTCATGATCCAACCTCTGCTAGCTTCCAACTTTTCTTCTGCAGCTTCCTCACCTCTCTAAGCCTTCACAGAATTGAAGAGAGTTAGGGCTTTGCTCTGGATTAGGATTTGGCTTAAGGAAATGTTGCGGCTGGTCTGATCTTCTATGTAGACCACTAAAACTTTCTCCCTATCTGCTGATAAGATAGTTTTGCTTTTGTATCATCCATGTGTTCACTGGAGTAGCACTTTTGATTTCCTTCAAGAACTTTTGATTTGAATTCACAAACTGACTAACTGTCACAAGATGCCTAGCTTTTGACTTGCCTTCCTCACTAAGCTTAATCATTTCTAGCTTTTGCTTTAAAGTGAGAGACATGTGACTCTTCCTTCCACTAGAACACCTAGAAGCCATTGTAGGGTTATTAATTAGCCTAACTTCAAAACTGTTGTGTCTCAGGGAATAGGGAAGCCCAAGGAGAGGGAGAGAGATGGGGGAATGGCTAGTCAGAAATGCAGTCAGAACACATAACACATGAATTAAGTTCAACGTCTTATACGGGCACAGTTTGTGGTGCTGTCAAACAATTTTAATAGTAACATCAAAGGTCACTGACAACAGGTCACCATAACAGAAATAATAGCATAAAAATTTGAAATATTATGAGAATGACCAGAATATGGCACAGAGATATGAAGTGAACACATGCTGCTGGAAAAATGCCATTGACACAGGGTTGCCACAAACCTTCAATCTGTGAAAAAGCACAATATCTGCAAAGCACAGTACAGCGGAGCACAATGAAACACAGTATGCCTGTACAAAAATCAACTGTCTTTCTGCACTTCAGCAATGAATGACAGAAAGTGAAAATTTTTAAAAATTCCCTTTATAACACATTCCAAAAAAAGGAATAAAATACTTAGAAGTAAATTTAGCAAAAGAAGCACAAAACTTGTACTCTGAAAATTATAAAACATTGTTGAAAAAAACTAAACTAAATGGAAAGATACCCAATGTTCATGGATTGGAAGACTTAATATTGTCAAAATGGCAATAGTTACCAAGTTGATTTGCAGATTCAATACAATGCTTATCCAAATTCCAGCTGGCTTCTTTGCAGAAATTGACAAGCTGATTCTAAGATTCATATGGAAATGCAAGGGACCCCAAATGACCAAAATAATTTTGAAAAAGAAAAACATTGTTGGAGGATTCATACTTCCCAAAATAAACTCAACACAAAGCTACATTAAGCAAGACTGGTAGTAGCATAAGGATAAGCACACAGAAAAATGGAATAGAACTGAGGGCCGAGAAATGCACTCTCACATTATGGTCAACTGATTTCTGACATGAGTGACCAGACAATTCAATGGCAAAAGAACAGTCTTTCAACAAATGGTGCTGGGACAACTGGATATCCATATGCAAACGAACAAAGCTGGATGTCTACTTTACACCATATACAGAAATTAACTCAGATAAATCAAAGGCCAAAATGGAAGAGCTAAAACTAGAAAACTTCTTAAAAGAAAACACAAGTGTAAATCTTCGTGACCTTGGATTAGGCAATGGTTTGTTAGATATGACCCAAACCAGAAATAACAAAAGAAAAACACAAATAGGATTTCATCAAATTTGTAACTTTTGTGCTTCAAAGGACATTATCAAAAAAGTGAAAAAACAACCCATAGAATGGAAGAAAAGTTTTGAAAATCATTTATCTGATAAAGTACTCCAGAATATATACAGGCCTCTTATCACTCAATAATAAAAAGATAATTAACTGAATTAGAAAATGGGCAAAGGATCTGAATAGATCTTTCTCCAAAGGTATATAAACAGACACGGAGCATGTGAAAAGACATTCAACATCAATATTCTTTAGGGAAATGCAAATTAAAACCATGGTGTGATACCACTTCATACCCACTATGATGACCAAAATAAAAAATATAATGGTAAGTGTTGGAAAGGATGTGGAGAAACTGGAACTGGAAATGTAAAATGGTGTGGCCATTTGGGAAACATTTTGGCAGTTCCTCAAGATGTTAAACATAGTCACCTTATTATTATCCCAGCAATCCAACTCCTAGGTACATAACCAAGAGAAATGAAAATGTATACCTATACAAAAACTTATGTATGAGTGCTCATAGCAGCATTATTCTTAATAGCTAAAAAGTGGGAAAAGCCCAAATGGCCATCAGCTGATGAATGGATAAATAAAACATGGCACATCCAATGGAATATTATTCAGCCATAAAAAGTAATGAAGTACTGACACATGCTACAACATAGATCGATCTTGAAAACATGCTAAATGAAAGAATCCAAGAAACAAAAGCTTATGTGTGATTTCATTTATATGAAATGGTAAGAATGGCCAAATCTATAGAGACAGAAAGTGGTTGCCAGGGCTTGGGGTGGGTAAATAGGGAGTGACTGCTAATGGGTATGAGGTTTCTTTCTGAGCTGATGAAAATGTTCTGAAATTAGACGGGGTGATAGTTGTGCAATGTTACGAATATACTATGAATCATTTAATCATAAAAAGAAAAGGAAAGCAAAACAAAGTTTATATTATAGTGAAAAGCAGGCCTCCCTCCCATCCGTGCCCACCTGTCTGTCGCCCAGCTGCCTGGAGTGGAGATAAGGGCTCTCTCATGCATCTTTCCAGAGATATTTTATACATTTACAAGCACCTACAGACACACTGTCTTCCTCCCCCCCCCGAAACACAAACAGTAGGATATGATAGATGCTGCTCTGCATCTTGTGTTTTGCCCACTTAAGGTGAGTTTTAAAGATGACGAAGATCAGCTTCCTATGCGGTGGGAGGGCCATGCAGAGACACAGAGACACGGAAGCGGAAGGGCCTGTTCAGAAAAGAGCAGGGATCTGTCATGCCTTGGAGCAGAGGTGGGTGGGGAGACAGGAGGGGAAGAGGCAGGCGGAGGCCAGGCTGCGCAGGGAGGTGTAGGTCACTGTGCCGGGGTGGCAGCTTCGTGCTGAAAGGCCTGGGGAGCTCCTGAGGATGTCAATCAGGGCGTGCCATGGGGTAGTCATTTGGGATGCGATGGCAACACCACAGGAAGTAGAGAGACTGGTCAAGGAAAGAGACGGAGGAAACTGTGGGTTGGGAAGGCGAGCCAATCCCAGCAAGGTTGGGAACAGAGTCCACAGGGTCTGATGGTGGGCGTGGCTCCTCCTCGAGTTCTGGCCAGGGCAACTGGGACTGGTTACCCCCCTGAGATGGGGAACATGGAGGCAACTGTGTCTGGTGACCATAGTGTATAGGGGGAGGTATAAGGAGTCCTCCAGTGAGGCCCGATGGGGGGAGAGAGACCCAGGCCAGAGACAAGGATCTGGAACCATCGGCCCCCAGATGGCCCAGATGAGGTTGCTCAGGAAGCACAGGTAGGACAGGAATGCAGTGAGAGCCCCAGAGGCCGGGGCTGGATCTTGGGGGGCACTGGTATTTAAGAGGTCAGAGGACCCAGAGGATTCTGTGATCATCATTGTGTGATCACGATGGCCATCGTGTACCCAGCACTGCTGCTATGCCACGGTCTGTAAGTATATACAAATAAGTCTCTACCCTGTAAGTGGATTTTCCGTCATACGAATTAAACAGAGAAGCTGAAACGACATATTCAAGGTCCCGTTAGTTAATGATGATGCCAGGACTCAAATCCAGATCCGTTTTGACTCCAAAATCCACAATTTATCTATTTGGTTTTCTCTGCTCCTCTAAGCAGGAACCCAGGAGGAAGCCAGGAGACAGTGTGGAAAGGGAAGCTGTGTCCACACCCAGGAGTCTGCTCCCGCGCCTGCAGACGTGTCCTGTTCTATAGTGGCAGTTCCTTAACAGGGACGCTAGGAACGCTCCCAGCCAGACCTCTGAGTCCCCATGTGCCTGCGGCAGGACAGGACGGCTCCCAGGGTGATGGCACTTGCCTGCCTGTGTTTGCCCCAGGAGGATGCCCAGCCCCTCATCTCTGGGTCAGACTTGCCGTCCTGAGTCCACCAACACCAGCGGTCTCAGGAGATGAATGGGGTCTGAGAGCTGGGGTGAGCAGGGGTGCTGCAGATCTGCACCAGGGGAGGGGAGCACGGCTGTGTCCCTTCCCCCCACAGCCCCGGGGACTGGTCTGTCTCTCTCTTTCTATGTCCCTGTGGATAACTTGGTACACGACTCTCTTCTTATGCTGGAGAATGAAGTGGAATTTCACAGGTTTTTCCATCTTCTCCTACTTCTGAAGCAATTTCCAGACACTTCTCAAGCTTTATGGAATAAGCATGGGCTTTGGAGTCAGAGGTTGGAGTCCACGTATCAGCTCTAAGGCTGACAGGCTCTGTGGCTTCGAGCAAGTTACTAGACCTTTCTGGGCCCATTTGCTCCTCTCTACAGCTCAGAGCTGAGCGGCTGTGCAAATGAAAGGGGCTAACACATGTGAGACTTTGGCATATAGCTGGCGCTGCAGAGATGCTCTACTCCCTCCCCTCCCGCTACCCAAGGGCTACGCTAATTATCTGCTCTGTTTCAGAGGAACCTACCCCCAGGTGAGTCTCCACTTCCTACCAGCGGTGGGCCAAGGTGAGCCCTGCCCTTCTAGATCCACGTTTATGGCCTGGGAGAGAGGGCAGGACATGATGCCAAGGAGCAGCCCTGAGCAGTGCAGCTAGGGGAAGGCGAAAGAGGCCTCTTCAGTCCCCTAATGAGGAGAGCGCTTGGTGACAGCCAGCCCACCTGGCTGGAACTTAGAAGGCTCAGGAAGCTCATACTTAGAGGGACACAGATGAAACAAACAGAGGCTCATCTGTGCAGGTGGCTAGATGAGTGTGTGGCTCTTTGAGTCCGGGAGCACTGGCTGGAGGTGGAGAGTGTGCAGTGACAAGAGGGTGGCGCTGGGCTGGGCACAGCGAGGCTCGAGGAGCCAGGGAGTCCACGAGAGGTCTGGAGCTGAGGGCCACAGACTACACCTCCAGGCCCCTGCTCTGCCCTTCAAACTCCCTTCTACCCTCCTGCCTGGTCACTTGGGTTGGTGACGACGTCCCCAGCATGGGGTAGTGGGGAGGGCACAGAAAGAGAGCACAGAAACGGCGCTTTGTAAACGTAAAATTCTATGCAAATAATTATTAGCAGAGGGAGCCGTGGCACAGCTGGAAGGAGACTGGTGGAGGGGCAGGATGTGGGATGTGCTTGAACTCCATGTTCAAGCAACCAAACTTCTCGGGGCTCTCGGCTGTCATCAAACAGCACCTTGTGCTCCTGCCTCGGAATGGCACGCAAATGAACATGGCCCTCCGTCTGGCCGTCTGGTCCTTGGTGTCAGTTTCATTTAAGGAATTACTGCATTAAATTGATGGAACATTAGTAAAACCTAATTAACATCCAGACTGAGTTTTTCCAAGGGAAGAGAGATCTGCAGAAAATAAAATACCCTAATAATTGAAATTCCACAATATTCAGATAAACACTATATGACTGAGTATTACAAGTTGGATTATTCTAGACCAGTAAAAAAAAAAAAAAGAGTCAGTCTACTCTTACAGATAAATACGACATCAAATCCTCTTTCAAATCTATCCACATTCATCATGTGAGGTGAAGGAGGTCCTGATTGGTCGGTTAGCTGACTTGGTAAAGGTCAGGGCAGGTCAGGCCTCAAACCCAGGCCTTAATGCTCTAGGGCCAGTGCTTGTACCGTCATGTCCTGAATCGGGTTAGGAACAGAAGGAGACAGAACACAAAGCCCCCCCACCTTTTTTTTTCACCAGCAGGGAATGCTTTTGATTTATATATCAGGGGTGTTAACTCAACTCTCTATGCACCCATGCTCGTGTGTGTCCATCTATCTATCTCTCCCTCACTCCTTCCTTCCATCCACCCATTCATCCCTCTATCCAATCATCTATCCATCTCTCTAATCATCCATCCACCCAGCCATCCCCTCTATCCAATTATTCATCCATCCATCCATTCATCTTCATCCCTACCCATCCATCCAACTCTCTATGTACCCATTTGTCCATCCATCCCTCCATCCCATCATCTATCCATCTGTCCGTCCATCCATCACTCCATCCCACCATCTATCCATCTGTCCGTCCATCCCATCATCCATCCATCGCTGCATCCCATCAACTATCTGTCCATCACTTACTGAGGGCCTGCTACATGCTGAGCATTGTGCCACGTGCTGAGATGTTTTAAGCAGCATCTGCATTAATTTAACCAGGGTTTAGTTCAGGTCTAGCTTGGCACATGGATGTTCAGTAAATACTTACTGAATGAAAGAAAGAACGAGCAGGCCCTGTCCTCGAGAAGCTCTGGGAGGGGACACTGGCATAAAGAGTTATAATCCCACGACCGTAGGAACTGAGGGTTACAGCCCCCTGTGAGCAAGGCAGGGGAGCAACCTGGGCAGAGCCCACTTGGCTGGCAACAAGATCATTCTGGTGGCTCCTCCAGTGTGGATTCCCTAACAAAGACATCTGTTTCCCGGGCTGTCAGGAACAGAAGTGAAACGGGTAGGTCCTGGGGAGTCTCCTGGGGCACCAGGTCTGCCCCAGCCCCCCAGCTGCTGACATCAGTCTCTTTATCACATGGGACCTCGATTTCCTTACCTGTGGCCCACTGTTCTGAGTCAACTTTGCCACTACATCAATTCCCTGAGTTATTCTAGAGCCCTTTGAGCTTCCTTTTCTCTGTATTAACTCAGTTCAGGTCAATTCCATAAACATTTCCAGGCACCTACTATGTGCCGGGCACTGGAAGACTCCAGAAGCCCTACACGCCCTTCCTTAAGAGCCTGTCTCCCTCGAGCCCCAGGTCTGTCCTGAGCCCCGCATTCAGGGACCCATCCCTGCAGCTGGGTGCCTGGCGCAGGTCCCACGGCTGGGAGGGCCGGCCCCACTCGCATTTGAGCTGTAAACATCCAAGAAATCTACCGGCGGTTACTGAGAGGATGTTAAAAATAATTATCCGCTGAAAATATTAGATTTGCTCTGGATTGTTCATTACATACAATGGTTTAATAGGACTTTTATTGAATAGCTGCAGAGCTCTGGGCCGAAATCAATTTGCCCTGCACGCGGAATTTTGATGTCTGCTGTTGACTTCCCCAACACAGAGCAATTTGTAATAGCTTTGGCTCGCTGTTGTTTTCAAAGCTCCTGCTACATCACAAGCATTTATTTCTGACCACAAAATTACATTTATTCAACAGAAAGCAGCTCCGGGTCTTTAAGAGGTTAACTTCTGGAGTGCTTGGCTGCGCTCCAGCCCGCGGCCAGGGGCGCGCTGGCGCGGTGGCACCCGGGGCGGCGGCAGCGCCAGGCGGGCGGCCGGCCGTGATTAATAGACTGCTGAGTGCGCGCCTTTCCACATGCGCACGGCTCCTGCCCCTGCGCCCATAGATCACGGCTTAGCCTCAACATATCTGACTGAAATTGAATTTGGCTTCTCTCTCAACCGTTCATTTCCTATGTTATGCAAGGTTATATCCTTTTCTGCATGAGCAGAACCAAACCAGCTGCAGCTTTGGGGGAGAAAATATGCTTTCAATTATGCAGCTGGCCTGAGCGCTGCGCCGCAGTCCTACTGCCCCTAATTGAGCCATCATGGAGCGGAGCTACGGGAAGACACTCACTGTATTCGTCGGGCCGGGATTTTATCATAGGATAATTATAGCACACCATCCCAATCGCTACCGCCATGGCCACCGTCACCTCCACCACCACGGAAGGCCCAACAACTTGAGGGTGGCTGCGCTGGGTGAGAAGGAAGTCCCTCGTAAGGAGCCAGGACAGTGGGCTATATTGGGGTCCTTGCCAAGCCTTTCTGTGTCCTCTAGCCAGAACTTAACAGCCTGTGCTCAGGGTGCAGGCCCCCTCCAGTCACCTGCAGGGACGTTAGGCCCCAAACTTGAAGATGGCTCTGGCACTCACCCGCCCCCACTCACAGGCAGGGAACCAACCTATTTTTTCTTGTGGTTCTGTAGGAACCTAGGCAGAGTCTCGCACGTAGCACTCAGTAAATATTAACGGGGGGAAGGCGACAGGGAGGGAGAAATTCAACTAAGAATAAACACCTTACCAAATCAGCTCTGCAAGGCAAAGAGGTGATACGAAATCTAAGACAAGATACAGGCCTTCAAAGCATATAAAATCTCGTATAAGAGTGGGCTGGAAAGAGGGGAATAGTTAGCAACAAGAAAACAAACAACCTGACTGAAAAATGGGCTAAGGACTGAATAGAGGTTTCTTAAAAGAAGACATAGAATTAGCCAACAGGTACAATCATCAGGGAAACACAAATCAAAACCACAGTGAGCTCATACTCACACGTTAGAATGGCGATTACCAAAAAGACATAACAAGTGCAGGTGAGGGCGTGGAGGGAGGGAACCCTCCTGTGCTATTGGTGGGAATGCAGATTGGTACAACCATCACGGAAACAGTATGGGGGCTCCTTACAAATTCAGAAATAGAACTACCATGTGATCCAGCAACCCCACTTCTGGGTATGTACCCAAAGCAATTGAAATCAGTATCTTGAAGAGATATCTGCACTGCCATGCTCTCTGCAGCACTATTCACAAGAGGCATGATATGTTAACAGCCTAAAAGCCTGACGGCAGACGAATGAAGAATATATGAGATGTGTACACACACGTGCATGCGCGCGCACATACACACACACAGTCATCCCTTGGTATACTTAGGGGATTGTCCTAGGACCTCCAACCCCAAAGTATACCAAAATTGCACATACTCAAGTCCCTTAGTCAAAGGATATAAAGTCTTAGCTACACAAGATGAATAGTTTTGGGGAGCTAAGGTATAGCATAGTGACTATAGTTAATAATATTGCATTGTATACATGAAATTTGCTAAGAGAGTAGACCGTAAGTGTTCTCATTTCTCTCTCTCACATACACACACACAGTAACTATATGACATAATGGATCCATTAATTAGCTTGCAGGAATCATTTCATAATGTATACATATATCAAATCATATTATATACCTTAAATACATATAACTTTTGTCAATTATACCTTAATATAGCTGTAGGGGGGGTGAAAAGTGAGGGGCAGGCTGAGATGGTCAGGAAGATGAGTGAAGGTGGACCTCCAATTAGGTCTTACAGGATGGAAATGCGTTTTACAGGTGGGGAAGAGTAAAAGGTGTTAATAATAGAGGCAGTAGCTTCAGGGAACCAAAAGGTACGTTCAGATGACACACAAAGACCAGTCTGGCCAGAGCAGAAGCCCAGGACTTTGAGGACTGGAAATACGTTTTTAAAGCCAAATCCTGGAGCTCCTCACACACCAATCTAAGGCCCACGAGCAGTCACGGAATCATGGAACTTCACCTATGGAAAGAGCCCTTTGAGGGAAGCTACTCAGAGATTCCTGCAACTAGCAATGCAAGAGAATCAGATGTGGACTTTGAAATATTGGAGATTCTGGGGTCCTGCCCATGCCTGCTAAATCAGCATCTCGGGGAAAGAAGCCAGGGGAGTTGTATTTCTGGAAACACACAGGCAATTCTCATCTGAGGACCAGCTTTAGGAACTGCTGATCTGGTCTCACCTTCTCTAATACTGTCTCACACACGATACTTGATTCAGTGCTGGCTAAGTACAGGTGTGACATAAATAGGTACACACACACATGCACACACAGTGCCTACCCCCTAGATTTTAGAGGCATAAGGCTTAGTATAGGGCAAATTAAACTTTATCCCAATAAGTAAAATATAAAAGCAGAATGTTTTCAGGCTCAAAATCAAAAGGGAGATGCAAATGAAGCCCTTCCAGAGATGAGAAGGGGAAGAGCTTATTTCTGACAGGGGCATCTTGGGCTGGGAGGATCTGCCATTTGGGCTGGGCCTTGAAGGATAGGTGAGAACTGACAACATCCCTGGCAGGTGGTCATCGGCCCTGCTGTGGAGACTCTCAGTGATGGGAAACTCACTGCCTCGGGCGGCAGCTGATTCAATTTTTGAACAGATCTGAATGGCTGGGAAATGTCGCCTTCTGTCCTGCTGATCAGAGTCGACTCCAGCAGTGGTCCACTGAGTCCCACTGGACTTCAGGGCGGTGGGCGATCTCCCTCACCTGCTCACTTTACAGATGAGCAAAGTGGGACAGAAAGAGGCCCGCGGAGTTGCCCAAGGTCACAGAGACGGCGGCTGGCAGCGCCTGGACTGGCCCCAGGCCTTCTAGTTCCCTGTGAGATGCTCTTTGGAGTAGACCACACGGACACCCCAGGAATACTTAAATCCGTTACAGCTCAACAGAAAGGGGCTGCAGGACGTGCTGGAAACTCTTAGTCACTTTTCACTAATTCGTACACTATTCACCCAACTTTCTCCATTTCACCTATTATTTGATTAAAATCTGTCGAATCGCCTTGCCAATGCACACAGGGTCTTTGCTGTCCCCTGCACTGAGACTTCTCCTTTGGACTACACCCTTCACCTGCACCTGCCACGGCTGGTGTCCCTGGTCTGCTTCCTGCAGAGCTGGCCTGCACCCTCCGAGCCTGGGTGCTCGTTCTCCTCTTCCTGATGCTCTGACCTAGCTCTAAGCCCATCCCTCAGACGCCCCGTGCTCAGAGAGGCCTTAGAGGCCACCTTCTCCTCCTGCTCTGCCTCACACCCCGGCATATCTCCTGTGCGGCACCCGTCACCATCTAACTTTGCTCTGTGTGTTTATCACCTGCTCCCCCTTCATTAGACTAGCAGGGACTTGTCAACTGTATTCCCCGCTACGTTCTTAGTTCCTTATTTGGCCCATAGCTGGAAGTAGTGGTTCACAAAAAGGTTTTGTTACATGAATAAATGAGTGACTGCCAGACGGTAGACCCAGCATCAGGGAGCACGGCCTTGCCCACCGCTCTGAGCAGTGTTGGTGTAAAGCAGTGTGTGCAGAGCAGACCTTCAGTACGAAGGGAAGTTTCAGGCTATTCCTTGGGTCCTTTCGGTGGGCCATGTCAGCAGGCGACTCTGTGATGCAATCGCAGCCTGCAATTCACCTGGGCCCTGCTCCTCCCAGTGGTGCAGATCAGGGTTGCAGCGAAGCGGGTGGACACACTTGTGGACATTTATGTACGTATGGGACAACGCCCTGAGCTCCAGAATTCACGTGGGAGGGGCTGGCTAGAAGGGCAGGACCTGAGGCAGGGTCTGCAGAGCACTTTACACAAGATGACTATCAAGCTCCTTACCAAAGACTGTGGGCACTGGCGGAGACCAGGGAGAGGCTGAAGGCATGGCCTCCTCCCCGCCCGCCCAGGCAGTAGCAGAGCCACCAGAGAACCCGCAGGCGTGCCAGACGGCCCCAGGCTAGGGACCGGGTCCTGCCAGCACTAGCTGTGTGAGTCGGGGTCGCTCACTCACCCTCTCTGAGGCTTAGTTTCCTCATCTGCTTCCGTCCGCCCGTCCAATGGAAACACTTAGTGCCCACTAAGGCCAGGCCTTGGCGCACAGAGGTGGATAATACAGACACAGGACATCTTGAGAGAGTGGGGGCGTCAACCAAACACACAAACACACTGAGAAAAGTTGTTCTGAAACAGAAGAACAAGGTACTACACAAGAATTAATAAGAGGGTCTTAATTTAGATGGATGGTCGGAGAAGACCTTTCTGAGGATGTGACGTTGAGTTGGGTCCTAATGGCTGAGTAGGAGAGGGCCAGCCAGGGAGCCGGGGGAGCAGGCTGGGCAGAGGGGACAGATGCAGGAAGCTCACTGAGAGCCGGCACCAGGCCGGGGTGGCTGGGGCACAGGCAACGGCCAGGCTGGGGTAGCCTGCAGGCCTCGCTCAGGTTTTGGGGCTCCGTGTTTACCTTCAGGGCACTGCAGAGGCACTGGAAGTTTCTAAGTGAGGAACTGACCTGGCCCTGCCGAAAGGAGAAAAAGTGTGTGGGGGGGACCCGTTGGGAAACCATCACAGGGGTTGCAGTGACACACAGCACTGTGGGTGGTGGGGACAGAAAGTACTGGGCACATCCAAGACACACTGGCAGCAGGATGGAGCAGAAGAGTGTCCTCGATTTCCGAATTAGGCAAGTAGGTGGGCTGGGGAGATACCTCCCAAGAAGGGCAAGAAAGGACAAGGAAATTTAAGCAGGTGTGGAAGTCAGAGCCCGGGGATGTGGCTGTGGGTTGAGGGTCTTTCCTCTGGAGTGTCTAAGCGGTAATATCCGGCAGGCAGTCTTGTATGAGCCTGGCACTCAAAAAGACGGGGTTAGACAGAAGTTTGCGTATTCAGCATCTAGATACCGAGAGATTACACAACAAAGAGTGCTGCAGCCACAGGTCTGACGGAATAGAAGAAATTGTCCCAGGAGACTTGATAGCAATAGTCAGAGAAATGAAAAGAATCCAGAGGGCATAATGTCACGAGACGTCAAGAGGGCAGAGCATGTCAGCGAAGGACACTGGGTGGGCTGAGTGTCGCTGCGGTAAGAAAGCTGAGGACGAGGGACAGGGGAGCGTGGGGCAGCTGCAGGCTGAGGAGGTTTCCTGTCTCTCAAGAGGGAACATTCTAAAGCTTGCAGGAATGCTGATGGGACGACTGGTAACTAGCAGACTGAAGACAGGGGAGGAGACGAGAGGTACGAGCACGGTCACTCCTCAGAAAGCAGGAGCGGGTGGGCTCCGGGCACCTGTGGCGGGACACGGGTTTGAGGAAGGGGCATTTCCTCCTCCAGAGAAAGAAGGAAGCTGAAGTCAGGAGAAACACGGCTTCAGAGATCTGGTGACAGGAAGATAAAGGCAGAAGCTACTTTCAGAACTGTGAGGACCAGGCGAGTGTATGCTTGAAAAACACCTACCCCAGCACCACGCTTGGATTTACTAAATGTTTGTCGGGGTTCAGGACATGATACCCCAAAATATGGCCCCTTGACATCTTAAAAAACAGCAGAAGCAGGAAGGTCTCTCTGACCTTCTCCGTCCCTTCTCCCCTAGAAGCCCTCATGGGACAGGTGACCTAGAGGAAAGGAATGTCACCCAGGAGGCAGGAAAAAATCTGAACAAGCAGGCCCTGCTGGGTCCCCCCAGGTTATTCCATGAGACCACACCCCTTTGTCCTCCGATCCTACTTCTGCACGACTGCCCATAAAAATATCAAGTTTCCCCTGTTACTGTGAATCTTCATTTCTGAAGGCTCTTGTGTCACACAAAAGCTTATTAAATAAATGGGTATGCTTTTCTCCTGTTAATCTTCTGTTATCGGGGTCTCAGCCATAAACCCTGCTATGGGTGAGGGGAAGATATTACTTCCCCCCTACGTGCCCCACAAATGGTGTTTCAGCGGGGTGCCCATTCGAACATTACTGCACACGCGCCTGCCCTACCTATCTGGTCTCGCCTGAAGCATCCATTTACCTGGGAGATTAAAATTGATCATAGATGAAATCCAAAGAAATGGAAAAGATAATATTCAGTTTCTGACATGCAAAAAAGAATTATGTAGCTACTGCCTTGTAAGCATTTTTTAAAAGAAATATTTCATATATACTAAGTGCAAAGTGTAAGTAACAAATTCAACAGCTGTGAGACTATTCCCAAGACTTTTAAAACCTCTTTTGTGCCCCTCTATGAAAACCTGAGTTTCCTATTTATCCTTTTCTTACTTTTCTTTGCAGTTTTCTTATGTATGCATCCCTAAATAGTGTCAGTTAAATTTTGCACATTCTCGAATCTCACTTACTTTTCCCTGCGATGTTGCATTGTATCACATGAGTATCTTTACTTGGGTCTTTATTTCTGAAAGCTCCTGCATCATGCAAAATTTTTATTAATACTTTATTAACAAATTTGTATGCTTTTCTCTTGCTAATCTTTTGTTACAGGGGTTATAACAAAATGTTATAGGACTCTTTCTACTGTTGATGGACATCTGGGTTGTTTACACTTGTTAACTATTTTCAAAATTTCTGAACTTGTTTTCTGGGGCAAACAAGCTGTGTCAAGGTGCCTCTTGACACATGTGCCTCTTTATCACCTGATGCCAAATTGGTTTTAAAAGAGGTTAAACCAATTTACACTGCAACCTTGACTTTTTAATTTTGGCCAACCTGGTAGGCATAAGTAATTTTGCACATGAATTTATGTATCTATGTATGTACTTATTTAGAGACAGAGTCTCACTCTGTCACCCTTGCTAGAGTGCAGTGGTGTCATCATAGCACACAATAACCTCAAACTCATGGGCTCAAGTGATCCTCCTGCCTCAGCATCCCGAGTTGCTGGGACTACAGGGGCGGGCCACAATGCCCAGCTAATTTTTCTATTTTTAGTAGAGATGGGATCTCACTCTTGTTCAGGATGGCCTCAAAGTCCTTAGCTCAAGCAATCCTCCCGCCTCGGCCTCCCAGAGTGCTAGGATTACAGGCGTGAGCCACCATACCCTACCCACGTGAAATTATTTTAATTTGCATTTCTCTGATTATTATTGAGCTTGAACATCTTTTCATATATGTATTGAACATTCTGATTTTCTCTTCTGAGAATCATGTTCATGACTTTTACTCATTTTCTCATTGGGATTTTTTTCCTATTGGTATGTAAGAAGAGCTTTTAATATTTTGTGAACATCAATCTTTTATCAATTATAGGTGTGACAGCTACCTCCTCTGGGTTTGTAGCTTGTGGCCAAGGCTACCCCACATGTGACTGTGCACAGCACAACTCTAGGAGGTGTCCTTCACATCACAGGCATTTGAGTCTTTATCATGATAAATGATCAGGTAAGTCTGAATCTTTATCACGACAACAGATGATATGAAATGTCTTGGAAAAGGCAGAACCTTTTTCTAGTTCACAGGAAGGTACAATGGAGCTAGCAGTTGGGGCTTTATCTTTTCACTTTTTTAAGGGTATCTTTTCATGAAAAAAAAAAAAAGCTCTTACTTGAAAAATTTAATATAGTTGATTGCAATAATGTCTTCTTTTATGGTTTTCTATTTAAGAAATCCTACTTAACCCAAAGTCATCACATTCTATATTTTCTTCTGAAAGGTTTAAAGCTTTGCCGTAAGTCTTGCCCTATAATTTGTATTTGCATATGGTGTGAGGTAGGGCTTCAATATCATTTAATTCTACAAGGATTAACCAACTGTCAGAGGACTATGAAAAGTCCCCCTTTTCCTCACTGATCTGTAATGCCAGCTTTGTGACATATTTGGCCTCTATTTATATATGCATGGGTCAGTTTCTGGTTTCTTTATTATGTTCCATTGGTGTATTTCTCTCTCTCTCTTTGCCTATTCCTGTAGCTTTGACAACCTGGTGGGACAAATCCTCCAATTTGTTCTTATTCAATGTTATCTTCACTTTTACCACTTGCTCTTGCATATATATATATTCTAGAATCACCTTTTAAAGTTTTATAAAAAATCCTGTTGGGATTTTTACTGAATTACAATGACTGATTCTATGATCAATTTGGAGAAAACTGACCTCTTTAATAATAGTGGAAATTTCTATCCTTGAATTCCTTCTCTCTCTCTCCATTTAAATCTTCTTTAACTCCCTTCAATTTAAATGTTATATTTTTCTCCAGAATGAGTTCTTATGTGTTGTTGTATTTATTTCTAGGTATCCTTTTTTTGCTATTGCTATTTCCAGTGGTATCCATTTTTAAAATTATATTTTTGGTTTGCTGCCGATGTAGAGTGTGTAATTACTTTTGTATATTGATTTTGTTTCTAGCAATCTTGTTAAATAATTGAGGCTCACTTGAAAAACGATAGTTTTATTTCTTCTGTTACAATACTTATACAGATGCTCCTGGACTTACCATGGGGTTACGTCCCAATAAGCTCATGTTAAGCTGAAAATATCCTAAGTTGAAAATGCATTTCATAAACTAAACTACCAAACATCATAGCTTAGCCTAGCCTACCTTATATGTGTTCAAAATACTTCCATTAGCCTACAGTTGGGCAAAATCATCTCACACAAAGCCTACTTTATAATATAGTGCTTAATGTCTCATGTAATTTATTGAATACTGTACTGAAGTATGGTTTCTACTGAATACATATCACTTTCACACAATCATAAAGTTGAAAAATCCTAAGTTGAACCATCTTAAGTTGGGGACTGTCTGTCTGTACTTTATCTCTTTCTCGTTTTCTCTGCTAGCTAAGACTTCCAGTAGTACGATGTTAAATAAAAGTAGTAAGAGTAGGTATTCTTGTCTTGTTCTTGGTTATAAAGGAAATGTTTTTAACACCACTGGATCTGATGATTGATGTAGGTTTTTGATAAATACCTTTTGCCAGGCTCAAGAAGTTTCTCTCTATTCCTAGTTTGCTGGTATTTTTTTTATCAAGAATGGATTTGAATTTTAGCAAATTCTTTCCTTGTAACTATTGAAATGATTTCTTTTCTTCTTTAATCTGCTAATGACATGGATTTACATTAATACATTTTTCTAATTTTAAACCAAACAGCATTCTTGGGATACACTAGGCTTGACAGATTCAATTTACCAACACCTTTTTAAAGACTTCTGCGTATTGACTCATAAATAAGACTGACTTTTAATTTTCCTGTTTTGTACTGTTCTTGTCTGGCTTTGGTATCAAGGTATGCCAGGCCTTAGAAAATAAGTTCAGAAGTGTTCCTTCTATTTTCTGAAGGAGTGTGCTATATATTAGAACTATCTGTTTCATGACTGATCGATAGAACTCTTCCAGAAAACTGTCTAGACCTTGAGGAAATATTTCTGTATTAGTTACAAGGTTATTCAAGTTTTCTACTTCTTCTTTAATCAGTTTTGGTAGTTACAGTATTCTAGAAATTTGTCCATTTTAAAATGTATTGGCACAAAATTGCTTATAATATT
This sequence comes from Cheirogaleus medius, assembly GCA_008086735.1. Taxonomy (NCBI): domain Eukaryota; kingdom Metazoa; phylum Chordata; class Mammalia; order Primates; family Cheirogaleidae; genus Cheirogaleus; species Cheirogaleus medius. The sequence continues at coordinate 26,906,094 of VBSM01002153.1, read as the reverse complement.
CACTTATTATCGTTTAAATATTTGCTGCAGCTGTAGTGTTATCCCCATTTTTATTTCTACTAGGTTTTTTCTTGATTAGTAAGGTGGTTTGTCCACTGTGGTAGTCTTTTCAAAGAACCAACTTTGGGATGTTTCTTTCTCAGGTCTTTGTTTTCTTTTTCATTTATTTCTATTCTTATAGTTATTACTATTAGTAAGTATATTTATTATTTCCTTCTTCCTATTTGAACTTATTCCGTTGTACTTTTATTTTTCAAAATATTTGACATATTTTGAGATGTTGTTCTTTTTAAAAGTTGATGCTTAGCACATAGATTTTTCAGTCTTTTATTTCCTCTTTAATACTCTGATTATTTCTTAAGAGGATTTTCCTCCCTGAGGACACTTGGTCCCCAACTACCAAGAGGTTGTCTGAGCCAGCTCCTCACGCCTTCCACCTTCTACACCAGGACCCTTTTTAGGGAGAAAAGCAGGGGACGGGGGGGAAGAAAGAATTCAAAATACTTAGCATTTTCCTAGAGGGTGTATTACTTTACTGAAGGGATTGTTTAAATTATTGGACTAGAATAAGCTTTAAATTAGATTGAACATTTAGGGTACCTCTTCCCCCTTTATCAACTGGCTGGCTTGTGAAACACAAAATTAGGTAGAGCAATCAATCAATCAATCAATCAGTGATAAATAATTTCAGTGTGAGTTAAATTTCATGACTTTGCTGCAATAATTATAAATAACTGTTATGATTATAATATTTCAAACTTCTTCATCAAAGACAATGAATATAGTTATTTACTAGCTTCTTCTAAAGGTATTCCAAAGTATTCCCAAGCATATCTTATGGGATGTCTTCTACCTTATTAATAGCAACACATCATAATGAAAAGACAGAGATAAAATATGTTTAAAACCACCTTGAGAGGAACTTCGCTGTTCAATCACTTACTTAATAACCATTTTTGAGTGCCCAAATATTTTTCAGTTCCAGGAGCTGCGCCAGGTGCTGGGAGGGCAGCGGTGAACAAGACACAGTGGCTGGCTTCACACATCTATGGCCGACAGGGAATGCAGACAGAGTGACAGGGTGGCTCTTAGACACGGCGACGAAGACTGTCACAAGTAGTGCAGGGCGCAATGGGAGCACATGGTAGAGGGAACCTAGCCTATCACTTAGGGAGGAGGGGAGACTTTTCTTGAGAAAGTGAGATCCTAAGCTCCCGGAGCCTGGGAAAGTGGAAGGAGGGAGGAGTGTTTCGGGGAGCAGGCCAGCTGGTGCAGAGGCCTGCAGGCAGGGAAGGAGGCTCAGAACATTCCGAGGCCTGGCAGAAATTCCGAAGGGCTGGTGTATCGAGTGATTGGAGACAGGTGAGAGGAGTCTAGAAAGGTCGGCAGTTACAGGATCACGCTGGGTCTCGCAGATCCCAGGAGGGAGGGAGTCTGGACTTTGTACTGAGAACCACGGGAGACCACTAAAGGCATTAAGAGATATTCGGCCCAGGTTAATGTTTTTCTATAACATTGTAACACGCCACAAATACATGTTCTTGCAGGAATCCTGAAGTCCTATGTGAATTTCTTGCTGTCTGAAAACATCTTTTGTTGTTTTTTCTTTTGGGGGGACTCAAAGAAGGAAGTAATCTACATAAATTCTGGGGCAAAGATTTTTTTCACTAACACTGTACGTTTCTGCGGAAGGAACTGATGTACCTTGGGACAAGCTCAAAGAATATATATATCCAGTAAATGAAATCACATTTGGCAGACACTGATGAGGGGTAAAGAGCCTCTGATTAGAGGCGCAGCTCTAAAAACAGCCGAGCCAAACAGATCCTGCCCTGAGTGAGCCCGGAACATGCTGCCCTCCGGCCTTGCTCATAGGAAAACCAATCCTGCACGCGTGGTCCCCTCAGTCACGCTCTGCCACGTAAGTTCATCCTTCAGAAGCACGCGGGATCTCACCACTTATACTGACATCAGGTTATCAGACTGCACAAATTATTTAACATAAATACAGCATTTTGGGAGGGAAGAGGAAATGGGGAGATGTAAGTCAGAGGATCTAAAGTTGTGGACACGTAGGATGAACCCGTCTAGACATCTAATGTACAGCAAGAGGACTACAGTAAATAAAACTGCACCATATCAGGGATTTCTGCTAAATGAGATTTGCGCTGCTCGTGCCACACATACACGAGAAGGGTGACTACGTGAGCTTATGTGAGATGATGGATATGTTAATTTGCTTCACTCTAATAACCACTTTACTACCTGTATGTATCTCATAACATCATGTTGTATACCTTAAATATACACAGTAAAATTTATTTTAAAAATGCAGCAATTAGTAGAGGCTTGATAAATATTAATTAATGGTGCTAAAAAAATATTCACCTTTCAAATAGCCTTTAAAAAATAGGCAAATGGGAAGCCTAGATGCCTCTTAGGTGTAATACACCCGGAAGCAAAGCCGTTACCCTACTGAGAACGTGGGCTAATCTGTAAGATAACTGGCTTAGGTCCTTCCAAAAAAAAATCAATGTACTAGAAAACAAAAACAGAGGTGAGGGAGATGAAGATGATGTTCTACATTAAAATAGATGCAAGATATATATTTCCAAATGTAATGTGTAAACTTGATTGGACCCCACTTGGGGAGAGGATAGTTAAAAAAAGACATTTTGGGGATAACTGGGAAAAATCTGATTTTGGACCGAATATTACATAACCTAGAATTACTGTTAATTTTCCCAGGTGTGGCATTTGTGGTTATTGTGGTAATGCAGGGAATGTTAATGCTGCCTTAATTTTAAGAGGCACACATGTGTTTAAGGGTACAGGGCCTGCTGTCTGCGACTTGCTTTTACATATTCAGCCAAAGGGGTGGGGGATTTGAGATAAAGTATGAATCTGTGTAAAAAGTGTACAGGTGCTCATTGTACTAATCTTTCTATTTTATGTTGCTTTGAAATGTTCCAAAAAGAAAGAAACACAAGCCAACACATAAGAAGAGCACTGAACACTTTCAGCTGGAGAAATATTAAGCCCGTGGGTTTCTCAAAAGTTGCTAACAGGTGACAGAACAGGGAAGATCAAACGTGGGCAGGTGTAAGGTAACAGTTTCACTGGGAACGTGAGGGTGTGGAGACACAGGGCGGAGGGCAGTCTTCTGGGCCTTTCCATGCTAGGTACACGGGGGCCTGGTGAGCAGGACATTACAAACAGAAAGAAAAGCACTGTTCTACCTCCTAAAATACTCAGCAGTCACCCGCAGCCACTGCTGTGTCCTTCTTCCATGTGGGTCCCTTAGTTGTCCTGGAATCTCCTCTCTGGCCTCGGCTACAGTCTTCCCAACTCACCTCCTTCTCTCCCTCACCCTCCGCTAACACGTGCCTGCAGAAGGATTTGCTGACGGCAGCCACACTGCTTCCTCTGCAGCTCTGGGCCTGGGAATCCCGCTCTCCTAGGCCTGTGTGCACCTAAGGCACCACCTTACACAGCACCTGTGTCTCAGGTGGAACCCACCGTGTCTCACTTCCCCTAATTCTGCCCCTTCTCCATGTGACTTGAGTAGTTGCAAGAAAATAAAATTCCTGAGACCGTACCAACATGCATGCTTCCCGGGGCTTTGGAAACATCTTGCTCCCTCCCATCAGCCTGGTATTATTCCTACTTCCGTTTTTCCAACCAGAGAAGCTAAAGAGGTGACAGTGAATAATTCCACAACAATGACACAATTTCTGGCTTTCTAAACTTCACTGAATCTCTACACAAAGGGTTGGCAAGGAGTGTCACCCACTTCGACCCCCAGTACCCACTGTGGGTGCTGTTCCCACTAACAAGTAGCACGGATGGACATCCCAGGTGACTTGTCACCCACGTGCCAACTGCCAGATGGCTCCGTCCTTCTCTAGAAGGATCCGTTAGAAACCACTTCCTTATACTGAGCCCAAACAAGCTCTTTGTAGCTTCTGCCTGACGCTCTGTGTTTCAAGCCTTGGATCAAGTGACATTCCTCCCCCAACCACAGCCTCTGTCAAAGCAGCTGCTGGCTCAGCCTCACCGACACCTCAGGGTAGTGGCAGCCCCAGGCTAGCCCAGGGAACAAAGTGGCTCCCTTGAGCAGGTTCTTAGGCTCCCACAGGCTGTGGCCTGAACAACCTCAGTTCACCTTGGGAAGCGCAACCACACGGGGGGTTTCTCCCCTGAATCTACCACACTTTCTATATTGCAAATATGGCCTCCCTTTCCGGGAAGGCTTTAACTGGGGACCCAGTGGGAAATTCACATCACAGAGCACAAAGTCTGTGCGGCGCCGGGTCGGAGCAGTCATGAAGGCTCCACCTGGGTGAGTGCCTTCTGCCCACGGTATTTATTTGCCGTGAATAAAAAGAATGACCGATTAACTACCAAGGGTGGCTCGGGATATAAAATAAGTATAAATGCTTACCTCCCCTTGGAAGCTCTTCAGCAGCGGTGCTACCTGCTTGCGCAAATCCTGGAGCAAGAGGGTGGGTCAGGAAACAGCCGTTTGAGAAGGAAAGAGAAGGGAAACATTGGTTAAGGCTTCCTAAAGGCAGCTTCGCTGACGATCATTACACACAGCAATCCCGGTACCTCTCCTGTCCCTCCATCCCTAAAAACATCAATAACACCAACTGGCACGCCAGGATTCAAACCAACTTGTTTGAGAATACAACTAGGCTTTATTGCTACTGAGTCCTGGTTATATAGGCCTCATTTTGAATGTGCTATGGACTGAAGCTTTTGCTGATGTCAGTTAAGTGAGATAATTTGCTTAGAATAAAATATGTTATAAATGTAGGTTTGGTTGTTGCTTCTATACGAAATGGATTTGGGCCACTGTGCTGTTTTAGCTGCTATTTTTGTGAACTATTAGTGGAGATATGGCCTGTTTTGAAGCCGTATCTGATAAAGTCATTGCAAATTCCATCCCAAGCCATCAGTACCCATTTCGTAACATTCTGACATCCTATAGGTATGTGTGTATGATCTCCTTGAAAGTATTTTATTTAAAATGAAGAAATGGAGAAAGTGCTTCAAATACTTTACAAAGACACAAATACAGCAACTTAGTCTTTACTGAGAGTTTAGGCTATTAGCTATTTTTCTAAGCATTGTCTATGTGCCAGGTCAGATTTAATAGGTCTGGGATAAGGCCTGGCCACGCATAAAAATTGCTTAAGTCCCCAGGCCAACCCTGATGCACACATCCAAATGAAACTGACTCATATCGGTACAGACGGACATGTATCCATCAAACCATAACACGGGAGTAAAGCAAAGGTGTTATTTCAGAGAAATAAACTCAACGCTACAGGAGAATGTAAGAGGAAGGAGACGAGGAGCAGTTTTGCAGAGGATGTGGCATGAGAGCTGGGCAGACAGGCAGACTCTCACAGGTTCAAACAGGACAGGGCCGTAGTGCTCTGTCCTCAGCATGCCTGTCTGTGTGCACCTCCCCTTGAATCCCCAAGAAAAGCTGCAAGCAAATGCCCGAATGCTACTGGGCAAATGATCATCCAGATTTCTCTCCAGAGCTCCTGGGTCGGAATATGGAGGAGTAGGGGCCGGGTGAAAGTTCAGTATACAGGAGGCAGCCAGCACAACAGGGCGGCCCTGATTCCAGATTCTGGCTCAGCTACTCCCTAACCGTGGGGATACAGGAAGTCACCTTCCTCCTGAGCCTCCGTCCCTATCTCTAATGTGCTTAAGGATAATCATGCCTTCCTGGTAAGAGAAGGAATAAAAGTGTGACTAACACATTAACCGCCGTGTGAGCTGTATTTAACTCATGCTAGTTTTGAGCCCGGGGCCTCGTGAAGCATATGTAACTCACACATCTCTTTACCTTGGGAGCCACATGAACTATTATTCAGAAGTTCCATATAACTCACACATGGAAAACAATAAAAAATAACCAATTTTCCATTAAATTAGAAAGGATCATTTTGTTTTCGAACCTTTTATTCTATTTTCATAATAAAACACAGTTGCCCCAAGGAAAAAACTTTTTTCCTAGTGTGGCAGTGAATGTGTTAAGGTGGGTTGCACAGTTCCTGGCATGTAGTGAGTGCTCAATAATACTAATGACTTTTATTCCTGGGGACCACAGAAGGCAGCATTCTCTGGCACCAGGATTGTTGTGCGTCACATGAAAGTGGGTGAAGAGAGAACTCCAGCACCACAGAGGGGGTGGGGGAAGGACCCCTCAGCCTCTCCCTTCCCTGGGACGCTGCGGTTCTCCAAGTAGCCCGGCCCGGCCTGCTCCGCCCCCGTGGCGAGCTACCCCGGCCAGCAGCGCGTGCACACGGCTCTCTTGGCAACAGACTGACAGGTAGCGCTTTGTGTTCCTTTAGCCAAACACCCAAATCAAAGGCCCCTCCACTACCCTAAGCTCCCCCAAACCAGCTCACTCAACTCACTTAAGGCCTCCACAGAGCCTTAGGGAGAACGGCTCCGGGCATTGTGTACCAGCCGGTGCTCTTTGTGGTTTGAACCTGAACCTGAACTTTTTGGGGTCACGAAACCTAGGAATCTGAGGAAAGCTATCCCTTCTTCCCCACAGGGATAAAACTCTGCAAACTGTTTCTTCGGGGCCTCCCTGTGGCCTCTCCAGAGACCTGAAGTGAGGAAATTTTGTTCTAGCCTGTGCTATCCAATACCATGGCCACCAGCGCATGTGGCTGTTTATATTTAAATGTAACTTGATTAAAGAAGTTAAATACAGTTGAAACATTTGGTTACACTAGCGGCATTTCAAACACTCAGTAGCTACATGAGGCTGCTGGCTACTGCCTGGGACGGCACGGTAACGAACATTTCCAGCGTCACAGAGTGACCTGCTGGTCAGGCCTGTACAAAAGCCCTTTGCCAAAACATAAACAGCCCGAGTTGTTTTATATTGTAACCCCGAAAAACGGTTGGTCAAGAAGCATCACAACCTCCCTCTTAATTATACATTTTTCTAAAGGATCCTAAATGTGGTGATAACTATTTATTTGGAGATGTCAATACTTTTTTTGTTCCTCCACTGGATGATTTTCTATATTTTCACACCAAGTTCAATGACAAAAAACAATCAAACTCTTTCCCAATCTCTTCTTAAATAAATGAGGCTATCTGTAGTGGGCACAATAACAGCGCTCCCCCCCCCCTGCCAAAGATGTCCACGTCCTAATCCCTGGAACCTGTGACCACATTAAGTTACACAGTGAAAGGGCCTTTGCAGATGGGATTAGGTTAGGGATCGGGAGTTGGGAGATCATCCCGGATTATCCAGGTGGGCCGCGGTGACGCAGCGGTCCTAGGAGGGAGGCACCGGGGTCAGAGTGAGAGGAGGAGATTCAAGAACAGAAGCAGAGGCCGGGAACCACAGGGAACGTTCTCCCCTGGAGCTTCTCGTAGGACATGATCCCGGCTGATACCCTGACTTCAGCCTGGCAAACCCCACTCTGGACTCCTGACCTGTGGCACAGCCAGAGGATACGTTCCTATAGTTTTAAGCCTCCAAGTCCATGGTCATTTGCTACGACAGCAATAGGGAAGTAACACACTACCTTGTTTCACCCACTGCACTTTTCAGAGAGACAGAGGACAAAAGACAACACTGGAAAGGAAATGAGGGGAAAGAAGATGAAAAGGGGAAAGAACGATGGCAGAAGGATGCCTGCGCGAGCAGGGGCTGGCTGTAGTCTACATTTTAATCCTAAAGAATGAGCCATGCGTGGGCAGCACAGGAACGATGTGGGAGGTGCAAGTGTCCTGTGTGTGCCTGGGGGGCACAGGCGCGTGGAGCAGGGGATGGTGGGGGCAGAGCCTTCCAGACACTCTTGGACAGTGGCTTGTTCCCCTTCCCCAAGGCAAGGACAAACGGGCAGGACGATCATGCCAAGGTACTTCTGCCACAAACTGCAAACACAGGATGATGGCTGGCATTTGTTTATTGTTTGTTTTCCAAAAAGGCTGACTTTGTATGAAGGCAATTTGTTAATGAGGTGTTGCTGTGTTATCCAGCGTTCTCCCCAACCAGCAGGTGCCAAGGCAGGCGCCAGTGGCTGAAGGAGAGATAAACCAACTTGCACCGAGCTGGTGCTAGCAGAGCGCACGGCCCGCGTACACAGGACTGTCTCTGCTCTAAAAAACAGACACGTGCAGTGAATCTTCCTTTCAAACTGGAAAAGGCTGCAAACTCATATTAATATTATTTTTAAAAATAAGATGTGAAAAATTCAAGGAAAATAACCTCAATGGATATTTGTCTTCCAATTGTCAGTGAAAACTGTGGTTCCTTCAAATCCTGGGCTTTGGGACAGGCCCTTTGCTGTGCAGGGAACTGTGCCTGAGCCCCCGATGCCACCTCGGAGGCTGGGAGCCGTTGCTCCTGCCCTACGTTGGACTGCAGCATGCCCTAGGGGTGGGCATCGGGCCAGTAACAACTGATGGCCCCTGGGCTCTTGAAAGGGGACCCCTAGGCCTTCCGATGCGCCCTGGCCTGGGGATTGCCGAACTGGAAGCAGCCAGCCCTGCACGTCCTCCTTAGAGCTCCATAAACGTGGTGTGGACACGGCCAACGTGCATCCTCTTCCCTGACACTCTGGGGGCTGTTGGTCCATTGCACACCGGGTCCCCTGTTCCTCTTCCCAGAGGGGCCACCTCAGGCCCTTCCTGCCAACCGCACCCCATAGCAGCCCAACCTCCACCCTATGCAGCAGGGAGGGCTACAGGTGTGGCCTGTGGCCTGGTGCCAAAAGACCGACGGGAGCCATCCACGGGGAACTGCTGCCAAGAGAGTGGGCGTGACCTGGGGCTGCATCTATGAGTGTTTGCCTCTGTCACCTCCCTGCCTACGAGGGGGCCTGGCACACGGGGGGACTCAAAAGACTTGGGATGGGTGCATGAGGGAATACATGAAAGAACAGTGGATGAACAAACAGTCTCTCAAAGTGTGTCAAGAACCGGCAAGTGGGAGATGGCCCTTGGGGTGGGTGCCGTGTTCCAGGACAGCTCTGTCCAACAGAGACACGGTGCCAGCCACATGTGTAACTTAAATTGTTCTAGCAGCTATATTACAAAAGCTAAAAAGAAATCAACACATTACAAATCTTACCCTTTTACATGCAATCAATATAAAAATTATTAATAAGGTATTTTACATTCTTTTTTTTTGGTATCAGGTCTTTGAAGTCTGGGTTGTAATGTACACACCTCAGCACATCTCTTTGGACTGGCCACGTGTCGAGCGTCCCTCGGCCACCATACCAGGCAGCTCAGGGCTGAAGACACATTTACAAACCAGGAACCTTGTGGGAGAGGGTGGAGGATGGCGAGCCCCTGCTCAGAGGAGGCAAAACCCTAAGACTCGGGGGTAACAGAGGAGGGAGCGTCAGGAGGCGGTGGCGCTCACTCACGGCAGAGGTGAGGGCCGAGGAGCACTACTTGATTCAGCCTCTAGTGAGTCCCTTTGAACTCTGAGAGCTGCGGGATGGAAACCAATGGTGAGTGGGGACGTTGTGAGAACTCAACAGTCCTGGGGAAGGAGAGGGCAGCCGGCAGCCAAGGTCTGGGGGGCACTGTGGGGAGAGAACCCCTGGCTGTGTCTGCTGTGTGCAGAGCACAGGACTCACTCACTTGTAACAATGACCCCGCCCACCGAAGGGACTGAGACTGGCGTGTTACGAAGGACACCTGAGGCTCAGAAAGGGAAGGAAATCTGTCCAAGGTCACACAGCTGGAAGACTTGAGATTTGAACCCAGTGCTCTCTCCAAGGCCCATGCCGCAGTGAGATTTTGCAAATGACTCATTCACTCACCGTGGCGACATACGGGAGCCGCCCAGACAGCAACGTGGTGGGGGCCGGGGGAAGGGTATATCACTCAAACGGCTTATGAAGGACCTAAACTCAGAGGGGAAATGCAAAGTTGGATGGAGTCAGGGAATGAGGAAGCTGGCAGGGCCGAGGGATTTGTGGGCACAGCAGGGAGGAGGAAGAACAGAGAGCTTGATGGAAGAATTCAGTGGCCTCAGACACAGGTGCCAGGAGGGGTGGCCAGAGCACCAGTGCCTCTCACCAGGCACCCCCTGGGCCGCCCCCAACCCCACCAAGCGCCTCATGAGAACACCAGCTCTGAAAGCACAGGAGATGGCGAAATTATTTCTATATTCTATTACAGAATTTCAGGAAGGCAGCAAGCTATGCTCTCATAATGTCCTTAAATAAAGCCAACTCCTCTTAACCAACCTGCTATATTTTAAAAATCATTCCTTTGAGCTTATTCGTGTCTCATAACAGGCCTACTAAAATAACCTTTTTGATATTAAAGCTGGATGTGTTTGTATACACACGCATATTTAAAGACAGCTGAAGATGGGAAAAAGCACTATATATTCACATGCGTCATACACAAACTGATACATGTGTACTTTGAGTCACCAGCCAAAAACCACTCATCCTAATTTCATTTTTGGCAGTTTGAGAAATTCCTTATCCAATTCTGCTGCCTGCAAATATGATCCAGTTTTGTACTAAACCAAGGAGACAGATACAAAGATGCTTGCTTCTGACCTAGGGGACCCTCCGTTGTTGGCTGGCGAGGACATGATATGATTTACTATCGTTTTAGAACAGAGTGCCCTTTGCTGTCCAGGCAGCACCAGGGACCGCAGACTCTGCCGCCCCTGGTCCTCACGCACACCCCTGCACCCTTTCCTACAATCAAGCAGGGTTCAGGCTGATCAAAACCACACTGAAATGAATGATAAAATTAGTTAATGAACATATGTTTAAAAATGTAGCGATAACTTAGAGTTATTACACACTTAATTCAGCTGTAGGCTTTTCAGTGGTGGTTTCAATTTTCTTTGATCCTGTATCCTCTCTATTGAGCAAAAAACAACAAACACATTAATGCACAGAAAGTGATGTCCTTGAGATTATTAATATCAGATAGATGTCTGTTAGCAAAAGCCAAAATAGCCCATTTCGACCGTCTCTCCTTTGAGTACACAGCAAATAATAAGCAATGTTTACACAGAGATGCTTCTATGTGAAAACGATTTCCATCAGTCTCCAAAACCTCTGATTCACAACACACTTTTTAGGTCAAAAAACTGAACAGCAGAATGCTATTAGGGAATTTGGGGGTGGACGAGTAATAACAATCGCTAGAGAAAACCATTCAGATTTAAAGGCAAAATTGAGGCAGAAACACAAAATCCTCATGCAGTGTGCAGTGGCACCTGTAAGGTATAAGCGGGAGTTGCAAAACACATGTTCCCTGGACCCTCTCTGGAAGGCCTCGAGCTGCCAATCCCCTGTGACATCTCTCCTGTCCCCCACTCGCATGTCAAGCCAGGGTAGGGCGGAGGACCCACAGCCTAGAGTCACGTGCCAGGGACTCAGAGCTGGTGACACACCAAGCTGCTGTGTCGAGGTCTGTCTCTGTGTGCAGGAGACAGTGGCTCCTGGGTGCCGTCTGTGGTGGAAGAAGCAGCCCGAGAAGAGCTCAGACACCAAAGGAAGCTGTGAATGACAGGTACATCTTCAAAGTGGTGAAGTGATCTTTATTTTTAAAAGATTTGATAGTCCAGATTCTCCCAGATGTTTTACTAAGTTTTATTGTCTTTGCACTTTTATTCCACAGTATCTTAGAGGTGAGTTTCTGGGAAACAACTCTGACTACATATAAGACTCGCCACCACCTTGTCCTTTATGGTGACAGGCCAGGAGTGGGGGCCTTTCTTTTTTGGTGACAACATGGTCTTTCCAAGAGCACTGGGGGCAGCTGGGGTGGGGACAGAACTGGGTCACTTCTGAAAGGCTGGACTCTGGCTCTCGAAGGGTCACCAACAACCCCCCGGGTGTTGGAAGCAAGAACCGTTAGGGACCTGGCTCTGTGGCATCAGCAGCAGTGACTTGGCCTGTTCAGTTGTCACCTGTTTCAGATCTGGTCCAGCCTGGGGTAACGCTCAGCTCCCCTCTTTCCCCTGGTCAGGTCCCATTTTCTTCATTGTGTTTGGGTGGTGAAGGGTTGGGACAGGGTCTAACCCTTGATAGGGGCTGGGCAAAAATGTAAGACTGACCAGCACTTAAAACTCCAGGAAATGCTCTGGCCTGAGTAGGGGACATGGCACTTATCCACCCAGACTGAAAAACATGATCTCTGAGTGAGTTTACTGACTCTCACCTTCCCTCGTTACTCAGACCTAAAAGCAAGAAAATTCACACTTGAAAATGTGTTAGGTATATGTTAGAAGAAAATTGTTAATGTAGCATATTTCGTTAAATCCGATAGCAAAGGTAAGATACACCACTATCTTACACTACACTGAGAAAAAATGCTGCTTTTTAAATTCTGATGGCACTAATTCTAATACTCACCCTGATTTTGAAGGTGGTAAAACATATAAAAGTGTATGTGCTATAATTGATCATACAGGGTGCACCACAAAATGAAATAAGGTTGAAACAGTAAGCCCCAAGTTTTGTTTTGTTTTTTTAAAAAAACTCCCGTAGTTTATATTTTAAGTAGGTATTACAGCTATGTTTTTTAAAAGGGTCCTTGTCTTTTAGAGATACATACTAAAATATTTATGGATAAAATATAATTTTTGCTCCAAACTGATTTATGGGGGAAGGGTAATGGGTGAGACAAGAGTGTTGATGGCTGTTACAGATGGATGATGAGATACAGGGGCTCGTGGCCCTATTCACCCTATCTGTATATGTTTGAAATATAAAATTCTTTTAAAAAACATTATTTCTCTCTGAGACACACTAAGCTTTCAGCTGACTGATCACACAGAACAGGCAAAGAAAAGCATGCGTCTGGGCGAGGGACTCCCTGAAATTATAAGCTAGAAACTAGGGAACTAAAACTGCCATCTTCATCAGTTCACCTTGAAACCTCACGGTCCTCTCGTCCCATCTCCTCCCTGGGGCAGAGACCTCGGCAGCATCCTGGCTGCCCTGCCCCTCCTGGGACAGGCCTGGTCATCAGAGAAGTGCTTCCTGGCAGGATCAGGAGTTCTCAAGGGCTGTGTGGGGACACTGGGGAGGGAGCAATGACGCTGTTGCTGGTAACAGTTCACCTCCCTCCACTCACCCTCCTGGCCACCCCATCTCCTCCCTAGACTGTTCTGGGCGCCTGCTCGGCAAAGCCCTCCTGCCGGGGCCTCGCTCCTGGGGCTGCTCCGGGTCCTCACATCCATCTCCTGTTCTGGACAGTGGCTGTCTGCTAGCTGTCCCAAGTCCTGGTCAGTGTCTCTAATGCCATCGACTCCTGTGATGCACACTGTTCAGGGAGCCAACTAAAAGCCCTCACTCATGCTGAATGAAGTCCTGGAGAAAAAAGGGCTGGGATTCCAACCACAGTCACTGAAAATACCCAACACGTCTACACAGCTATCTGGGCTACCCCCAAATAAAGAACTCAGAAGATCTCTACAAATACAAAACACAAATACAGATTACACAGATACTAGAAAAGGGCAATTTGACTATTTTTTAAAGAAAAATGCAAAAAAGTTCAAATTCGGAAATTGAGTTCACCATTTATAAATGTAAGGAAACACAGTAAATACATTAGACATAAGTGCAGCAGTTTAACAAAACTACTTCTCTAAAAACTAACAGCAAATTGGTGATTTTTTTCAACCAGGATATTTCATCAAACTGAAATGGGAAGATGACCCCTTTTCTATAATTAAAGCCACAATACTGAAGACATACTGTTCGAAAGCATCTGGATACTGATTCGTCATTCTGATGTCTTTAGGATTCTAAAATATTCTGATGGCTGAATTATCCTTATTAATAATGAAAAACCTACATGGTGCACAATATCTGAGGCTAGTCTCATTGACTACAATCAACAATCTGCTTCCTTATTGATAAGCCATCTCTTCTAATAGTCGCTTTTATGCATGTTAGTCCAATGTAATTTTATAAGGTCCTGGTATCACCAATAAGAGAATCGTCATTGTCTATAAAAGAAAAATTGCTCTTAGTATTATTTTCCTGGATGTCATTTAATATTGCTGCGATGCCTTCTTACCAACGTACACAAGAGCTCAGACCAGGTATGGAATTTTTTCAAACAAGACAATGTATATTATGTGATATACCAATTGTAGAGCTCAACTTAAAATACAGCTGGAAGGTGGGGGAATGAAGTTTCTCTTTGTTCCGGTTCTGAAACCTTCACTTCCCATCTTATCACCTGAAGATGAATCACGCAGCCATCAATGGGACATCACACTTTTGGTTACTTTTATAGACGAACACATATTCCTTCCCATCTCTGTGACAGAAAAGGGTAATTTTAAATGGCATTTAAACTGAAGTATTAAATAAAAAATATCTTTCTATACAACAGCAGACAGTATGTCCTGGCAATTTCTCAAAGATTTTAGTTCACAGGTTTGAGAAAATTCCATTAGCTTTAATTATTTATCAGCAGTCAATTTAGATTACTGTTCTTGACCTATTTTCACAGTGTATGGGCCACCCGGCAATGAAATAAATGAATAGTCTTTTTCTACAATGGTTGATTTTCTGAAATAATAGAAATCTAGTTTAAAGAAGAAATGAAACCCCAAACATGTAATTACCACAATATATAACCCGCCACGCTGCTTTTGTAGCTGGATGAAATGCACATCTTTTTGAGTTTTTTGGTTATTAAATAAGATTATCTTGAAAGGGATAAACTCACTCATGCTGTAATTTCTTCCCATTTAAATTTCTTTGCGCCATTTAAAACATGTTCCGTGTCTTGGCAGAAAAAGTCTCTAACGCTGACGATGTGCCTCTCGCATTGTGCCCAACAAAACTGCGTGGCGGGAGGGATGGGCTTTGTGGGGCTGGACGGGACCACGAGCAAAGAGGACAGGCATGCAGGGCTGGAGCAGAGGGTGCCCGGGCTGAGCCGCTATGGCCAGAGATGGGCATCCAAGTTCCTGAGCAAGAGGGAGTGTACAAAACCCGTTTCATGGTGAAAAGTGGCAGGTTTATCAAATTGGTAACGCCCGCATTTAGACCTAAGGTGATAAAGGCTGAGGATGGTGCCAAGGACACAGAAGAAAGGCAGATTCGAGAAGCACAGAGGCCACGATCTGATGGAAGACCTGGTGGCACTCGGCAGCAGCTTGGTGGCATGGTATATGGTGGAGTGTTCTAGAAACCTGTGACATGATGACGGCCTCACTTGGCAGGTGTGCTTGTGTATTCTTGTGCCCTACAGTCCCCTCGGTGTCACCTCTAACATGGCCAACACTGGCAGACACAACACATATACACAAGCTCTCTTGTGTATACACAAGCTCTCCGGAGCTCTCAGCTGTTAGAGACCAAAACTGAGAAACGGCCACTCTAAGGTTTCTGGTCTCGGAGCTGAGAACTGCGGCTGTCAGGATGGCAAGGCCGTGTGTCCACTCTGAGGACCTGTGTGCAGCCCGGGAGGCGGCCTGGACAGCACCGCCAGCACGCCCCAACCCAGGGGGTCGTGCATGCGCCGGCTGTCACAGCCTGGCTGGTATCCACAATGCCCGGCCCCCACAGCCGCGTGTCCTGGGCCAGGGACTGGCACAGGGACTTTCTGCAGGGCTCTTGGTGGCCAGGGGACAAGCAGTGGCAAAGGGGAGGAGGAAACCTCAGGAAATCACCCTTTGAGGGATTCTCTTAAATAAGCCTGATTTGCCTTTAGGTCTGATTTCAAAATATTCTCCCATGTTGCTTTCTAAATAACTGCTCGTGTCTAAACCTCTAGGCACGGGCGGCATGGATGGTCTGGCGTCCCCGCGGGCTGGGTACAGCCCTCAAAGGAAGCACACGCCGCACCCACTCACGCACAGCCAGACTGTGCGTATTTCTCCAAAGCAGAATTATTTATTTCAGAGCTTTGAAAATACTGCTGTGATTTGCTGACATATCTATATATCAATAGATTTTGAGTTTGTCAGAGAGAAACCACGTTACCCATATATTTTACTTTATTAAAAAATCATTTGAGCACTTGTTATGTGCAGCGAATGAGACAGTCATAGTCCCTACCCTCGCGGAGCTTCTGTCCTAGCAAGAGTGGAGACCCGGGTCTAGATTTCTGACAGACTATTGAGGGGGTGCACATACCTCAACTCTACTCCTGGGGCCTCTGATGGTGCCGGGTCCAGGCAGACGCTCAGCGAATATTTGTGGATTGAACAAACGAACAAAGAGATGCTCTTCCCAGATGCAGCCCCAAGCTAACCCTTAACGGGCACTGCTGCAGAGCAGATTCGCGTGCCAGACGGGCGTGGGCCCCAAAGGCACCTTTTTACGCTAGGACTTTCTGAAACCAACCAGGCAGTGTGACTCCTGCTTTCACCAGACATAGCCACTGTGCAATTTATTCCAGATCTTAGGCCCTGCTAACATTTAGACAAATCGGCTACTTAAAATTAGGATGTAGGTTTAATCCCTCAATCATCTATCCATAAGAATAATCAGAGATATAGGCAGAGATTTATGCACAATGTTTAGCATGTGTTTAGAACAGTGAAAACTTAGAAACAATATGGATTCCAGCAACGGGGATTATTTATTAAAGAAATTTTCGTAAAGCAACACAATGGCATATTAGGTAGTCGGTAAAGTTATTTTTCAAAGAATAGCTAATACTTGGAATAACGTACTTGATTTCCATGTATTCAATAAACATTTAATGCCGCTATTGTGGGCCTTCAGGCACAGGTGCAATCCAATGGGTTCCTGTGCCTCCTGGGCTTCTGTCTGGTGGGAGACCAGTCAAACCACCACCTGCATGGAGAACGCTCGCCTGCGGCTGGTGCTCCAGGGTGGTGGGGTGTGAGTGTGTGTGTGTGTGTGTGTGGACTGTGGTGTCACAAAGGCATTTAAGAGGCAGACCTGGCCCGGGACAGCAGGGAGGACTCTGCCAAGGAAGGGGCCCCTGGGCCCAGACCTGGGGGAGGAGTAGGGGCTAAATGGGGATAAGAGGAGCGTCAAACTATAAAATGTGTTTACAGTCTGACCCCAACGTTACCAAAATGAACAAACATACACATAATATGCGTTTGGAAAAGAATGCCACGAACGACATCAGTGTGAAATGGTAGATATCTCTAATCAAGTAGAATTATGGCTTATTTTTCATTTGTCTTTAAACAAATTGTATCCTTTTAACATTAAGAAAACTCAGCGTGGGAAGCAAGTGATATGTTTTAAAAAGTAAAAGGACTTTTTAAGGCATATAGAGTGCAGGGTTATGTGTCCTGTTGCTCCTCAGTGACAGAAACTGCAGGCACAGGCGGCACGGATGGTTGGGCGTCCCCGCGGACTGGGCATACCCCTCAAAGGAAGCTGCGCCCACTCACACACAGCCAGACTGTGCATATTTCTCCAAAGCAGAATTATTTATAAGTACAATGGATGTTAATAGGAAGCCTACTGGTCCATGATGTGTTTTACATTTTTTTTCATTTATATAAAACACTACAGTTGGTTGGGGGAAAACCATGCTACGAAATGATATGTACTGCATAATCCTAATTGTTTTAAAATATGTAATATTTATGAGCAAAAAAAAATGAGAAAGACCTAACGCAACACACTGACACACTCATGTCTAGAATTACAGGTGATTTATTACTATTAATATTTCTAAATGCTTTATGCAACACACAAATTTCTATAATGAACATCAATACCTTTCATAGGCACAGATCTCAGAGAATATTGGGGAGACTTAAAACGTCATCTCACACTAGCACGTAAGGGGCAGGGACAGCCACACAGTCCCCGTGTGATCCAGGGTTTCCCCCGACCGCAGACAGGAGATGCTGGTACTCTGGAGACAAATCACAAACAAGCGCAGACCTCGACAGGGAGATACACGGGACTTAAAATCCGACCTCAGACGTACCCTTTTCCCAGTTCTCGTCTCGGTTTTCTTTGTTTCTTCGCCTGAATACCTTACTTCAAGTTTATTCGTCCTTTGTGTGCAGCTAGCTTACCTAAAATTAAGCAGCACGAGAAAGATATCCTTTCGTCTTAGCTTAATAATCAGAACATATTGTTTATTAATATTTACTAGCTTCGCAGAGCTGCTCAGAGGAATAATTAATAATGAATGCTGGGCAAATCTACTTGTAGACACAAAACATGCTACACATGCTTTCTCAGACACACAGATGGAAACAGAGGCAGGATCCTAACAAAGGTGCCTAGTGACCCACATGCAACCAGAAAGTCACACAGACATGGGATCTAAACTCAGGACCTTACAATTTTAACATATCTTTTTTTTTTTGATTGGCGGGGTGTCTACTATAGAGCCACTGTAGTAGACAGGAAATACAGACCAAAATTACTTAATTTCTAAATGGAATTATTTATACCATACAGATGGAAACTAAGTCTAAGAAACATATGTAACTCAGTGGGCAACTAGGGAATTTAAAGCTTTGAAATCAGATTTTATGTTTAAAGATGCTCAGAGGCTTCCCAGTGGATTATCTCAACCTAGCAGCAAGTCAGGAGAAACAAAAGCTTCCCGGGCAAAGAAAGGCTTCCAGGTCCTCCATGCTGCAGCACACTGCTAGGAAAGGGACCCAACTTCACTTCGATAAAGAAAGTCCATTTGAGGACACCAAAGAAGCACCTCCTTAGTTTCATCTGGTTTTATCCAGCAGGTCTCAGCCCTCAGAGACCCCGAGGTCTCTGCACAGCTTAGGGAATGTGTCTAAAAAGAAGTCTTCCAGGTAATAACCTGTCTGGCTCTGCAGTTCCTAAGGACACGTGCCCTTCAGCATGAGCACACTTCACGGGAAATTCTGGGTGGGAATGGTGGCTGTGTCGTGGGAGTGAGTGGTGTCCTGAGCGTCCCTGACTCCATAAATGCCATAATGTGGCTTCCAAAGGCAAGTCTAAGAGCCACCCAGTGTGAAAGCGGTGTCTTCTGTGACTGCCAGCCGGGGCAGTACCAAGGAGCGGGACAGCAAGAACCAGACATAGCTCGGAAGCTGCTGGACTTGAAGGGAACACACAGCTTGGTGCTCACCTTGCACCCTGTCCCTGGACGTGGAGCCATGGATCACACCTAGCTCAGTAACAGATTGAAATGAGAAGAGTTTGCATATGAGTCAATCAGTCAAAAAAGCACAGACCTCCTTATTTCTGGAGTAGGAGGGAGAGTGACCAGCCTCAGAAAACACATTGTACATGTAAACCTGGATCTATGGAAAATAGCTAACGCTTTGAGAACTATTGTTTTGGTAAACAAATGGCTTTAAAATATTCTCTCAGGATTCCTCCGGCAATCTTTCTCAGCCCTATTACTAAGTAGTAACTTTCACCCAGTCCTGGAATTTTCTTTTGAATACACAGCATAGCTTCTTTGTAATGAAACAACTTAGGAAAAAAAATACAGTTTAAGACATTCTATATCTCTTGGCTGGAGCTGCTGGCCCTGCTAGATGAATCATGGAGAAGTCCATAAATGTCGAGAGCATTAGCACAGACTTTTCTTTTATTACCATATATGGCAAATATAGATCTATTTATCTCTAACCATCTCAACTTTAGCTGTAGCAATTTTCCTACCTTACTCTCTTTCTCAAAAATTTTTCTTAAGCTATGACTTAGCCACCCAAGACACCGTACCCAATAATAGTAATGACATTCATAACCCCGGGCCGGTTTTGTTTTTTTTCTGGTAGCATGGCAGAAATGTTTACATTGGTAAGTATTTGAGGTAGGTCAAAGTACCCAGCTATTTACACTCTTGCTACATCTCAGGTGAACAACACAGGGCTACAAGGATTTCTGCAGGAATTTCACCTGAACAAGCTTCTCCCGCCAAGGAATCCTGTGTTTCTTATCATATGTTCAGAAATTGGCTGAAAAATAGTGGTTGGTGTGGACTGTTTTTGATATATTCCTTCAAGAGATAAATACCAAAAATATTTTCAGGCTTCTAAAAGCTGAAGGCTGGGAAATTCCACGAATGGCTAAAACAATTTCAGAATTCTCTTCGGGAACGCTTATTGCATTCATTCATTTGTACTGAGAGATGAAGCTGCAAAGATGCCCTGCCCCCAGGACACAGAGGGGACATAGAACATACAGGTCCGCACCCACTGGGGGCAGCCAGAGCCATCTCTGTGTGAGTCCCCATGGCACCTTAACAGAGTCCAGCCAGAGAGGATGTAGGGAAAAATACGATTATCGGTCTATCTTTTGCTTTTATTTTTATATTCCCCCATGACAACTGCAAAATCTTCAGCCACTACCTTTAAGAGCTACTTGAAGGCCCACAAAAGACAAGTGAAGAAACTGGCTGTACAGTGTACGGCCCAACATTCAACAGTCTAACCTTCAACGTACATTACTCCACTCAGGTAAGTGCCACAACCTGACACAGTCCACAGGGGGTTCCTGGAGACTCTATGGAAAAAGGGTACCTGTTGGGAACGTTCCTATATCTGGAAGACCACTGGAAGGTCTATTTGCAAGAGCAAATCATGTAAAATCAACAATATGGCAATCAGTTCTTAAAAACTTAACTGGGTGAAATTATTTTAGAATATCCTTTACAAGAGTCCTTTCTGTAGTCCAAAATTATCTGGAAAAAAAAGTATTTTTACAAAATTCAAGTGTCTAGGTAAAGTAATAAAAATCCCCAACGACCCAACCCCCAAATGGGGGGTATACCTCAGCATCCTGACCAGCTAGATGCTAAGCCATGTGGTAGTTCTCTTACACAGAGGGAGTTGACAAAAAAAGGCAGGAGAGGCTGTGTTTATCTCCAAAATCCCATTGCCGGCAAAAGAGAACAGCAAACCTGACCTGAAAGTCATTTCTTGGTGGTCTTAGGGAAAAAGGGGCTTTAGGGGCTGGGTAGCTTCTGTCAGGCAGAAGATCAAAAAATCAGCACGTGTCCTTCTCCAAATGGCCCCTGCACTCCAAGTGCTGGGCTTGGCCGAGATTGGATGTGTCACCCTTTCATGATTCTTTCTTCGTCATGTGAGGCTCTTATCTGATTCTACTGATTTAGGGGGAGCAGCAGGAGACTGGAGGGCAGCATGGATACACTCTACAATGATACATCCAGAGGGGGCTTCTTCCAAACACAAAGACCTTCTGAAGGGTTGTAGAAATAAAGTTTGATAATGAAAATGTAATTTTATTTTTATAAAATTAATCCATGCTTTGGGCTGAGCAACAGAGCAAGACCAGCATCCTTCAGAGCAGTTCCAGATCAGCAAACCACCGGCGCTCACACACACGGCCCTCGGAGCTCCATCAGTAATTTACCCGAACCTCTTTTGGACTCTCTTCATCATGTAAATACTAAATATAGCTCACATGCATACACATGCAAATATGCATATATACATAGTAAATATGCGCATGTGCACGTTAAATATGCACATATGCAAACAAGTGGACAGATAGTTCCATCTCTACTTATTTCCTTCCCCCTGCAGACTACAAGCTACAGGTGTGGATATCACCTGTATGTGGCCTGATATAAAATAGAGGCCTAATAACCGCAGTACATGATAAAGATCTGAGAAATGCTATGCAGGGTTCAGTCACTCAGAGACTCTCCCTTTCTTATGTAAGCACATATGCAAGTCATTTCTGAAGAAAGATCCCAATTTACCTGAATTTGAATCCTAGCTCTGGTATTTAACAGCTGTGTGAAATTAGGTTGCTTATTAAATTTTCACCTTTCCAAACCTCTGTTTTCTCTCCCATTAGGATTGATGTTATTTGCTTTCTAAGGCCCTTCTCTGGTGATCAGAGAGGGTCTGACACATAGTAGGCACCCAGCAAATATTTCTGAATGAATGAATGAATGAATGAACACAGTAGGTATTCAATGTGGCTGTTAGGCCGATGACAGTGATGACAACCACCATGACCTTATCCCGTTCCCACATCTGCACCACTCTGAGTCCCCCGAGCCTCCGTGTCTTTTACCCATCTGGGCTGCAAAGTGTTTCTTTGTCACAGGTGGGTATGCAGGCACTCTGACCCTCAGTGACCACAAGTTTCTCTCAGCCGGGACGAGGTGGTCACTTTTTCCCAAGCACTTAGACGTGGGCCTGGTATTTACCGGGCACTCACTAGAACCTGCTGACTTCAGGCAGCCAGAGGGCTTTTCCCAAACAGAAGCTTCCAGAGGTGATCTCTGCCTGCTACCGTAGCTTGTGACCAGGGAAGGTGCATTAAAATGTCAAGTTTCCTTCTTCTCCCAGTTGGATCTGGGACTGACTTCACACGCCCGTCCCATGGGCACATAGCACTTTTATTTCAGGGACCCCAGCACGGGCTGCAAGGGAAGCCACTCACTCCACTTTTTCTAAGAAGTCCGCAGTTCTGAGAGGTCAGAGCGACCTTCCGTCTCCAGGCTCCCCATATAGAGAGGCTCTCTCTATATGTTTTAACATGTACCAGAGAGAGATTAAGCTAAGTGAGGCATGCCATTCATGAAGGCTCACTGAAATTATGCTGCTAATCTTTTAAACGGCAAGAACATTATGCAACACAAAAGGAATTTTAGTAATTCTAAAGCTTTTACCCAACTGAGAAAGTTTAAATTTACAGAAACACACACCAGAGATAAAAGAAATTCAAGGCGGTTGGCCCACCTGTCTGCCACCCCTGGCGTAGAAGTACCAAGATGTCGTGGCAACAGAGAAGGGGTGGAGGTCGGAGGTTAGGCCGAGGGCACAGGGCCAGGGTTCGAGCCTTGGCTTGGTTCTGAACTCACTTGAATCAGTGCACTTGCAGAAGAGGCTTGGCCCCCTGGTCTACACTAAGCGATTCCTTTGTTCCTCTTCGATCTGAGCTGCTCTGCAGCCCCCACAGCCTTTCTGTTGTATGTGCATTAGGGGCCTACCCCGGCCAGGTCAGGGGTGTGACCTGGCCACATCCCAGGAGGGGTCCTGAGAGCATCATTCATTCGGCCAGGACCATGACAGGCCCTGCACGCAGCTAGCTTGGGGATGCTTCTGAACAACCCTCGGGCGTGTGGAATTATCCTCCTTGTGCAAATAGGGAATGTGAGGCTCTGAGAGGTTGTGCATCTCACCCGAGGCCATCTGGCTGCAGTGCAAGCTCAGGGGCCGGCTGGCGCCACAGCTACTACACCACGCTGCCTTCTGAGCTGTATTTCATCTGGAACTGCCGCAGCTGGCAGGCCAAGCCTCGGAACGCAATTCAGGTTAATCACTCGGACTTGCCGGAGCATGCGTGTCCAAGGGTTCCCTCCTTTCTTTCCCTGCCGTCTGGATCTCTGACCTCACTCCTGGTGAGCCTGAGCTGCGGTGAGTGATCAAGAACCCAAGGTGCCTCTGATCTGCGACACACACACCTGTGCCTGCCTGGAACAACCAAAACCGTGATAAAAGGGCCTGCAATGCAAGTCTTGATTCACCACGACCGTACCCAGTCTCTCCTCTTGAAAACACATTTTGTTCATCTTAAATATGTAATTTGGTAGCTCCTAAATGTTAAGTGCCTACATACGTCTGGTGCTACTCGAGATTAGAGAAGGAAAGAGACCTTGTCCTGGGTGTGTGAGTCCACAGCAGAGCAGGATGGGGTGGGGACTGTCACTCACAGGTTCATTCAATGGGGGCGGAGCTCCAACCCCCAGAGGGAGCAGAGATGGATGGGCACATACTCTGCACCTCAAAGTTTACAGGAGGAGAATAAACAGGGTAGGGTGTAAAATATGCCAAGAGAAAGGTGCAGCTAGAATACCATTGGGGCCCCAGGGGGAGAAAACCCTTCTTGCCGGGTCAGGGAAAGATGCGAGGAGGCGGGGGGAATGTCACACCTAAGCTGGGCAAAGTCTGGACACAAAGGGGTGATCAGGGAGGGAGAGCTTCCTAGAAGGAGACATGATGCAAACAGGAGGAAGAAAGAGAGCTGAAGGTACGCACAAGGAAGAGTGCACACGGAGTGAGCCGTGTGGCAGAGGCTGAGCCAGGCCCTGAGAGCCAGCAGGGACGCTGGAGGGACCCAGACACAGTCTAAGAGGCCATTGGTGGCCACCAACCTCACGAGAGGGATGCCGGGACCAGGCCAGGGTCTGCTTGAGAGTAGTTTAGTGGACTGGCAAGAGGGGAAAGCCCAGAGATGAACACATGAGCCGGGAAATAAAAGTCTGGGCAATAAAACCAGCAATGGGTGGAGGCCATGGAGGAGGAAGGAAGACAGTTTCCCAGGACTAAAATGCACAGGCCTTGGCACATGGGCTGACGGGAAGATGAAGTCAGGTGCCCACTCCAGCCTAGGGCAGGGTGGCTCCTCAGCCAGACAGGAAGGGCACAGGCCGGGAGGGATGGGTGGGGTCAGGAGGGGCTGTGGCCAGGGCCTTGGGACCCACTGAACAGGAAAGGGAAAGGGAAAGAGGACAGGCAAGTTGCAAATACTACAGGGGCAAAGGGCCTATGAAAAAGCCCAGGGCCTCAGCAGGTGTCTGACCGAGAGCGAGCAGAGGGGAGGTCATGGCAGCTGCGTTGCAGACTGCAGGGCAGTGTCTGTTCCTGGAAAAGGTCAGCAGCAAAGATCAAGGGTGATCCTGCCCAAGGCCACAAGAAGAGAGCTACTGCGGCGGGAGGAAGAGGACCACGATGGCAAAATCTAAAGAAAATACATCTCTGAGCGGAAAGTCTGGAAAATGGAAGGCTGTGCACAGTACCTCACTCCTCTCGCACCCAGAACCCAGCAGCTCCTGGCCCTGACACCTGATGTGTCCATTTGCCAGTCACAAGTTGTTCCAGATTAAATCAGTTAGTTTCTGAAGATGAAGGAACAAACCTATTTACTGAGAAACTCATTTTCCCTGGAAAAAAATCCATTCTACCTGGATTCTAACAGCGACAGGCATCCAGAGCTCGCCTTCAAGGGAACAGTGCGGTGCGGTCGGCGCTTGGCCATTCGAACAAGGCTTCTCTGTTTAAACAGTAACTAGATGATCAGCCTGGTCGTCTAATCCCAGGTTAGCAGCTGGAGGCTCCAGACCAAAGCAGAGATGGTGTCCATGCCGGTCAACCCTGCAGCCCTTTCCTCTCCCTGCCCAGGTTAAGAGCAGGGAGACCCTGCAGTGAAACACCAGGGGGCTTTCTTTCCGAAAGGCCACAGCCCATCCCGGGGCCATACTTCTTCCCTGTAACTAACAACAACAAACTCTGGTGGCCTTAACCGCCACACGAATCTTCCGCCCCCTCCAAAAACAAGCCACCTGCTCTGGCCAACCTCGGCCACGTGCCCACACGCTCCTTTTCTCTTCAGATCCTCCGGGCTGTTCAGAGCAAAGGGTTTCAGGCAACACCTCGGGACGCTGGGGAGCTGCTCTTTCTTCAGGGAAAGGATCTAACAGAACTAGCAGCACTTAAGCCTCCAGAAGCAAGTTCCAGAAAAGGCATGATCCTTCCAGATTTTTCTGCACTGTTGACTGTCTCCTCAAGCGCCCCAGCCTCAGCCAGGGGGTGAGCTGGGGGTCCGCAGAGGACAGAGAAGAGAGGAGACAAGCCCAGAACCAGTGGGGCAGAGCTTTGGGAACTGCATGGGCAGGAAAAATGGCCTCAAGAAGAAAGAGACCAGCAGGCCACACTCAGGCCTTACTTGAGCACCTGCTGTATGCAAAGGTGGCTCCACAGGTGAGGGTCCGGATCAGCCTCTGCTCCTCTGAGCCTCAGAGGAAGGCAACATCGAGCTTACAAGAGAACTACGAACTGGGAAGGTGAGAGCAGGCAGGTACTTGCAAATGGTCCAAAATAACTTTTCTAGAAGGAAAGTGCACACTGGACACGGGGCGGCAGGCCTGGGGCCCTGGGGCCCAGCACATGTGGCAGAGCAGTCAGGCTTGGTGACAAGAGAACAGTGACATCACCGTGTGCTGGAAAAGGATCAGAGGAATATTTTTTCCATGCATCTGCGGGAGTTTTCCTGGAATTCCTTTCCGACTCTACGGAAAGCCACGTTGTCTGTGACACAGCGAAAGCCCTGACTCCCAGGTACTTCTGGACGACGCCTTTTGCAGGAGATGAGCTGGGACACGAGGGCGCAGCCTGAGGACCTGCCTGCACAGGGGCAGGGGATCCCACCCAGGGGTCGGCAGCCACATCCAGCCAGCTGACGCGATTTTCACAGCCCACGAGCTAAGAATGGTTTTCACACTTTTAAATGATTACATTTAAAACGATTGTGTAAGTGCCTACATAATCTTCTGATTTTGCCTCTGGCCCAGCCAGGCCTAAAATGTTTAGTGCCAGGCCCTGTAGGACACGGTGTGTGCACCCTGAGCTGTCACCTCGTTTCTCCTCCTGGTTACTTGCCTCCCTGCTCTGGTCGGAGGCATGCGTGCCCGTGAGAAGCCTGCGTCCCCCTCCCAGAAACCAGGCCACGTGGAAGTGGCTGGAGCCAGAACACCAGAGCCCCAGTGTCTTGGCCCTGCCCACTCTCCACTTGCATAACCCAGGCAGGCATAACCCTCAAGCCTCAGTTTCCCCACCTGGAAACACCTCTAGCTAAACGGCTGCTATGAACATCAAATGAGATGTGGGCTATGAACATACTTTTTAAAAGCTCAGAACACTTTTGGAATGAAGGTTTATTGTTAATTGTGGTTATTTATGAGTTGATTTGTCACCAAAATGTGTTTTCTTTTTTTTAAAATGTTGAAACCTGACACGCTGTCCTAGTCCACGTAAATGTAGTATGTGGGGAGAGGGGGGATTTGATCGACCACCAAAGGGGTGGTCTGAGTAGTGCGACCTGTGCTCTCAGGGTCCAATTCCAACAGGTAGAGGTAACCTCCTCATTCCAGGTCAGCTCCCTCTGCCCCTCACCACACCCATCTGGGCCGAGGAGGAAGCCGCCCAATCTCATGCTGAAAACCAGCAGTGCGTGCACCTGTGAGGAAGGTCACCGCGCAGCCCCGGAATCAGGCCACATGGAAGGAGCCGGATACCAGAGCCCGAGTCTTGGCTCCGTCAGATGAAGATGGCCCACCTGTCTACCTTGTGCTATTGGAAAAATCTTTCCGACTCTGTGTCCAGATGTGGGTGAAGGGAGACAAGGGGTTAAGCTACACTTTTTAGGGACCCAGAATAACTAAAGACTTTATAACATGAAGCAATCTGAGGATCTGAGTAATTCAAGGAGAAGGGTGATATTTAATATCCCATGTCATTCTAAAACTCGGCTGCGATCTAAGTTTCATGTAAGTGACATCTCGGATACCTTACTACCTCGTGAGTCCATCTCATTGAATGTCCGTAACAGCCTACAAGGCGGGCAAACATGCCATTCTGAGGATGAGATATCTGAGGCTGAGATCCCAGAGTGAGCTGATGAATGTCGAGGCTGGCACAAACCCCAGACCCCTGACCTCAGTGGGGCACAAGGTTCTGTCCACTGTGCCAGAGCCCCTTCCATCCACCAGCTCAGACCTGGTTCTGGGAGCCCCTCCAATTCTAAGGAGTCTTTTAATAAAGCAAATGGAGGAGTGAGAAGGAATGAAGGCAGGGTCCCTCTGAGTCACCTCCTGGGCAGCAGAGAAGTAACCTCCCTTTACTACAATATAAGAAAACAATTAGAACATTCAGGCAACAAAACAGCCTGCTGGGATAGGCTGGCTAGGACAGAGACCATCGCCCCACACTCCCGTGTAGGATCAAGGGCCCTCTCCAGAGTCCCTCAGTGGGCAGCAGCTAAGATCCCTTTCCAAGAAGCGGAAGGCTTTTACCCAAGATGCAGGCCGTAGCTTTTCATCACACAGACGCGGGAGGACGATGCTAGAGGTGGCGGACGGCCCTGCTGCTCTCAGATCTGCAAAGAGCAAGCACTCTGAGGGTGGCCTAGAAATACGCTGTGATGCTTTGACAACAAGCAGCCCGATTCAAAACACCCAAGCAGAACTCGGGGCCTTGCTTCAGGCTCGAGCAAACAGGGGGGCTGAGCTCTCACAGGACTGCAGCCCAAAAGCAAGGTGTCCTTGGACCAACGCAGCTCCTTCCGCCAGGGCAGGGGACACACACACTAACTGGCACTCTGCTCCACGCTCCTAAGTGCCAGATGAGACCTGAAAGCCCCAATCTCTATGAAGAGCCCCAGTGACGCAAAACCTTTGAGAAAACATGGGGTGAAACGTACTACAGAGCGAAAGAACTAACCCAAATCCCACCGCCATCCATGAGAGAGGGGAGGGACCAAGCTCAATTCCCCCTGTCCCAGCCCAGAACTCAAGGCTGTGTGCAAAAGTTGCGACCACACATTGTCTTGTTTTATAGAACAATTCTCTAAACACCCTTTTAGTCGAATTGTTGTAAATCAATCACATTTTCCCAATGATATAACTAAAGAATGAACACTGATGTCTCAAACTTCAGTGCCTTTGGCAAAAACAGCTAATTAGTAATTAAGCACTTCTGAGCAGGGGTAAGTTCTTGCTACTTCAAGTAAACCTGTGATGAATCTCTCCAGAAGGAAGGAGTGATTTTTGCTCAGCACACACTTATTGAGCACCTGCTGTGTGCCCTGCATGTACATGTATGGCCAGGAAGATCATCCTGGCCTCTTGAAGCTAAGGTTCCGTAAAAAGGATAAACATGCAAATAGTGGCAATGCAGCATTTTTAAAAAGTGGAAAAACAGGAGCATGTCCAAGATACAGAGAGGAGAACAGGCTTTAGAACAGGCCTTTTCCACCTGTGCTGCTCTAGACCTTCACCTGCTGGGTCACCTCCTGCATAGGCCCACCCAACCCCTCCAGGGAGACCTGGCTGCTCTGTCTGGTATCCCTTTTGCACCTAGAGCAAACTCCACCCATCACCCAAGACAACCTATCTAGAGGTCTGCGAGCCCCCAGAGAGTCCCCTGAGGGCAGGACCATGCCTACTGATGTTTATATTCCCAGCACAGTATCTAGCAAATGGGACACATTTAACATAAATATTTACTGAATGAACTTAGAGGTAGAGAAAGAGCATTGCCACTCCCCACCATTTCCCCCCCACTCACAGCTAAATAAACAAGAGCTTTTCAGCTAAAAGACAAGGAACACAAAAATTAAACATAATTTTGTTCAAGATGGGGGTCAGGGGACCAGTAAGTTAGCCCAGGAGGAATGTTCATGGGAGGCCTCCAGCGTGAGTCTGGGGGTAGGTGGGCTCGGTCATTTTTAGAAGACCCTGAGCTATCCAGGGAATTCTCCAAGTGAAGGGAGGTAGGATGTTGGTCCAAAGTAAATCATGTTTAAAAATATCTTCCCCTAAATACTAACACTCACCCAACCCATCCGCACGACAGGAAACGGCACCCAACCAGTTTGCTAAAGTACCAACACATGTCTGATGGAGAAAAACGGTGTGTGCAACGCAACACTGCACGGTGTGCTGCGGCCCAACGTGCCCACAGTTGGGCTAGTTCTGCTAGTCCTGGAGGAGTCTAACGCAAGGACAAGGTGACTGATTATACAAGATGTTTTCAAACTGCAGTGGTTGTGAAATATTAATACGTCCTGCTCTCCAGGTATGACATTATTTAAAAATCTTTAGAATTAAAAAAACTATCTTCCACACAAGGTTCGGTGAGAAAGCAACCTGGGTCAGACGCATGTGCCTGGGAGAACATTTGGAAGCGGTTTCCTTGACAAGTTGCCTGCGAGAGACACGCAGAGTCCGATTTCTATTTTAGTGCTAACATCGGGAAACAAGCTTAAGACACATGTGTCTCAATTCAGGGCAGCTGCTTTCCCAACGGCTCAAAATAGGGACTCTTTAGATCACACACACACATACACACACGCACACACACATGCATGCACGCACACTCACTCACACACTCTCTCTTTCAAGACACTGACAAAACCAACAGGCGGTGGTTTGGGACAAAGGATTTCATTTTCTTACTGAACCTGGAAACTTCAAAACCTATATATTTTTAAACTAGATCCAATTTAATGCGTTTGTCAGTAATTTCAAACCAGGCAGCCTGACCATGCACAGACTGCCTTGGGAAAGTTTAATCTTGGACGCGATTGAGCCACAAGTGGCCCTGCTGCGGATGAACCCGTCATAGTCTGTCAGGGAGTCTTCTCAGGCAATTTGTCACCAGCCTCGGCAGAGCAGAAACCATGCTCACACTCTAATTGTGGGGTGCTCCCGAGGAGTGGCGGAAGCCGGCTATCGAGATGGAGCCAACGTAAATCAAAGGAAAGGCAGCTGAACCGAGTTGGTGTGTTGGTGTACCTGCCAGAGAACTGAGATTACAAAGGAATCTTCCAATGCTGTCAATAAAGGTCAAAGGGCCATGCTTGGGTGTGGCCAGCAGGAAAGAGGAAAATCCTCAGAGAGAAGGGGCAAGAGCTGCTGCTTCTGGAAGCACACTCAGGCCACAGATGAAGACTGCGGTGCTAGTGCCACCCGTTCCCCAGTGATCAGACCACCTCTCCTTGTGCTGGCCTGGGCGCAGGATGAGGTGGGTCCCCTGCTCCTGGTGTGCCCAGGAGCCAAAAGGAAACCCACTTCAAAGGCCAGCCACAAACCTGAGTGGTCAGGGGCTGGTTTTGATCGTGCCCTTGACATAGGACTCCCTCAACTTACAAAAGCGAGGGAGAGAGCCATGCAGATGTAGGAAGCAGCCTCTTGCGCGGCACCCTGGCAAGGGGGCCTCTACCCCTGCCAGGGCCTGCTCAGGCACCAGAGGCTGAGGCTGCTTTCGTGGTTCCAAAAAGCCAATTTGTTCCACCGGTGATGGATTCACCTTTAGGAAGACTAAAGTGGGGAAAGCCTCCCGTTCTCTCCTTCTTGAAAACCTATCAGCCTGAGCAGGGTGTGGAAATACTACTTTTCCCAAAACAGGCAGTGCTGGCAGCAGATTAAGATGACAGAGCCTTTCAGGCAGTCCTGCTGACCCCATAGCTGGGGGTACGTCCCACGCTGGGAAAGATGCCCAGGGCTTTAGATGGTCACCCCCACCCAATGCTCAGGGCAGGGCAGGACTGGCTGCCTGACTTCTGTCCCAGGTACAGCTCTGCAACCTGCACTGTGGACATCCAGAGCAGCCTTTCCTGGGGCTTTTTATGACACATACCTGGCTCTGTGTTAAGTCCTGGGTTGGGGGCAGGAAGGTACAAAACCCTGAGTTGGACTCCCGCTAAAGGTGCACATTTTAAGATACAGTAACTTAGCCGAGTGACTGAACACCTGGGGAGCTCATTCTCTTGTGGCCCAGGAATCCCCGAGATCTGGAACGGAAGTCAGCCTGGCAAAATCTGCTGTTGGTGCCTGCAGGGCCCAGCAGCACTGGGGTGGGCTTGGGGCTAGGAGCCGGGGGTGGCTTTAGCACTGGGTGCTGAGATCCAACAGTGAACACTCGCTGAGATCCTGATCACGGGAAGGGAGAATCCCAAGGGCTGTTGGCAAAGGCCCCGTCCCACAGCACTGGGCTCTGAGCGGCACAGGGCCAGCCTCGCCCACTCATGGCTGGGCTGGGTGGAGCAGCTTCCTAAGCCTGCGTCTGTCCTCTCATCTGTACAATGGGCACATCAGCCACACAAAGCTGAGATGAGGCCAGGGGACACAGCAGATATTAACGTTCGCAAATTGAAAACTTATGGAAATGTCTGCAGAGATTTCAAAGGAACCAAAGGCTCTGCTCCTCCTACCTGCAGGTGATGCGCCAGGCATGTTCTATGTACTCATTTAACCTTCACGGGGACCCGACGGAGGCCCACACTGCTATTGTCCCACTTTAGGAGTGGGGAAGCTGAAGGGCCCAGTTCAGGTCCAGACCTGGGTTGCTGCCCAGGTGTGTGCTCGGGGGATGTGGCCCCAGGTAAAGGGCATGACAAGAGCCCAGATAAGGAACACTCAGGGCAGGGCTGGGGTGTGCACGAGTGCCAAGGAGCAGTTCCTCAGAGGGCCACCCTGCAAGGTGACTGTGCTGGAAGTTTCCTAACAGAGGCAGGAAGCCTGGAAAGGGTGTGAGATTTTTACAGGTGGACACAGGATGGAAAGGTAAGGCCGTAGCAGAGGAGAAAGAAAAGACAGCAAGGGGGCTGTTTTTGACAAGTCACAAAAAGAAGAAAGAAGGAAGGAAGGATGGCAGGGAGGGAAGGAGGGAGGCATAATTAAAGTTTTGCATTTTTGGATCATCACTGCATTTTCTCCCTTGGAAACCATTGAGCGCCTACATTTGCCTTGGTACCCGCCACCTCCAGATCTGCTTGGGGCCCTTCCAGGCGTGGTCACGCCAGGCTGGGCAGAGACAAACCAGAAAAACACGACTTGCTGCAATGTGCCCAAGTGGCGGGGCCTGGCCACCTGGAGGCACAGGCTACTGTCCACTCAGAAGGCCAGGGGCTGGGGATTCTGAGAGGGAGAGCAATGGACTTGACTCTGGGTAGCCCTCCACCCTGGAGCAGAGGACAGCCACACAGGAGGCGTTGAGTCACCTTCTTGCCATCCGCACATACGTGGCCTCCCAGGGACCACGGGGTGGGGGTGGGAAGTTCTCCTCCACCAGCAGGTCAAAGATCTCCACCAAAATGTAAAGCAGGCAGATGGCCCCGCATCTCTTGGGTAAATTAAACAAGTGTTGCCACGCTTCCTGCAAACCACCCACCCATCTGCTACGTCCTCGTAAACACAAATCTCTGTTCACAGGGTGTCCATGTCATCGTGTCTGTGGGACCTGGCCCAGGACAGTGAACGCTCTCAAACATCAACAAGTTTTGTACAAGTAAATCCAATCCTGCAACCACCATCTAAAGACATTTTATGATGGTCTGCAGGGTTATTTCTTGTGCTTGTTTTTCTGTTTTGTGACCAAAATTACTTCCTAGTAGATAAATGGCTCCTACCTCAGAGATATTTGAATAATAAGGTCATTTAATCGAAAGGTTCAAGACCAGAATTTAAGCCAAGCAGGTTCAGACGGTATTGTTCTGTAAGAAGAGATGGAGACACATTAATTTTTAAAAGAATGACAGAAAGAGCAGGATGCACCTGTGTGCCGTGTGACTGCACGGTTTCCGAGGGTTTATATGAAGAATGCTTTCTGGAGCCATGTGGCACAGTAAGTATGCCAGGGTGGCTTGGATGGGCCCTCTCAGGACAAGGTGAGGAGGGGTCCCAAGCAATCCAGGCAAAATGGCTGGAGCCAGGGAGGTGCTTGGAGAAATAACAGGACGGTGGTGAGAGAAAAGGAGGGGCTCACACGTGGCCACACCCCGGCTTCAGGCTGGGAGGCTGGGTGGGCAACGTGGCTACCCCCAGGGAGATGGCAGATCAGCTGTGCAGCGTGGCAGGGGATCCAGTGCTGGGCGGGTTTGGGGCTGGTGCACTGAGGGAGTAACCGCAGCTGAGGGAACGGCCTGGCCTGGACAGACTGCGGGTGTAAGGGGCCAGCGCAGTGCTCCCAGGAGCACCGTGCGAGGGGGAGAGGACAGCCCAGGAAGGAGGAAAAGCAGCAGGGGAAGGGGGGCTCCCACAAGGCCTGGGAACATCCCCGTCCACCCCAGGAGACGCAGCACAGGGACAGTGGCCAATGCTGGATGGAAGGGGC
>VBSM01002153.1:26854814-26872393 GCA_008086735.1 Cheirogaleus medius | reverse complement strand
GTCAGAGGGTCCCAGCTCTGAAGACAGCAGGTATTAATATTATAGATATATTTATTATTCTCTATTAAAAACGAAACTATTTCATTTTCTAGTAGCATATGATTACCATGAACAACAAATAATAATAATAATTAAAAGAATCAAAACTCTGGTAACCTCATACCCCAAATTTAATCCTTGTTAACAGTTTGGTATACTATCTTCCAGAAACGGTCAGACTTCTGCTTATTAGTATCTGAGTATATCTATCTAACCACGTTGAAATAAAATATAAATCAACGTCACCATCTAGGTGACACAGCCAATTGGGA
This sequence comes from Cheirogaleus medius, assembly GCA_008086735.1. NCBI lineage: Eukaryota > Metazoa > Chordata > Mammalia > Primates > Cheirogaleidae > Cheirogaleus > Cheirogaleus medius. Next base: position 26,872,082 of record VBSM01002153.1, on the reverse strand, counting down.
AACATCTATTTCTTTATGTTACAAACACGTACTGGGCCCCCCTTGCTGGGCACATAGACGGGACATTGCCCAGGCCTTGGAAACTTGACCAGCCATGGCGCCACCTGCACTCGTGCTGATGGTAAGGGGGTGGTCTCATTAGCTGGTCACCTCCCTTCTGAGGACCTGACTTTCCCAAATCAAAAAACAAAGAGGATGGAGTTTAAGTTAGTGATTTTCAAACTTCTTTGTATTTTTAATTATAGAAGACTATTTTCAAATGAAACTTTACATGGATGCACAATATTGTAGAACAGATAAAAACAGGGTGGCTCTGCTTGGACACAGGTGGGGGTGGGTATTAGGCTGGCCCCCTCCAATTTCCCCTTGAACTTGAGGACCTCAGGGTGAAAGCTCTGGCTAGAGGAACCGGCGTCCTTCCGTGCTGACCCACTGTGCCTGCATCTGCACTTACCTGCCACACAGGCCACAACTCTAAGAAGTGACTTTGGCCACTTGGCCTATGTAACAAAGTGTGGATTAACCAACCAATAGTTTTAAAAGAAGCAGAAATAACCGAAATAAAAATCTAACAGACAGACTGTATGGCTATGAATTCTAGCAAAACCTGATCAACAAAACAGAGATGTGCACTTCAGTCCTACAAAGACACACACACATCTGCTCCGTGCCCTGGCTTCTCTTGGGCACACGTTTTAGCCGCTACCCTAGAACTCTACAGTTATTTTGTCCACAGTGGTGGTGTGGGGGGAAGGGGTCTATAATGTTTTATTTCAAACACTGCTTGTATTTTGACAGCCTTTTTCTTTTATATAGCATTTTTTACGAAGTGAAACTAGAAGCACTGGGTCTTGTGAGCCACCCAGGGGACGTGCTTCCCTTCTGAACCTGGGGGTGAGGGGCCGGGGATGGCAGCTGCCTCAGTACCCCCAGTGTGGCCCGAGAAGCCCCCTGTGTCTGTGGGCGCTGGGTCACATGGGAGCTTTAACGAGCATTGACTAGGCTCAGTAAAGACGAAAAATACATATAGTGGAAAAGGAAAGAGAATTTCAAAACCTTCCTGCAGCCTTTATCCAGACTGCAACCAGTAACCAGCCTCGCCCTCCCTTGGCACATCACCATCAGGGACATCACCTGCACAGAGCTCAGAGCAGGGACGAGCACAGAGGAACACAGCCAGGGGTCCTCCCTGCCACACAAGGGCACACAGGGAAATCCTGGGTTCAAGTCACTTTATACTCAGCAGCTACAGTGCTTTCGTGGCCTTGTTTCAATGTCATTTTCTCCATTTACCCCAGTGACTCTTATTTGCATGCAGATGCTATTCTAACACAAAACCTTTGACTCAAATATTTATCTACAATGGAAACATTTATGAAAGTTCCTCTCCGACTATATGGCCCTGGGCCACGCTGAGCCTTAGGGTTCCTCCTCTGTCACTGGTGGGCGAAGCTGAGGGAAGATCGGTGGGAACCTGTGCATAAAGGAATTACATGATTGTTCCTTACACTAGCTCTTCCTGGTGGGGCTGAGGCTGTAAGAATTTACAACTAGGACGGCTGCCTCCGCCCCCCAGCCTCTCCCCAGCCAAGCTGTGTCTCCCCTGCGGCCATGCCATCATTTCCCTTAAAGTCACTCCTCGGAGCATAAGCCACACCCACACACAAGTGGTAGCCAGAGCGAGTGTGTGCAGACAGACGTCACACTTAGAGCGCGTTCCACCAGGCAGGTTCCCGCTCCAGCCCCGCCTCGTCTGTGCAGCTACCCAGGGCTGGTGTCTGCATGCGCCCTCCCTGTCCACAGCCTGGGATTTGAGGCTTGGGAAGGATGGGGGTTGGGGCGGGAGCCTGAGCACGTGGACCAGCTGGGGGTCAGTACAGCACACCCATGCCCACCTCCAACTTCGCCCCAACTCCCTTTGAGAGCCAAGGTGGTCACCTTGCAAGTCTCAGCTTCCATCAAACAACAGGGCTGACTGAGTCACCTCCAAAGTGTCTTTGAGCCCTTAAATGCCAGGACCGTCAGTTAAAATCAACACAGAGCCCAGCACAGTGGTGGGAGCTCAGGTTTGGGTTTGAGTTTGGGCTTGGTGACCTTCTGTAGGAGCTTTGAAACTTCCCTAACATTTCTGAGCCTGTGTTTTCCTGTGCATGAAATCGAGAGATCATTACCTACCCCCTGCCCCGGGATGCTGGATGGTGAGATGAAGCAACGGCCGGGCAGTGCCACACACGTGGCCTCTGTATACACTCAGACACTTCCGCTACTGTTGTGATCATGACCACTGCTCAGTGCAGACAGCATCCTAGGCCAGCTGCCAGTGGGGACAGCGTGTGGAATCAGACACCACCTGGGGTCTCCAGTTCTGCGGGTTCCAAAGTGGAGTGGAGAGTGAGGCCAGCACGCCACAGGTGGGGCGGGATGGGGTGATGGCTGTGCTGCCAGAAGGGGGCAGGAGGAGCGAGGGCTGGGAAGGGTGGCCAAGGGGCGGAGAAGGGCTTGGAGGCCACGGCAGGGTGCAGAGGCCTCATTTCAAATGCCTGGGAAACCCAGAGACCCCAGAAGAGGACGGCGACAGGGAGGACTGGCCAGGCAGTGTCCTAGAGAAGGCGGGAAGCCTGCCCAGGGCCGGGGACCTGGGAATGAAGGGAAAAGAGCAGCAAAGAGACCCAGGAGCCTGGGGAGCAGATCTGAGGAAGGAGTTCTCAGGAGAGTGAAGACCCACTGTGGCTCAGACACCACAAACGGAGCTGGGAGCTTCTGCAGCCAGGGAGAGGTGACACCTTCTTCGCAGCTCATGGAGAACTTGAGGGTTCAGTCTGGGTTTCCCACCTCCCACCGCAGCCCCCAACTGGGCTGACTCGAGCTGTGGGCAATGCACTGGGGACACACGTTAGATATCGGGTTGACCCACAGAGAACAGCTTCTGACACCAACACCGTCACCTCCTCTGACCTTGGCGCTTCTCGTCAATAGTTAATTTAGACTTATTTCCAGGGTGAAAAATAGTGTATATTTGTTTTTAGTCTGGGTAAGGAATAACACGGAGCCAGAATAATTCCATTAATTTGCTGTCTCCGGTCAGACCAGCGCTCCAGTGTCCCCAATGCAGCCTCAGGCACGTCCTCTGCGCCAGGACGCCATGGTGACTGACAAAGACACCATCTCTGCTGCGTTCTGGTGAGGGACTTCCACTGCCACCCGAACTATCCAGGTCAACTCACCAACGAAATTTCTTTTTAATAAAAAAAAAATTCAAAAACTTTGAAACATGACTCTAATCTACAACAGCTTCAAAACAAGTAGTGCGCCTGGCCTCATCATTTCTTCCAGAGAAGTGAAAACCCATTAGTCACAACTGCCACTAAACGACGGTGCTTGTGAAGTGTCCTCGCGGTCGCTGAGCAGTGGCTCATACACACCCCTCCCTGCAATGCCAGGTTTCCCAGTCAGGACGAGAGAAGCACTGTCAGTTTGCCACCGCGGCGGTGCACCCCCCTGTCCTGCCCCATCAATGCCTGCTTCGTGCCGGGCACCAGCTAGCAAAGTAGACAATCGTAACCCACGCAGGGGCCAGCTGAGTGGGCGTCTCACCCAGAAAGAGGGAGTCAGAGCTCTGGGGTGGCGACATCTGAGCTGAGCTACGATGAAGGAAGCACAGTCGGGGTGGGTGGGGACAGACAGTCCTGGGATGTCACAGATTGTCAGCAAGGCGGGAGCACAGGCTAGGGCCATGTCACCGTGGCTTCCCAGGAAGGAGCTGGCTTGTCCTTCAGGCCACAGGGAGACTCTGCAGGGCCCTAACAGGATCAGCTCAGTGTTGGAGAAGGAGCACGCCTTCCCCAATATTACAGCTGGGAAAGGTCCAGAAAGCCTCTCTCCAGCAGGATCCAGAGTCTGGTCTCTTTACGCCAACCCAGTGACCCCCAGTCCACTTCCTCTTGTCTCCAAACCACCACCAGTTAACGCCTGGTTCTTGCAAGAGCTGGAAGCTGAGCTGAGACAGCTTCCAGGACACGGAGCCCATGGAGAACGGGCTCCGGAGCTCAGCCCAGTTTCCCATACAGAGGCCAGCGAGGCACAGCACGCAGCTCCGTCACCCACCAATGGGGGCGGGGGTGGGTGGGTGCAGCCCTCGCCCCTCATCCCCGCTGGGAAGAGCAAGTGAAAGGACAAAGTTCAGCGTGTAATAGGCATTCAGGAAGTGCTGCCAGTTCACCCTCAGGTGAGTCATGAGATGAACAGGTTTCTCATTCAATTAGCCCAGAGCTCATTTCTCTAACGCTCTCTTTCCTGATGGAAAAGAGCCTGAATTCTAAATAAATAGATGTCTTGAAAACAAGCTCTCGGGACATAACCTAAAGAAGGAAAAATACCAAATTCAACACTCTGCTTAGAGAAGACAGAATCACTGATCTCGCCGATTAAATTTTACAAAAACATTAACCTCTAACCCCAGTGCATCACCGTACTGTCTCTGCTGTTATCACTTGTGCACAATTACACCTTCAAACCATTGTCTATCTGCAAGTGTTCCTGAATTGTCTAGCAGAGCCCTTCACACTGGTGTTGAATTTCACCAGTTTAACAACTTCCAGCTTCTGGCAGTCAGACCTGTGAAGGTCCAGGTCCCTCCAGGCAGGGGGGGTCTCAAAGGCCAACACAACAGAGACGCTCTGGAAGGGTTACAGTTTCAGATGTTCTGCCGCCATGGAAGCCGTGCTCCTTTAAAACGTTCTGGAAAGTAAATTTCTGCAACCCTAATGCGCTGCTGTTTAAAGAAACCCTGTGGGAACTCCCTCTGAAAAACAAGGCAGCTTTTGTAATGTCAGGAATCACGCCACATCAGTCTGCTTTGTAATTTCCACCACCATTATTTGCTGGGCAGTGACTGTACCCGGCACTGTGCTAAGTGATAGTTTTACAGGGATCATCTCATTTAATCCTCATAACGAGGTGGTGGCTTTGGCTATTATTCACGTTTTACAGATGAGGAAACTGAGAGAGGGAATTTGGAAACTTCCCCACGGTCCCCTGGCCACCTGGGCCCAGAGTCTAAGCTTTTAACCACTCTGATGCAGGGCACCTGCAGAACACAACAACATGTATGTCTCTAGTGCATCTCTCTGCTTATTCTAGAAGGATGTCAAGCCTGCAGGGGGGCATGGTATCAGATGGCCACATGCAACAATGCCAGGGGCAGTGCCTCACAGCTGCCACCACGACCTTAGACAGGCCCTGGCTCCTGACGATGCGGGGGCCCAGTGCAGGTTCTGGCTACATCCTGAGCAGGCCACACCTCCCCACGTTTCCTGGACCCCTGGGGCCTGGCTGTGTCTCCCTCAGGGCAGGAGGCCCCTTCCTGGAGGGGCTGGTGTCCCTCCCCACCGTCGGCCAGCAGCAGGGCAGCTCAGAACCGAAGGTGAAAGTATCTGAAAGCCAAGACTATAGACTGTATACACATAGCAATTTGTTACTGTGAAAAACCATCTGTTTCTCGGTATTACAATCCTCAGAGGGCAAATTATAGCTAGCGTTCAACATAAAACATCAATTTAAACCATCAACTATTCATAATTTCAATTCTTTATTGGAAACCAAGGACATAAATGTCAGGGAATAAAGCAATATTTCTTTTATTAACTGTTCCATTCATCTGGCTATTAAATAAAACCAGGGCCCCAATAAATGGCAGGAGTCCTTGCCTGACAGCCACACTAAATAGCTCTATAATTCTCAGATGTTTTAAAACAACGAAAACTGCATTATTTGAAAAGTTAAAAACTTTAATATATAATAAAATTAAGATTAATGCGATCTTAATACCTTGCAAAACTGTTTGCAGTGCCCTCATATTCAAATATATTTCTTCTTGCACGTTTTATTTTTAACAGTGCTCATTTTGTACTAAGAACGCGCTGGTTTTATGACCAGGTTTTGTGGATGCCAACCACCTCCAGCATTTTTCACTGACATCTAGTCTTCCCAGGCCGAGCCACCTCCCCACGGTGCATCTGGGCCTGTGCCAGGAGGGACGCCATTTGAAAGGGCAGCCCGGGGAGCATGTGGCCTTCCGAGCTCAGTCCTGTGGGACACTCACGAAACAGTTATGTAAAAATAGCCTGATAAAGTGCAGGGCAGGTTCTTGTTACAAGCAATTTCTTTTTTTCAGAAAACAATCTGAGCATTCGAAAAAGAAATCCATAAAGGATGGAAGAGAATATTCACAGCACCCTTTGTGTACTACGCCTGAAACTGAGATTTCAAGACGCATCGTCTCATGACAATCCTGCAGGTGGGTACACTCTGCAGATCAGGAAGCGGGTTTGGAAAGGTGAATGACCCACTCGTCCCATGCATAAGAGGTACACCTCTGCGCCGACCAACCGGGAAATAAAGACAAGTAAGACTCAGGGCCGAGTTAAACGGCCATGATGGACACATAAATAATTATTCACTGCCATCCTCAGCAGCGGGACCCACGGCACCACAGGGTGGGGAGCCCAGAGGAAAAGGGATGAACCCCTAATGCCACCAAGGGCAGAATGACTGGGAGGGATATGGGGGGTGGGGGTGAGGATGGCTCCTGCGTCAGGAGACCACACCTGGGCTGAGTTTTATGCAAATACCTGTTTTTCCCCTTTCTTTTTCAAGGTTTGATTTCTAAGACAGAAGCTGTCACCCTAAGAATAATTATTTTAAGGAGATCAAATACAACAGCATTGAAGAAAAAATTTATAATCAAAACGCCTATAACCCGTCCCACTTACGCAGCACAGCCACACAGTCCTCGGACCTCCCGCCAACAGCACGACATCTCCATGTTTCTGAACAGTACTCATGACTTCAGCCTTTAGTGGCTGCATAATATTCCATCGACAGGTGAGCTGTCAGTGACTGCTGGTTGAACGGACGAATGCGCTAATGGACAAGTGCTTTCCTTGGGCACAGCACACTGCCACACCTCTGTGGGTGCCTTGTCACCATCTAAGGAAGGGATTAAGATTGTCCCTGATTGGCAAGTGCAGAAACTCAAGAGGCCCTGTGATGTGTCCTCCAGTTTCCTGACTCTAACTCTAGGGCTGCTGCCCCCGGCTCTGCCTCCCCTACTGGCCCACAACACCCCGGTGAGAACAAGGAGGTGGCAGAGCACCCCCAGCTTTCCCCCGGTACCATGGGGCTGCCGGCACTCACAGCTATGGAGGAAGAGAGAGCTCTAAGGATAAATTACTTTTTATTGGTGTATTATTGGCCGGAGCTGAGTCATACTTTTTAGCCTGAAACGCAGGTAGACAGAAACCTTAGCAATCAACAGGCAAGAAAATACCTGCCGAGATAGACTGGTACAACCTCACAGGCCTGGTTTTTTCTTTCCTTTGCTACTTTCTTATTTCAGGTCATCATGGTGAACACAGAAAACAATAGCTAACTTTCCCTCCTGCTTACGTGACCAAGCGAAACCTCCCTGGTTTTACTAGAGTCAAGATGAAACTTCACAGTCTCTATCATTTGCATTCATAAGTTAAATACCACTTGGAACCCTTTGGACGTCATTTCAACAAGCACAGATCTGTAAAAGAGTCACTAGAGTCCCTTCTGGGAAGGGCTTGCCACTCTTATTCGGCCACTAATCAGCTATTCCACGGAGCCCACGCCACAGAACTGATATGTATCACTCATTATGCAAATATTTCAGCACCTACTATATGCCAGTCACTATTTCATTCACAAAAAAATGGAACAAGCTTTTGAATTCATGTAACTTATATCCTACTGGGGCAAGACAGGTGACAAACCTATATGCTGTGACATAAACTGTGCCAGGAGAGAGTAAGTGCAGGGGAGAAAGTCCAGCAAACGGGGATGGGGGCCAGTACTGGGTCAGGGCTCATGAAAAGAGGGGCGCATTCATGTCAGTACCTACCCCTGCTTAGCTGCTGCTTCAGGTGAGGCTGTGTGTCAGCTCCCTGTGCTGAGCCTGATGTTCACACATTAATTTTCCATTTATTTTCAAAATTTCACAAGGTATAGTGTGCTATGGCAGCTAAAGGAAAAAAAATCTCTGGAGTTAAGTACCCAGGGCATCAACCATGAAGGCTGGATTCAGAGACAGGCGAGAAGGGCACAGGGCGCTGTGCTTGCCAGGCGGATTTGTGGGGTTCCTGGGACCTCGAGGAGTCCCCCACCTTGGCATGAGCCAAAGAATCAGGAGAGGCCTGGATGGTGCAGGGACTGCACAGTCCAGAGTTGACTTCGAGAGGAGGGGACTGTTCACATCACAGCGCTCTTCCTTGAGTCAGATTGGGGGCGGGAGCCCAGTCTCCAGGGACCACCTGGGAAGGGATCTGCCACCTACTTTGTCTCATGCCACTTTCCACACAAGTGCCAGGTAGAGAAACTGGTCAGGTTCTTTAACACAGAGCATTCTGTAGGACCTTGGTGTTCAGAGGCTGCCCCGGGCAGCCCTCTGCTGATCACAGTGTTAATCACAACTCCCTGGCTGGAACCACGCTGTGGGTCTCTGCTCCCCAAGCTCAGTGCTGGCTGGCAGCCCTTCCAGAAACGGCTGGCCAGTCGGGCGGGCTCCCCAGCACCCACCACTGGGCCTGCAACCACGGCGCAGGAAACACAGTCCCTGAATGAACAGATGAAGGAAGAACTATTACAGAAATCCCGAGCCCAGTGATGGGGCCTCTTCCCCAACTCAGGGACTTCCTAAGAGCGGCTGTGAGCTAATCCCACAGGCTCTGGCTCTGGGCTGATTTTTGAGTTACTGTTAAGAATAAGCCCCGAGAAGAGATCCTTTAACCCAATGTTTGATTTATAATGTTATATTGATAACTAATTACATGGTTTATCTAATTACATTTCAAAATCTAATAACATCAATTTACCATGCTATTTCATTAACTTTGGCTTTTGCCAAAAATGTGAACATTTAAGCATGGCCAAGTTCAAGCTTGGCTCCACTGGTGTGTGTGATGACTTGCTTCAGGGCAAGGGTCCCAGCGGGCTCCCTGCAGCCCACACACTGGCCCTATGGAGCCACTCTACCAGCCCAGAGCCCATCTCCAGCTTCATAGGCTGGGACACTTTTGTCTCCTTCTAGTCACCTCCTGGAACATTATCTGACTAGTAAAAACGTTCCCGAGAGCTTACATGTGTACGGCTTGTCCAGGAGTCCTGCTCCTTGCCCATTACATGGACACTCTTGGCTTTGTGGGAAGGGCATGCAGTGGGTGGCAATGCTGGGCGCCCCCCGGCAACTTGTGACCACTGGGTATGACGCCGCCCCAGGCACGTATCCAGGTGGCCGGTCAACAGATGTTTACTGAGCAGCTATCACACCCCAGGCTCTGTGAAATGGCCAAAAAGGATCCCCGTTCTCATGGAACTAGAATTCTAGTAGGAAAAGACAGAGAAGGGAAAACAATAGACCGGACAATGTGTGATAGGAGCAGCAGGACAGCCTCAGACGGGAACTCAAGCCTTTGGGATTCCTGGGTGTGCTAGGTAGAAGGAACCAAAGGGCACAGACTGTGCAGGAAGGTGGCCAGGCAAGTTCCAGGAACGACGGCCTGGCTGGAGCAGCCTTGGCACAGCGAGTGAGGGTGGTGCGGGGCCCCAGACACCGCTGAAGGTCGGCCGGGATGGCATCAGGGGGCCTAAGCAGGGAGGCCATATGAGCTGAATTGCATTAGTTAAAAATAAAACTGGGGCCGCTGGGTAAAGAGAACGGACAGAAGGTGGCTAAGAATGGAAGCAGTGGTGAGCTGGCCATGACGGTGGCTTGGGCCAAGGTGGCAGCACTGGAGCGGGGCAGGAGGAAGGATGGGCTTCCTCCACCGGTGGACGGGCGTGAGGAAGGGACAGGAGAGCAGGTCAGGAGCACACCTGGGCTGTAGCCTGAGCAGCTCGTGGGTGGCGCCATCACTTGGGTTTGGTGGGGGAGGCGATGGGGGATCAACAATTCTCTTTTTAAGCCATGTTAAGTAGAGATGCTGAGTAGGGCAGGCCGTTGAATATTCAGTTGAACATTTGGGTTAATATAAATTTAGATGCCATCCTTCTATGGGTGGTATTTAAAGCCAAGAGAGTGGATGGGATCCCCTAGGGACAGGGACAGGAGAGATTGAAGGGCAGGAACCCAGCACTCGCGGGCACCCCAACCTAGAGGCGAGGCGGGAGCGGGGCCCCAGCAGAGTGACCGACAGGTGGCATAAGCCAGGAGAGTCCCCAACAGTCAGGGGAAGAAGGGTGTTTTAAAAAGGAGAGAGTAAGTGGTCAGCTACAGAGAGCTAAGAAAGACCTCACCCTTTACACATACACACACACACAACACCAACCACACGCGTGATCATGCCAAAAAGGCAGTATTTCAGCTTGAAATTCTTAGTTCTTGGCTCCTGGAGGAGGAATTTTTAAATCTTAAAATAATAGCACTTCTTCAAAGAATAGCCTCCGCTTGGACCAAGCTCCTCTCACAGGCTGCCCAGGGACGAGAAGGGACAGCACGGGGCAGGCCAGGGTGTGGGGACAGTGATGCCTGAGTAGGGGCTGGGAAGAAGCTCCTTGTGGGTCGGTATCTTCAGGAGAGGAGAAACGAAAGGGGAAATAAAAATCAGAAAAAGGAAAGAATATTCAAATTCTGGTTTCAGTATCAACTAAATGGAATAAAGTCCGATTTAAACAATGCTCTGTAAATTATAGTTACTTTTGTTTCCCCTGAACTGCTATAGCAGGACAGTCGTACAAAGAGGCACATGGAATTTTTACACCTCCAGGATAATGAGACACTGTAGATCAACCGATGTAAATTTAGAGTTTTTCAATATGTGCAATTATGCCACCATCCTAAATGCCAAAATGCTGCCACGTTCACACTAGTCATCAGATCTTTAATGGCTGCTCAAAAATGTACGGGAAAGAAGAGGCAGGCTGGTGGTAGAAACGTTCCCTTACAGCTCTCTGGAAAGCCCTCGGGCTACCACTTCTACAAGTTTTGGCTTTTAGGGGAAATTCATTTCAAACTCCTGCTCTTCATCTGGGTTTTTAAATAAAAATTGCTTATACATATTTTTGGTTCACAATCCCCATGTCTCAAAACCAGGTTTTGTATCCTCTTTTATTCAGAGTTTTTAAAAGAATATTATACTGGGAAAATTAGCTATATGCCTGTGGTTGGGGTGAGGGTCGGGGGAGATCCCTGCACCTCACACCATACACACAAAACGGCTGTCAGATTCAAAAACAAAGTGAAAAATGAGAATTCTACAGTTATTATAAGAGAATATAGAAAGGCACATTTATATTATACTTATAAGACAAATGGTAGATTTAGGGAAAATATATGCAATGCGTAAGAGAAAGAATACCATACTCATGGACACCCAAAGGTAATTTACATAAGAGATACTACTGGCTAATAAACACACTGAAAGATGGCCAGCCTCACTGTTGACTGAAAAATGTGAGTTTAAAGCAAGACATTTTTTGATCAGTGAAAGATTTATAACAATTGACATTATCCAGGGCTGGTGAAATTGTGAGGAAGAAGATAGTCCCGCGCCCTGCTGGTGAGGAGTGATAGCTGAGGCAGCTGTTTCTGATTCTAAATTGGCAGGACCAGCAAAAGGGGAACATGTGCATCCCTCTGGCCCAGCCAACACCACTCCCACGCCCCCCTCTGTGTGCATGCCGTGACAGCCTTCTCCACCAAAAACACTTCTTGGAGATGCTGTCCCTGTTGTCTTTTCCATTTGTTGCTTGTGTATTATATGTTTATTGCATGAGTTAAAAATAATATGTGCATATTAACACACAAGAAATTCTTCTTATAAGATTTATGAAAATCAAGGCAACTATGGAATAAAATGGGAAAGCCCCTCCTGGTAAGCTCTCTCCTCTTCTTCGGCTGTCACCACAGCGAGCCGCTCTCTTCTCTGCAACACAAAAGGTACTTTTAGAGTGAATGATACTCTCCCCAGCTGAAGGCCAACCTGTAATATATCTACATCTATATTTAGATTATAGAATTAGACCTCAATTTAGCTGACTTTCATCTCATAGCGTGTGATGTTTCCCAGTGCTGCCTGAATTAGATTTCCTACTAGTCAGAATTTCCTGTAAGCTACAATTAAAAGCTCTCGTTTCTCCTTTCTATCTTAATCATTATACAACACTTCAAATTTCCTAAGAAGTTTTGAAAATATTGATATGTTATTTCGCCTCCTATAATCTATAAAAGACAGGGAGAGAATGAAACTCAACAGTGTGGTTTAGATGAGACAGCGCTGCACTGAGACTTTGGGATTGAGACTTTTAGGCTCTGTGGGTGGCCCTGGCCTTGGTCAAGTAACTTGTTCCTTTTGCATCTGATTCTTAATTTTTAAAATGAGAATTTGGGGTGAGGCGAACAGCATGCGAAGTGCCTGTCCTAATCTAATCAGTAAATGTCACTTTCTTTCTTTCCTCCTTCCTTTAAAATTCCCTCCAATTCAGGGGGCCAGGAAGGGGCCGTTGAGGGCGCTGTGGGGTTCTCAACCTGGGTGTTGGGGACATGGATGTGCTCAGTTTATGCAAATTAAATTAAAAATGCACACTTAGTGACGTGCACATTTTTCTGTATGTGTAACTTTTTCTGTATGCATGACTGCAATTTAAATGGTCAAAGCAAAAAGTAAAACTTGCTACCTCCAGTCCCCAGTGCCCCTGTCAGCAGACTGATAAAACAGATGCCTACGCCCTAGGGGCTGAGACGAGCCTCTCATCAAAAACATGTGCTTCTGCAGGCTGGGAGGGCTGGGAGTGTGAGATGTAGCCCGCTGAGGTCACAGAGCCGTGGGATCAGGGTCACTGTGACCCAGCGGGCTGCAGGCGCTGAGCGGGCCAGGGCTGGGAGGTGTGTTCAGGCTACAGGGAGAATCCAGAGGGGTCCAGCCTCTGCCTGGCTGGACCCCAAAAAGCCCAAAAGCACCCTGGAACCCCAAAAGCACCCTGATGGAGTCCAGGGCCTGGGTAGCAGTGAAGCAGGAGACTTGACTCTGCTCTCCTGAAATGTACCAGGACGTGCAAGCAGTGATTTCAGCTGCCCGAAAAGCAACCGTCTCAAACCCAAGGATCATTTTTACAATCAAAAATGAAGGCAGTGGTTGGCTGTGCTGGTCAAGAATAAGATCTGGAGCTTTCCACCTTAAGGTCACTGGTTAAAACCCTGTCCAGGTCAGTGGTGACAGAAAGTCCCGGCTCCTTGGCAGGCATCAGGACACATCCTGGATGCACGAAGGGCTGTGTCTATTGGTTACCATGCAACAGGCCCCAGGAACCCCCGACACCACCACAGACAGTGCCTGGGAGGCCCCTGGCTCACCACAGCAGACTGACTGTAGCAGGCTGGCCTAGGGGAGGCACAAGACTACACTGGGACAGCGTCCTTCCCTGACATCTGGACCCAGAGCCAAAGGCTGTGAAGAGAGAGAGTCTCTCTCCCTCTTGATGGAATAACCCAGGTACACAAATACGCAGGAGATGGTGAGGCCATGTGCCACCACGTGAATGCAGCAGAAAAGGGCCCTGGCAGAGCGATGGCCAAAAGAGAATCAGAGAGCAGGTACGGCCAGCAGTCAGGGCCTCCAGGAGTCACCCCTCTCTTTCCACAGAGCCCCGCAACCAAGTCAGGTCACATGCTGTACCTGAAGCCAAGAAAATTCTTACAGATCTCTTTGTTGCCAAACAGTATGTGCCTAAAAAGAGAGAACCAGGCAGATTTGAGAGTGAGACAGAGTTCGTTCTTCTCTACTTCTAATGATCAGCACTTTACGCACACATTTACTCTCTACCTGAAATCAAAGCACGGCACCCATACCTCATGTTCCTCTACCTTTAGAAATAGGTGTATACTTCCAAAAGTGGGCCTGTAATTCTCTTTTCTTCCTTTGGATAAATGTAATGCTGCCTCTATTAGCCTATTAGATACATGCCAGTGGCACTTGGTTGCCAGAGACTTATAACTAGCAACGAAACTGAGTGAATCCTCTATAAGAGGATCCTGGGGAGAAATTTTACCAATACCACAGGAGCTGTGCTCTTCCTAAAGAAGGGCTTAGTTTTTAGCTCATGGATAGTGGGAGTCACATTACTCATACAGTTGCCTTCTTTGCATTAGTTGCTGGGAAGCTCACAATCAAGTCTGTGTCTCATCTTTATGAAATATGTAGAGCCTGGGGAACATACTTTGGGTAGTAGCCTAATTCTGGGTTTAGCTGCCTTTCCCCCCTCATTTTATTTCCTCTTCTTCCCACTAACTTCCAGCCTCACTGCCTTGCTTGTCATACTGTGCTAACTGTGCCTTTGTAAGCCACTGGAAACCTTTTTTGGGAGTGGGCAGAACACAACTAGCCAACAAACAGGAATGGCATAGTGGCAAGAGCACGGCTTTAGGGTCAGACAAACCCAGACTCCGTATCAGCTCTATCACTTGCTGGCAGCAAAACACCCTGGGCAGGCCAGTGACATCTCTGAGCCTCAGTCTCCTAAGACACAAAACAGGAAAAGTATCTTTTCAGGGTTGTTGTGTGGATTAAATTAGCTAATGTATGTGAGCATGCTCAGCTCTACCCCTTGCACAAAGGAGGTGCTTAAGGTAAGTCACGTCGCTGTCCTTCCACTGCAGGCAAAAGCAGCAGAGAACCCACTAGAATCCCCAGACCACCCAGGCACCTCTACAGCTCAAAGAGGTCACTGTCCCCAGGGTCTATCCTGGCCAGGAATGTGAAGGTCACAGATGTTCAGCAGAGGCCTGGGGAGGTCGTGGTTCCCTCTTGGAGTCTTGGCTCCATATTCCTGGGGGTGGCCCACAGGCCACGGCCCTGAACCCCACCTGGGTGGGGTCTGGCTGGTCCACATGAAGCCATTACCGGACATAGCTTGTCCCTCAGCAACTGCAGGGGACAGCACCCTCCACCACGCTCCCCACGGCCAAGCAAGTACGGCAAGAAGCTCTGTCTCTAAAGCACCTAGAACGGAAATATTCAAAGTCAAGTGCAACCACTTTGCTGCGATCGCTCTGTCGCAAGTTTTCTACCCCAGGCTGCCCGGCCCCCATCACTCAGCGTGATTCTGGGCTACTTTCTGCAACTGTCAGTCAACATTTGCTAAGAGAGTAAAGCCTAATTTGAATTTTAACAAGCACAGCAATTAGAAAGGCCGATCTGCCACAAAGAGCATCTTATAACACATTTGAAACCCAAATACAAATATTTCAGATTAGGCCCCAAGTAGGAACATCCATTTCCATCTACGACATGTAAACTGAAAGTTCTATCCCCTGCCTCTTTATCTTGGTTTTCAAAAGTGTAATTTCTTTTGTACCACAACTAACTGCAGCGAGAAGACAAAGATGAATTCAGAAGAAAAGGGAAGGTGACTGCGTCCACACTGTGGAATCCTGGCATGGGTTTTGGAGCGGGTGAAGGCCAGAGAAAGTTACTTAATTAATACTGTAGGCCAGAAGCCTCATTTTTCAAGGTAAATGCTCATTTCAATGGATACATTTAAGTAGGTTCCAGGAGCACACACTGCACACATTTTCAACTAAAGATAGAAACTATGCTTAAAAAGCTAATTTGGTATTTTTAGAAGTTTGGGTTTCTTTGATCTGGCCAAAAGAGGCTTAAAATTCAGCTTCAAACTATTTTAGTCTGTGCTTCACAACTTTGAAATAACTGGTACATCTTAAGTTGCTTTCAACCACTGAAAGTACGTGATTCTATAAACCCACAGGCTGGAAAAGCTGCAGCTGGGGGCTGACGCGACATCAGAGCTTTCTTTATCACGAGGATTCCGGTTTTGTAAAAAGGAGGCGAATTTCAAAAAGTATGGTTTTGGTCACTTTTGTTTGTAACAGGGTTGGACACGGGGAAATCGAGGTGCCTGTCTGTTTGACTCTCAGGCCAGGGAGGCTGGAGACAGCCAGCACCTGCTGGGCACTCACCGTGACAGACCAGACTCTGTCCCCATCAATCCCTCCACCAGCCCCCCTACCGAGGAGGAGTGAGGGGCTCGGAGCCCAGTGCCCAGTCCAAGGCCACAAAGCTGATCAGCTGCAGAGCCAAGGCCACCCTCCAGAGCTACACCCCCACAGCACACAGTCTCCTCCCCCCACTCTCCCCTGCCTCCCACTCAGGCAGCAGGGGCACCCGGGAAAGGGCTGGGGAATTCTAGACTCTTCCTGTGCCCCCAACTGACATGTGCTCAGGATCCGCAGCCACTGTCCGAGCAAAGGCAAGTCTGGGGAGCGGTGACCAGGGGATCCACCTGGGTCCCAGCCTTGATCTCCTGATTCCTGTATTTGAATATGTGAGCCCCTCAACTCCACCACCACCATTAATATGTGAAGAAAGAGAAAGGCAGTGGATAAAACCCTAGAGTGTTACGATTACTCCAACTGACAGCCCCTGTGAATGGCATCACTCCAAGGATCTTAGGGATGTCCTGGCTCCACTGCCTCATTTTACAGATGAGGGAACAGATCTGGGCAGAGCAAATGATTTCTCTAGGATAAATTCTGAGTATCTTTTCTGGGGACCCTTTACATATCTTATCAGAAAGTGTGGTACACGTACCATCCCTTCCTATTGCGCAGATCGTTTCAAGGATGTGGTTTAATTAAACGATTCAGCTAATAGAATGTGTGTTTGTGGTTTTCTACCATTGACAGACACATGCCCAGGCTGAGCAAGTTGAGTTTATTTCTTTTAGGCAGTTGCAGACCACTATTTGCAAAAGAATTTGCTTTCAATGAACATTACACAAACAAGAAGCCTTTAAAAGCTTCTAAAACCTGCAGTTCTGAATCTTTCCCACTGGAGCCGGAATCCAAATTGTCAGCTACTATCAGGTCTAGTGTGGTGTTTCAGAAGCTGTTAAGGCTTTATTAGTCTTTGCAAAAGACACTTGGCTAAGACACAAATGTGTTAAATGGGAAAAGATTCCAAATAATCCCTTTCCAAAGGCAGCTAGGACCCAAGTTACGGCGCTGGGATGGATTTCTCAAACCCCTCTTGGGTGGGGACATGGAAGTAGACCAGCATGTTGTAGAAGCCCACAGCTCAGTCCATCCAGCTGGTTCTAGAACATTATCCTGGCAGTCCCGCTCAGCCCAGAGGATCACTCTGCCCCGAATGGGGGGCTGTGTCATCTGCTTAGAGGGACTAACACACTAGAGAGCTATGGCCAGTGGGTCACGAGCCCTTGAAGAACTCCCTATAG
>VBSM01002153.1:26819752-26854804 GCA_008086735.1 Cheirogaleus medius | reverse complement strand
CCCCGTTATGGGCCTGCTGCACACTTCCCATACTTCCCTCCATGTGGCCCTGGAACATCCCCTCCCAGCTAAAGCTCCAACAGCCAGGAGGGACCTGCAACCACCAGACCTTCCAAGTTTTCCCAAAAAATCAAAAAGCTGAGTTTTTGTGTGAAATACAATCTTACTGTGAAAATTTCAACAACAAACCCACAAACCAACCCCCATGTGCCTACCATCCACTTTGAACGATGATCAATTCTCAGCCAGTCTGGTTTCATTTACAATCCTTCCTCCCCCTCACTGTGTTATTTGTAGCAAATCTCAGATATGACATCATTTTATCCATAAATATTTCAGTGTGAATCTCTAAAAGATAAGGACCCTTTAAAAAAAAGATAATCACATACCATTATCACTCCTGAAAATAACAACAGTAATTCCTCAATATCATCAAATATCCAGAGATCCAGTGTTCAAATTTCCCCAGTTGTATCAGAAACAGATGTTTACTGTTGGTTTGTTTCAAATCAAGACCCAAACAAGGTCCACACATTGCGCTTGGCTCCTATCTCCTTGGACTCTTTCAATCTACAAATCCTCATTTTTAAATGTTGACAACAAATTCCATTTTTCTGGAACAGCGTGGTAGTCAACCCGACTGCAGGAGGTGGCCGGGCCACACCCTTTGCTGGCCCTGCACTTCCCCCGCCTCCCCAGACTGGGAGACCAAACAGCCACTTCCTAGAGCTCTTCCGACTTGGCTACCTTTAGGGTCACGGAAGGAGAACTGGTCTGGGGAGGAGACACCAGGGGCGCCAATGCCAGCCAGACTCGGGCACCTGAGGCTCATGAGTTTCATCCGCATCGCCTGCCACTCAGCACTGGGGAGGAGCACAGGAAGGAAGCCCCCGGCTCAGCGCCTCGTCCACATCAAGGACCCGATCAACGTCAGCCAAAGCTACAAAACTGCAGTCGGCGCCTACGAACACACCTACAACTGAGTGGGCTACTAAGAGGTCCCGAGGCTTCCCTGCCTCTGTCAGGGTGACAGTGTCCAGTTCTACAATGTGAATCTCAGTACAGAGTGTGAGGACACTCCTGTCATGTTGGTGAAATCAGACACGGGGACTAGGCAAAAAAGACTGCAAGAACTAAACCAGACCTATTCCTAAGACTGCCCTTCAGAAAATCACTGCAGAAGAAACGACCCTTCCCAAAAAATGGTTCCTAATGCTGACGACGCGCCAGGCAGGCACCGCCATCCCTGGAGCGAGGACAGATAAGAGGCTGCAGGAGAGGCTGCCACCTGGGAGTGGGCCGGGTGCTGCAGAGCTGGTCCTGCTTGCACCCACGTCATGGGGCAGCCACAGAGCACAGCCCGGGCCTCCTCCTCAACCTCGCCTAAGGGGGACTTGATAACACCAGGACTGGGGCACACAACAGCAGCAAGAGGGCCCAGAAGACAGCAAGGCAGGATGTGGGGCATCGGCCAGTTGGGCTCACCGCCTACCAGCCATGTGACATCATGCAAGTCCCTCACCACTGGGTCTCTACCTACCCTTCTCCATACAGCGGCCAGAGGGGCCTTTCTAGAAGACAGATCTGACCGTGCCACCCCCATTCCTGAGGGAGAGATACCAGGAATGAATGTGGAGGCCCTCGTCACCCTGCACAGCCTCTGGTCGCTAAAGGCACTCAGCACAAAGGGTGCGCGTGCAGGAGCAGCACGAGAGCGATCAGACGCCTTGCAGATGCAGGACTGTGACCGTGACTGGGTGACAGCTCTCAGGGCAAGGGCATCTACGAGCCTCCCTCTCGTGGCTTCTCCCTTTCACTCTAGCTTCCTCCATGGATGCAAACTCTGCCTGACCCTCGTGACACCCGGGCAGGGGCCCTGCCATCCGGGGCCAGTGGGGGCCTCGTCATCCATACAGCCACCCCACAAAAGGCCTTCCCTCCCCTCCAGCCCCACACTCCACACACATTCCCACGCCCGAGCACTTCCCCTCCCCTTCCTCCCTTGCCTCTTTATTACTGTAAATGATAAAGGCTTTACCGTGCATAACTTCATGTCTTCCCCATGTCCCAGCAATCTGGCAACACAGGAGGGTGCACCCCTCCCTCAAGACCATTCCCCTTGTAGACTGCTTCCTGCTGTCAACGCCACGAGCAAATGACACAAAGGAAGAGGGCAAGACAGCCCCAAACCATGGCAGGTAAGTTTACCCTCTAAGAATAAAACTATGGGGAAAATATGAGTGAGATTAGCCACCCTAAACCATAATCTAAGAGTGGGTGGCTGAGAAATTCCAGAAGTCCTACAGGCCAGCTGTGGTGAAGCAGACAGGGCCTGCAAGGCATGGCGGGAAGGCAGGCACGGCCCTCAGACCCCGGCCCCCGCCCTGACTCCGGCTCACCAGGCGCCAGCTGTCCTGCGCCAACTTCCCCCAAGGTCTGCCTGCACGGAGAGAAAGCCAGCCGGAGGCCGTCAAGGGAGGACAGGGTCGCAGGCAAAAGCCCTGAGGGAGGCTCTCTTCTGGGTCTGGACGGTCCAAATCCACTCCCTGGTCAGTCTCTCTAGGCGACACCCCCACCCCCAATGGGCCCCCCATACCTAGAGCACCATCCACTGGGGTGGCCCACCCTGTAAGGTGTCATAACTCAAACGTCCCATTCTTGGGGACATTTTCTCACATCTTCCAGTTGAAATCAACCTCTTACTTTGGGGAGTGAATCTTGCTCTGCCACTCATTACGTTACCATGGCACTCATTTGTGCCATGATAATAAAAACACTTGTTTTAAAAGCATCTATTTTGAGGCCTTCCCTCTGTCCAGCACTGCGGGCACCAATTCTAGACCCAGAACTCCCGGCATCCAGCATGGAACACGATCGCTGTCCACAAGAGTGAGCCCGTGTGGCTGCTAGAAACACAGAAACGTCCTCCAGGATCCTGGCTTGCTCCTGAATCTCAACGGCAAGTGGTGCGTCTTCCACACACATCCTTCCAGCCTCCTCTCGGTGACCAGGAAGCTACTGCGTATGCCAAGCCTGTGTCACAGGAGTGACCAATGTCAACTTGCCCTTACTCTGTGCCAGGCTGGTCTAAATGCTCACAACAAGGTACCAGTCACCCCATTTTTCAGATGAAAATACTGAGGCGCAATGACTTGCCCCAAGTCAGTGTGGGTAGAAGTCCTGGGGCTGGTAGGTAAACCCAGGTACTGGCTCGTCATTGCTATAGTACAGTGGTCACCAGGTGCCCTGGGGCTGTCAGAGCCATGTCCCTCTGCAGCACCCATAACATGCCACCACCACCATGGCCTCGGAAAGACACTTCTGAAAAGAAGGATCCCAGTTTTGTGAGCCTGTTAAAAACTAGATGAATTATCTTGTATTTTGACTGCTGGAGGAATAAGAAGGCATTCCAGAGATTTGAGACCACTAAGACTTCAAAACTTTAGAAAGCCTACAACATGATTCAATGTCTAATTTTTGTTATGTTTCTATAGATTCATTTTAGACAGGTCACATCTATGAGGCACTTGCGGTGTGTTCATTACAACTGCATTTATAACAGACGGCTCGTTAGGGCCCCTGCAGGGTCACTGGGGACAGAGCACGATGCTCACTGTCGTGAACCTGGACCACCAGTTGATGATCTCAGGCCACTGCAGAGGTTTGGTGCGTGCCGCAGCTTGGCTCCTTGCTGGCAAGACCGGCAAAGCTGAGTTAGGAAAAGCAACACAACCTACATGTTGCTGTTTGAGGAAGACACAATGCCTCATGTACAGATCTGCCGTTTCTGAGGACATGCAGGGCCAAAAGCACAGGAATGACTTTTCCATCAGGCTAGGACAGGTCCATCATTGTCAGGTGCTCTCGATACAGAACAAAAGGCATAAAGGCAAAGGTGGGAGGTCTCTGCTGAACTCCACCATCGCCATTAAAACCTACACACACACACACAGACAGTGTCTCTCTCTCTCTCTCTCTCTCTCTCTCACCGGTGAGGGAAAGGCCTCCTCTGCTCCTTGGAAATGAATCAGGCTCCTGAGATCTGGTGCAGATTAGATAAGACTCCTGTTGCACAAGCCCTTCTATTTCATCTCTAGGCTCCCAGGAATGAGATATCCTCCTCTGCTCTGGTCCAAATGAAACTGTCCACCAAGTGAGGCTTGCGCCGGGCAGGGTGGGCAGACTGACAGCTGCAATCCCTTCCAACTCTGAAGTGACAACAGTCCAGCTGATGGAGACAGTTTGGAGGCATTGACGCTTACCTGCTGAGTTCCAAATCTGTACAAAACCATCCAAATATGCGAACCGATATTCCCAATGTGACCAATGGAGCTGTGGTTTCTAGGGCACAGGGGGGCATTTTGTGATCAAAGAGCACGATGGCAAAAGAGAATAGGAAACTCACAATAAAACAAAGCTAGCTTGCTTCCTTCTTGGCTTCCTTCTTAGAAGCTGGAAGTGTTTTGGGCACCATTGTGTCCCCTGAGCCAACAACAGCAATAACAGTGGCAGTAATAATAATAGCTAACACAGACATAGCACTTACCATGTGCTAGGTACTGTTCTGAGTACTTTATTTTCATTAGCTCATCTAATCCTCAGTAACAACCTGATAAGGTAGGTTCTTTACAGCTGAGAAGGCTAATACACAGAGAGGTCAAGCGGCTTGCTTAAGGTCACACAGTAAGTCCTAGAGCCACACCTGGGTGGTCTGCCCCCCAATTTGCACCCTTAAACCGCCACTATGCACGGCCTCCCATGTGTTCAGGAAATACATGATGAGTGGATGAACGAGTACTGGACACTCAGGGCACGCTGTTTCCTAAACGTCAGCTGGTCACTAAACCTTTCTCCTGAGGAAAACTTTCTGCACGGTGTACTCTCTGCAATACACTTTGCAAAAAGATCATTTAAGGTAATTTGCTCTTTAGTATAATTTTTTTTTAAAAAAAGAGCAGGTTTGGTGACCAAACCTAGGTCCAAATTCCTGCTCTGTCATTTCTGGATACGTCTTTGAGCTTTGGTGTCTTTGTATAAGAAACAGAGACAGGAGCACCCAACCTGCCCCACGGGGTTCTAGGAAGGGGAAGTGAAACTACAGAAGTAAAGGGCCTGTTAAAATACTGGCTGGTGGTGACAGGTAATAAATAACTGGTTATTACTCCAGCTTCAGATAGGGAAACTGGCCAGCGAGTGACCAGACCAGGACCAGGACTCAGGTCTGCCCTCTGTCCACTGCCCCTCTGCCTCTCCTTTCTTCTACGACATGCCCTCCTGCCTCTGCTTGCACCCCACTCACTAGCAGCAATCACCTCTCTGAGAGTGAGAAGAGGTGAGTGTGAGCAAAGGCAGATCCCTGGATCCCAGGGATGAATCGTTGGGCCCAGCACAGGGGCAGGAACCATGTCTACCTTAGTCAATGTTATATTCTGGCAGCTAACATGGGGGGCGCCAAAAGTAGGCACTGAATAAATGAACAAATGAACGGATAGATGAGCAACTAACCCACATGATCCCTGTCCCGCCCAATCAGCATCGAAGTGTCAGTGAGAAGGAAGACAGGCTAGCCAAGTACAGGAAGCACAGCACGTTTTCTGGCCCTAAAAGTGGTCATAGAGGGATAAAGGCTATCTGGATATTTTTCCTATGAGGTGAGAGAAGGGCATGGTTTTGGAGAAAGGCGTCAGGTGGCACCAGAGGAGGCACTGGCAGGGAGAAGCAGAAGATGCAGAAGATGTTGGTACCAAAAGCCAAGGCACGGGTGAGAGTCCTGGGAGGGCAGAGTGAGGGGACAGCAAAGGCAGAAAAGCATAAACCATCACTACACCTTGAGAGTGAATCCCTCAGGCCAAACCAGAAATCCGAGACTGACAAAACACAGCGAGATGGCCCTTTCTCAGAGTGCAGGGCAGGAGCTGCGCATTTGAAAAGCACTGGAGAACATCTTCTCTCCCAGGAAAGAGTATTCGGCACGCTTCTATCATCCCCCTAGATGTGACGAGAGCGCACAGACGCGCATCCGTTTATATATGCCTGCTACCAAAATCCACGGCACTGGAGGGCAAGATAGACGACAAGCGACACTTCGCTATCTCTGGTCTCCGTGGACTGCTTAAAACATTCACTAAATAGAAGTGTGAGCTTTATACACAATAGCTTTAGTCAAAATCAAGATCAAATTTTCATTATCGAGAAATTTAAACAGGGGATCCACAAAGGGCAGAGCAATTTGAGACTCTGTGGAGGGACATTTTGGTTTCGTTCATCCAGTTTCCGTGTTATCAGATTCATGTTTCCACTGCCAGACAGAAAATGGGGTTTAAGGCAAGAGGAACTGCAGGAAAATATTTAAAAGATGAAATCAACACATTTGTCTTTTCAGTTCTTCAGACATCTAACCCCCACCTATATCTGGGGACTGGGGTAGTCTGTTATTATTGTTAATTAACTTATTTTATCTGGTTATAGAAGTCACCTATGCCATGGCAGAGTATGTGTAAAGCAGAGAAGAGCAAAAAGTAGAAGAAAAATTACTCCAGGTCCTACTCCCTGAGGTACTCAATATTTTGGCATGGTTCCTTCTAGTACTTCTTCTGTGTGTTTCGTTAATCTCTACATACTTCCTAAGTTGCTTTTTTTTTTTTTGCTTAAGCCTGCCCCATGCATGACAAACTCTCTGTAAACATAATTTTTAGTGGCTGTAAAACATTTCAAAGAATGGTCGTTCCTCATTGCTTTTTAAAATATACTGCTTTAGTTGTTCTATGCCAGTCAATATTGTGACTAAATGAACAAACAGATAACATGCACCGCAAATCCCCATGTAGGCTGCAGTATGCAATGCTTCCCAAATGATTTTGGCAAATTATATTTTAACATAAGAATGATAACAATAAAAACTAATATTTATAGTTACTTTAGAGTTTACAGAGCATTTTCATGTGCATTAAGCTCATTCAATCCTCACAGCAACCTTGTATAGATCTTATTATGTCTACTTTACAGACAGAGAAAGGCAAGGATTAGAGGTGAAACAATATTCCCAAGATCACACTTCCCAGAGACACAAGGGACTCATAGATAGGACCTGCCTCCAGGTCACTGGAATCCAAATCTGTACTCTGGTCAACACTGCTTTCCCGAGGGCCAGCCTGTCTCCTGGGCAGCTCTGCTTGGAGGTCCCACTAGTATCTCAAACTTTCCAAATACCAAGCTCATTCTTTTGGATTCTCTTTAATGACACCACCTACCATAACCTAAGCTAGAAGGCTGAGTCGCCTCTCCCCTGGCCTCTCATCCAGATGTTCCCAAGGCTCCATCCCAGTTACACCAGGAGGCCTTGGTCAAGCTCCCTTTGTGATCCCAGGGCAGGGCACCTGGCAAAGAAGACACCTTTAACGACACCTGCTGAGAGGGAGGGAGGGTCTTCTGACTCCATACATTCTGCTCTATTAAGACAGCTCGCTGCCTCACGACGGAATCAAGTTGTGACAAATGCACAGAAACAAAACAAAAAAACAAAATTTTCCATCTTGCGGAATTCTCTTTACGTGGCCAAGCTCTTAAAGTTTACAACTAAAAAACGTGTATTAAGAGCTCACTGTGAATTTTATTCAAAGCCACAACTTCTACAGCATTCCTTGTAAAAGTAAGATTTTCACAATTAATCATCCAATTAATTTCCAATTCTCCTCTACACAAGAATCTCATTAGCGAAACCTGGAATGGGGCGAGACAAACACAATGAACCTTGCTATAAGCTAAAAAGATAGATTGCAAAGAAATGTTGGAATGATGAAATTGAAAACATCAGGGCAATCCCGGTGCATAGAGAGTGAAGAAGTGCCTCACCGAGGCAGTCCTGAATGGCCAGGCAGCCATAAAATGCTCTCTAAATGTTATTTTAAGGGACCATGCTATTACAAAGCAACTGTGCCTATGTAAGGCGTCTTGACAGCATTAAAGTCTTATTAAAACAGCAAACCAGTCTTTTAAAAAGAACAATGGTATTCTCAAAAGCATTGCAAAATTAATCTAGTTATTGCCCTATAAAGAGTCAAACATGTAACTACATTTAAAAGGGTCCACAGGTTGTACCATGTTCAAACAGAGAACACGGACACAATGAAACCCTGAACAGAACATCTTCCCATTAATTAGGCAGTGAAATCAGCAGCCTCCCCGAATAGAGCAGGAACAAACAGGAAAGAAAAGAATATACTTCTTGTGAAAGAAAAAAAAAATGCACGCACACAAAGAAATTAAAGGCAATGCACTCCACCCTCGATATAATCAGTTTCAACAGAAATAATTAGAGATCTCGCTCCGGCTGCCTTCGTCACACTGCTCTGAGAGCGGAAGGAGCCTCCCGGTCTGCACCTGAGGAGGTAGGACATGGGGGCCTCGGAGCCCAAACCAATCCTCCGCCCGTCATCGGAGGTGAGTGCTCTCTGGTCTGCTGTAGAGTGATCAGCAAAGCAAATCGCCCAGGCGAAAAGATACAAACCTTCTCATCCCAGATAGGGGTGAACAGAAATAACAAATCGTTCTGGGTGGTGAGTTAAGAAAAAAAGAGAAAGAGGACTACTGGCAACTCTGAAACACACACACACACACACACACCCGCTTAGGCGAGGTGAATGCTCCAGGGAAAAAGGGCTGTTTTTCCTTAAAATAAAGGCATCATCCCCTTATGATGTACAAAGAACTTTCTCTTGGTTAGATGCCCCACGGAAAGCCTCAGTGCCACCCTAGCATCCCCTCTTTGGTCACTGCTCCCACTGAACCAAGCTCTGTCTCCTAAATCTTCTCAAGTCTTGCTGCTGCTACAGCCTCAGCCCAGGCCCCCTGCCCGGCTCCCAGGGGCAGCCCCGTGCACACGCCACCCCCACCATCATCCTTCCTGAACATCCCCAGGGCTCAGCACACGAGACTTCACTTACACAGCACCCACCAGACCTCCAGGCCGTCGTTTTTCACCTGTGCACCCCCTTCTCACCTCCAGGTTGGAAGCTCCTGGGGCAGGGGGGATATTTTTACCCACTTAACACTCCTCACAATTCACACAGAGTCTGGCACATGGCACAATGACAACAGCCCCACTAATAATAGCAAGTGCTCCAGAAACGTGTGCCACTGAAGGGCTCGAGTACTTTGTCCCATTTAATAGCTCCAACGACTCCATGAGATCTCCCCCATTTCACAGGTGGGGACACTGAGACTTAGAGGGGTTGAATGACTCACCCGGGGACCACAGCAAGTCATGGGCAAACTGGGATTCTGGTCTGCCAGACTTCAGAGCTCTGGTGCTTAACCACTGTTTCCACTTAAAAGTGCCTGGCGAATGAATTAATAAACACCAGAGTCCTACAAAAAGACTCTTCTCTATTTTGCAAAGTTGAACATTTTCTTAGTTATTGTTTGCAAATTAAAAAGCAACATCCTCCCCTAGAGAAAATTTGAAAAACACAGAAAAGCATAAGAAAGAAATTTTTTTAAAAAATCAGTCTCACATCATCCAGAAATAATCCCTGCTAAGACTCTGAATTCTTTCCTTCCAGTCTTTTTTCTATGTCCTCATGTTCACCAGTCCTTGTATGAGATACCGGCATTTGTACATATTACACCGGCTGCGCATTTATTCACACTGTCTTTATGTTTTTGTACATTTTTCTGTCATAAAACTAGAGTGACACAGCATCTGTAATTCCTAATGTAGATTATATCATAATCATTTTGCATGTTATTAAGTACTCTTGAAAACCAGCATCAATTACATAATAATTGGGATGAATGACTTTAATATAATTTAACCACTCCCCTATACTGGACGTCAGGCTATCCCCCCCCACACACTTTTTTTAGTATTATAAATTTACTATGATGAACGTTCTTGTTCATAAAACTTTGACCACGTTTGTAATTTTTTCCCTTAGGATAGATTCTCAAAAATGGGATTGCTGGGTCAATGCAATATAACATTCTTCTGGCAACTGTTTTCAGAATGGTCTGAGCTGACGTTCCTATTACACCAGCTCACCCTTGACAAAGTTTTTTGAGGGAAAAGTTGATTTCATAAGCCATTTGATTTTTTAAAAAACTGACCTGCTTTACCATCAAGTCATGGACTATATATCCTTTCGTGAGTCAGATTACAATTTTGCATATCTGGTGTCATATGCTAATAAATTAGCTGATGATAAATATAACCCGTCTATCTCTGCAAAGGGCCGATCCCAACACAAAAATGGAAATGACCTCAGCCTGGCATCCAGGGAGGCCGCAGTCTCACTGCAACAATTGCAATTCCCATTTCAAATGGTGGCGCGAGCGCTTCATCCCTCATGTCCCAAGACGTAGGGAGATGACAATGTTGATTTTCTCTCTTCCAAAGCTGCCTAAAGCAGCTTTCTTTTTGAACTCAGAAGCAGAGCTTTCCAAGTATTCCACTGCTTTAGGGTAGAGGATAAAAGCTGTGACTCTTAGCTGTCACCCACCTCCCTGCGGGAGGCTGCTACAAATCCCCAGGTCCACGCCTTTGGACCCAGCATTCTCTGGTAAGTTCCCTCATAGGAGTTCTCTGTAGTGCGGAAGGTCACTGTCGAAGATCTTCACCCCACAGTGCCATCCACAGGCCCATCTGCCAGAGGGGCCAGTGACAGGCCAGCAGGTGGGATGCAGTCTGGACTTCTGAACTGGCCCAGGAAGGGCCCAAGCTAGGAGAGGGGCCCAACCATGCACTCCCTGGGACACACCAGGCCATGGAGTGCGGTGGCGCAAGGGTCAGAGCAGACAGACCTGGGCGAATCCCAGCTCTTCCACTCACCGGCTGAGTGGCTTGGGCCTCAGTTTCCTCAAGTCTAGAAAATGGACACAATATTATGCCTCCCTCATAGGGGAGGTGTACAGACTGAATGAGAATGAACACAAAGTGCTCAGCAGAGGGAGTACAGGCAGCAGGTGTCTGCTGGTATCATTGCTGAAAAGTAAGAGGTTCCTCTTCCCTGGGACTCAGATCATCCTGCCTCACAGCAACAGTCTGACCTGGAGAAGGGCGTCGACAGACCAGGGAAGAGGTACAGAGGGGACTGCAAGTCATCTTCTCTGTCCTTGACCCTGCACTTCAACAGCTTCCAAGTTCAAGTATGCCTATGTCATACATCCAGTGCTCAGCACCAGGGAAAGCATAATGGCATGGAGTCTGCCACTGCTGAGCAGCAAGCACAGTGACATCACCTGTGAGCAGAAGCAAGTGATTCTGGAAGTCGGTCTAAGCCACAGCTTCCTCGTCTCTGCCATGGGGCCAGTATGGTACCTGCGTCATAAGCTGCTAGCAGATTAAAAGGTAATACATACAAATACATAAGACGATAGGCATTGTGCCCAGCAAATAGCAAGGCAGCAATAATAAAATAATTATAATGGCTAACATTTATTGAGCCCTTACTTTGGGGTACAATTTGAAAACACATTGATTTTATTGGCAAGTTTTCCAGAACCAAGAGCCTAAAACATTTAGGATGCGCTGCACATGAAAAGAATTAAAATGCAAATGTAAAACTCTAAGCTATAATTTCAATATTACAATGGCAAATGAACTGATGTCTTTTTTTTTTTTTCCCCAGGAGAAGACTCTTAAAAGCAAAGGCCATGCATCCACTTACATGCTCAACGTCGTGAGACAAAACAGACATTGCCAGACTCCACTGTGTTTTGGCACCAGCAGGAGCCCCAGGCCTGGAGTCCAGCTGATCCAGGACTTATCTATATTTGGTACGTGATGTAAACCTAGAACATCTTATTCTTTCACATTTAATAAACCAGCTTAAGACATCATTACTCACCACCCTAGCGAACTCATCTTGAAACTCTGAAGGTGGAGAGGCTACTCCTCGCATTTCTCACTAAAAGAGAAGTGGCTTTAACTCTCTACTAGGACGATGGGAGCTCCCACGAATACCTTTCAAAAGAGGGAGGGCAAGTTCATAGCCAACTCACTTTATAATTTTACAAATGAGAAGGCTGAAAACAAATACACAGGGACGGTTTTCTCTTCTAATAAGTACCCTTCTACAAGAAGCTACCAATTATGAAAACCAGAAATGTATTTAAATGCTTCTTATTGCACCGAGTGAAACACCAGCCACTTGTATTTATTACTTATTTGAAATGGAGGGAAAATGAGGAGAATAAAATTTCCTTTTCCTTCTCTAACAAGATGAGTCACAATTTCCAAACATTAATCAATCAGTGAGTCAGAGTAGGGGAGAAGAGGAAGTGGCTGGGAGGCTTCTACTGAGAGCTCTTCCCAGAAGCACAGAGAATCAGGAACTCCGGGGACTGACTCGATGTCCCCAGTCCCGCTCACACCCGAAGACCGGGCCTGCCAGCCAGAAACCAGGGCGGTGCTCCTCTGCTCACACACTTACCCACTCCAGAGATGTTTTGGGGGTGCTCAATTTGTGCTGCAAACACAGGGATGAGTAAAATGCCCCTAAGAGCCCACATCCGAGTGGGAAAGGCAGGCAGTCGGCAGCTGATGTAGGGCACATGGGCAGCTGCCAAGGAGGAAAACCCAGCAGGCTGGGGTGGGCGGTGGAGGGTTCCAGACATACCCAGACAAGGTAACATCCAAGCTGAGACCAGCAACAGTCAGGGCGGGGGAGGTGGTGGCAGAAAAGGGAGTCATTCCACACAGGAACACATCTGTGCAAACACACGGGTAGGGGAAAGGATGGCATGTTCCAGAACCTCCAGGTAGTTCGGCCTCGGTACAGTACCCACTGAATGAGGGAGGGATGGCAGTCAGAGACCAGATGGCAAAGGATCTGTGATCCCAGCTAAAGCTGGCATTTATTCTTGAGGTCTACATTCTCTAAAATGCATGCTGGGTTCTGCAGCCGGGTCCTCACACCTGAAACTGGTAAGGATGGTTAATGTGCAGACTGCTGGGTCTGTCCCTAGAGTTTCTGCTTCAGCTAACAAGTTCCCAGGTGATGTGATGCCCCTGGTCTAGGACCACACCTTGGGAACCACTGTTCTATAGGACAGGAGTCAGTGAACTATAACTCATGGGCCAAGTCTGGCCCCTGGCTTCTTTGGGTTTTTTTTAATAAAGTTTTATTGGACCATAGCCACACCCACCATTTATGTATTGTCTATGGCTACTTTATAGCAGAGCTGAGTAGCTGCAACAGAGACATATGGCTCACAAAGCCTACAGTACTCTACCACCTGGCCTGTACAGTGAAAGTTTGCCAAAGCTGTAGGCTATGAGAATAGATGACAAGAAAGGAAAAAACAAAAGACTTCTACAGTCAGTGAGTTTTGGAAGGTGCTGGATTAACCAATGTTCAGCAGGCTTCTTTTCTGCAAGACTTTTCAGAGCCTTTAATGACTGGTGTAATTATTCTAGAACCGGTGTTTCCAGGAACGCAGTAGGGAACAGGACACGCTAGTCTGTGGGATGCTACCAAGGAAGTTAACCCATCAGAACTGTATCTTAGAAAAACCACTCTGGAGCTAGACAATGACAGGGAACGAAACTGGAGGCAGGGAAACAAGATAGATGGTTGCTATGGTAACTCCCCAAGAAGAGAGGAGAGTGCACTAGGGCAGGGGTCGGCACCCTTCTCCTGGAAAGGGCCAGATTATAAATATTTTAGGCTTTGTGGGCCATACGGTCTCTGTTGCAAAGACTCAACTCTGCTGCTGTAGCCCGCAAAAGCAGCCACAGACAACAGGTACACAAATGAGCATGGCTGTGTTCCAACCAAACTTTATTCGTGGAGTTGGAGTTTGGGGTGATGAAAAAGTTCTGGGGACGGATGGGGGTGATGGTTGCACAACAACGTGAATGTGCTTGATGCTGCTGAACTGTGCATTTGAAAATGGCTAAGTTAGGCGTACTTTACCACAATTAAAAAAATATATATGGGCATTGAAACTTGAATTTCATATAGTTTTCAAGTATCATAAAATAGTATTCTTTTGTTTGCTTTTATCCACTTAAGAAGTAAATGCCATTCTTCTATCAAGGGCCACACAAATGCAGGCAGTGGGCCGATGGCACCTGACATGGCTGCGGGCAGTGGGAACAAAGAGGGGACAGGTGAGATCTTTGGGTTGCTGCTCCCCATCAGGGCCCGCCCGGGATTGAGGAAGGGACACAGGACAGCAGGCAGGTGGGTGCTCCAGGGAGGAGCCTGTGCTGGAACTCTCAGGAGATACCAGCCCCTGCAGGGAGGCCCCAGCTCCCTGCGGCCAGCCACTGAGAGTCCAGGGCAAGGCCCCGGCCTGCCTTGGGGGCACTCCTTCCTCCTTCTCCTTTCAGAAGCCCCTCCTTCAGGGACTGCACATGTAGACCACTGCCCAGCAGCAGAAGAAAGCACCCTGCCTTATCCTAAATAAACGATTCCTAGGAAATCTAAGCAGAGATTAGGAGATTAAATAACGACCACTGCTTCTCAATCTGTGGGGAAGGACATACTATGGATTTTTAAATTTCCAATCTGGTATGGACTTTTTAAAAAACATAATAAAAATGTCACTTGGATGTCAATGAAATGTAAACTGTTATCAAAGTTTCTGGACACCTACTCTGAATATCTGCACTGATGTCGCTGCAGATCAGTAATGACCAGTTTGCTGGGCCACGGACCATAGGCTGACACACTTTTGAGTGGACCCCCTGGAGTTTCTCGGCTGAAGACAGAACAAAATGTACAACCCAACCAGGCCAGCCAGTCCCACACTAAGAGACTCGGGCAGGTGATTCCTCAGGGACAGGACTCTGGAAAACTGGGAACTTCACTGTGCTGCCAGGGCACCAGGGCAGGCTGGGGCCACAGCTCAGAAGCCCCTGTCGGTTTGGCTGTTATAGGGCAGAGGGGACGAGGGGCCCAGCCATGCAACCAGTGGCCCAGCCCTAAGGGAACTGAGAGAGACAGAAGGGCGAGAACATTGCTCCACTTGAGTAAAGAAATCAGACAACACTGAAAATCTACAAAGCAAGCAACATTCCAAGGTACCCTTATTTTAAAGTCTCCCCTTTATTATATACAATCCCAAGGCACGCGCTCCCCTGCAAAAGGCTGGTTCCTAAGTGTATCTAGGGCACAGAGGGATCGTGCCGCTCACTCCATCAGAGCAGACAGGAGTTTCCCATCTAAGAGATGTAATTGCAAATCATTTTAGAAAATGCTCAACATCTAATTGTCATTATAATACCAAGTTTACATAGCCCAAATAATGGACAAATATCACCATGTAATAGAATAGTACAAAAATGGTAATTTTACTATGGAAAGTTGCAACTTGCCATTTCAAATTAGCAGAAGCTGTGAAGTGGGCATTACTGACAATGTGAATATAGTAATTGGGGCTGATTTCTTGGCGCCTGGCCGAATCTGGCTGCCTGGCGTCCTGTGAGTTAATTATAGCTCTGTTAACAGAGCGGGGACAGGGAACACTCAGCAGTGACGCAAAGATAAAAACTCAGCTCAGGTCTGCAGATGAGGCAGAGCGCGAGTGTTCTGGCTCTGGGCCAGGTGCGCCAGAAATTATTCCCAATTACTTTCTTAAGCACGGGCCCTATGAAAATACAGACATTTATTGCCGGGGTCAGCCACCCTCGGAAGCCAAACTTTCTGAAGGTGTCTTTGCTAACTCAAAACTGGTCTCCGTCCTTCCCACGTTGCCAGTGGAATGGCTAAGTAAGTCATTTTCGTCTACATCCCAAAATATTTCATTTACTGCTTTAAAAGTTTCCTTTTAAAAAAATCCCAGAAATCAAAATATGTCATTCTAGCTAAATTAGCTCCCTCCACAGACTGAGACAATTATCTCACTGTGGGCTTTTTGAAAATAAATCTTTCTTTTCTTTAATTTTAGAGATGTTACTATGCACATTGAGGTTGAAGATCGCATTCTCTTCTTCCCTGTGTCTAAGTCACTGCCCGTGCACTGCCTGTGTGCCCCGACCTGCCCCGGGCCGACCAGGCCCCTTTCTTTAGGAAACCAGCGAGGACATTCCCGGCATTAGCTGATAGTCGGGCAGGGAAAAACATTCAAGCTCCGGCTCGTGCCTGGGATAGTGAGGTGATTTTGGAGTGAAGTTAGTCAAGTTTTAAATCCGTCACCACCAAAACGTCTGAAAGAAAGCTTGGTCATTGCTCTCTTGCTCTGCGGACCTGCTTCTACTCTCCTTCCCGACCGGCACTGTCCTTCCCGCTGGGACCCTGGATAACACAGCCCAGGCCTCCTGGGGTTCCCCTCGCCCTGCACCTGCTCCTGCCGAGCTGGGAGACTGGCTCGGGAGTGGCGCCTCTTTGGTCTTGCTGAACATCGGCCCCTCGGGCTCTCCCCAGCAGTGGTATGGAGTTAGTCTGGATTCCCTGAGCAAGTCTTAAACTCTTGTGTTCTCCCAATCTGTAAAATTAGCAGAGCAAGGCCCATCTCGATGACCCTGGAAATTGTACCTAACACGCTTGGCACAGCCCTTGCCTTTGGCACTCGATTAGCAAACGATCTTTCTTTTTTCCCCTGCACTCTTCTGTCACCTCCTGGTCTCACGCCCCACCTGCCTCTCAAACCCTCCAAATCCAACCCAACGTTCCTGCCTGCGAGCTAGGCCGACACTGACTGTCCCTCTCACTGGAAACCTCTTTCTAAGCAGCCCTGACCCTGAGTCCTGAGAGCTGCTGCCTGACTTGCCTGTCACTTCGAGACTGGCTTTGGTTCTCGTGCTCTCCTGGTCTACGCAGCATGCTGAAGAAGGCTGATACCTCCTAGGTCACTGATCACAGGCTTCCTGTGGGACTTCCCTCCAAGCCCCACCCTCCAGACCCAGTGGGAAACATCTAGAACTCATTCTTTAAATAAGCAGATGCCTCATCTTGACTCCTAAACCAAGCCCGTTGCCTCTGGTGTTCCCAGCCTGCGTTGACGTAACCAGGCTCTTCCTGCCAACACAGACCCACAGGTAGACTGAAGGAAAGGAGACGCAGGCCCCAAGTCAGAAGTGGGCTCCCGCGCACAGGAGGTCCAGGACTCCAGACCTGAGGCCTTCAGACATACTCAGCTCCCTGAGCCCGGCCCCGAGTCCTTGTGCACAATCCTGTGGTTTCTGTCCCTACTCCATCCACCATCCGGGCCCTCAGTGCTCACAGCCCTGGCCAGGACCTGAGGCCGGCTGAGGACGTCCCGCCAGGGACTCCACTCTGGTTCAGAACACCAGCTCCACAAAGGCAGGACTGTGACCTACAACCTCGGCCCCCAGCGCAGTGCCTAGCACAGAGAGGAGCCATGATAGACACAGGGTTTCCGTGAGTCCTTGTGCAAGTGTAAATAACAGTAAATTAACTCCCAGCTATAAAGGACAAAGTGTAACAAACAGAGAGGGAATTTACTCTCAATTTAAATAAAAGTATTAGTGACTGTTAATTTATTTTCCTGGCAATAGACTCTAATTCCAGTACATGGTTTCAGTGGTGGTGTGCTTTGTATCTAAATGAGTGGATGCATCAAAAGCAAACGTATCCTGTAGCTAAATGCCCAGAACCAGAGCCCAGCCTGGGTGGGAGCCCACTGCTGTCCAGGGACATCAGTGGCTCTGCCCTCCATTTGTAAGACACCCCACATACTCCCCAACTCCCAACATGCACCTTGCACCTGCCCTGCAGGCTTGTTAGTTGCTAAGTGACTGTGTGATAAAGGAGGGGGGTCCCAAAGTAGGCTTGGGGTGTGCATCCCCAGGTTGTAATGTTTTGGAAAGATGCAATGCTGATCTGTTTTCTCACTCTTGTGGCATCTGGTGTTAACTCTGGGTATCAGGAGCAGGTTGCCCCAATCCACATGCTTCCCCAGGCTGAGCCACAGCACCTCGCTTCAGAAAAGAGGCCCTCTGACCTCACACCGCAGGACCAACCCGGCGGGCAGGGGTGTGGAACACAGCCTGCACCAGCACGGCAATGTGGAATGCTGGCTCTCCCGGGGGCAACCTGGATGTGCTCACCTGCTCTCTGGATGGCCCAAAGTGACTATTGCAGGTCAGTGGGACCCTCAACGGGTAGAAGACCAAGAGGCACCGGGTTTAAAAACAAAAACAGAATCACCAGCAGACAGACATGCTGTGGCAGAGGACATGGGCAACCCGGAGGAGACAAACTGGGTCTCTCAACAGCAGCTGGGTAGCAAGATTCAGGGCGCTGGCTCCTAGGCTCAGAGTGGTAACTAGCTGAAGGTAACCTTGAGCAGGTGCCTTCTTCCCTCATCTGTGAGTGAGAGGGGCAGAGGGCTGGATTGCTGGTCTCAACTGGTGGCTCACGGGTGCCAGTGGGAAGCAGAGGCAGGTCTAAGTGTCTCGCAGGTCACTCTCCTCTCTCACGATCCACCTGCCAGGGCACCCATCTCCGGGCTGGGCGATACCTTACACCCAGCGCTTCCCCCAGGCCTTGGTGGGTTTATGTGATACTATAGACCGCAGGAGCTGTCACTGACACTGAATGCTGTGCTACAAACTCACAAACATCCCCCTTGGGGAAAGCAGCAGTTTTGTCTCCATTGTGTGGGGCAGATGAAAAGCTGGTGGGGCAGAGCAGTGCGGCTGGAGGGCCCCGTTCCACGCCATCTCTGCAAGACTCCTGGACACGTCTGCCCTCGCTGACTCAGGTCCCTCTTACGGGAGAAGCCATTGGGAGGGGCTGGGACAGTCCATTTCGGCAGGGACAGGACTCCCTAAGGATCAATTACCTGCTCTCAAGGCCTGGGTCACTCACACCTGGGATGGCTAAGCCCAGTCAACTGAAGAAAAAACAAGTTTTCCTTCCTGAGTCACAGCACTAATGGAGGGTTTGGTAGGAACCTGTGCATGGCTCAAGTTGTCATGTTGTTTGATTAGAAATGGTTTACTTAAAATAACAAGCAACCTGAACTCCCATTGATAGGGGATTGGCTAAACACATCAGAATGAGCCAAACACTGGCAACTGCAGCCACTAATAGGCCACTTCAACACAGACTGTCTGTGGGAAGATGTCACAACACACCAGCTTGCAAAAGAACATGGCCCCAAAGTCCCCGGCACACAGTAGGTGCTTTTCAGAACTATTGAGAAGAAGTGAGCCTGTATGTGCATTTAAGCATACAGAGGTATCTGAAATGTTTGCAAAATGTTAACAGTGATCTCAGGATGGCAGAATTTGGGGTGATTTTGTATTTCTTCATTAACTAAACTAGCCCATATCATCCTAACAATGAAGAAAAAAAAACAAAGTTTCTCTCTCCCTATTTAAAAAAAAAATGCTCTAAATAGATTTTAAATAGCATTGCAGGATAACACAAGAATATCTAAGTACAATGAAGATATAATCAACAAAAAGTTCCCATGAAGTCTGTCTCTATGCGAACGCAAGAGCATCAATAATATTTTTATAAGTTACTAATTCATTTATTCAGTGATATTTATTGAATATCTATGTGGCAGGTATATTGTACTGTGTACATGGCAGTGACCAAAATTATATAACGAACCTCTGAAAGTCAAAAGGTTCCAAAAACCTAATCGATGCTTTATTACCAAAAATTCATCCTATCATGCCCACTTAAAAGCAAACATTAAGACTGAGCAAAAAGATACCCAAAGAAGGGCTGATGTCGGCCACATCGGAGCAGGAAAGCATCTGCCTGTTAGCTCAGAGTTTTAGATGAATTGTTAATTTTTCTACAATTCGACATGAGCACTTATCGGAACAGGAAGGAAAGCTACCATCCACTGGGTGCTGTGTACGGGGCACTAAGCCACAACGAATACGGGTATAGCATTAGTTTTTAATCACAGCCATTCTAGGAGGGACAGATTTCCACCCAAGCTCCGTGGAGGTACGGAGAAGGGAAGTGATGTACCAGCAGCCAATGGAGCCAAGATCTGAGTCCAGGCCTGTGTCGTTCCGAAACCCATGCTGCTGCCACCGCCCCCGGTGCTAAGTGTCAGAGCACACGCTTGGGGGCCGTGAAAGGAGGAGCACGAGCTGCCCTTGCCACATGAAAAGCCTGCGGCCCAGGGATGCCTCCCTGGCTGCTAAAGGACCAAGGAGAAAGAGCATAAAAAGGAGGGAAAACCTGGGCAGGCAGGTCCTGGAGGGAAAATCTCTGCTCATGCTCTGCCCTAAGACGAGCAGTGGGCAGAGGGATGGGGCGACAACACGTCTCCCTTTCTCAGCCAGCTTTTTGGTTTGGAGGAGACATTGTCTAAAACAAAAATCATCTGAAACAATACTGAACACAAGGTGAGATGTAAAGACACACCTGCAGAAACTGGGCCTCTTGGAAGGAGCATTCAAAGAAAACTTTTGTTCCATTTCACTTATTCTGTGAAAGCAAATCTATGACCCAATGTGTCTGCGTTACAAACGGGCCGTTTCCTTGCTGGGAATTTGCCTGTCCTGGCCGTGATACTCCACCCTGTTAGCTTTGGGAGTAGTCTTTTTCTCCCTTAGTCATACTTTTCGGGAAGTCCTCCAACCCTTGAGCTGAACCTGCAATACCCTAAAAAGGTAGGTGAGTGGTGCTTCTAGGATTTAAGCATCTTTCTCCACCTACTGGAACAGAAGTTGGGTAGGTTTCTACCCAAATTAATGCAAAAACAGACCTGGGAAACAATGTGTACTGGCATGTTTGATAATACTGCAGTTACACCTCCAACCGAAGAAAAGACTTAAAAACAGGGAGAGACAGAGAGGGAGGGAGGGAGGGAAAGGGAGAAGAGAGAGAAGCCTCTCCTTGTCTGTAGTTTAACAAACTGTTCTTAGCAGTTTCTGCTCTTTTAAGGTTTGCAGTCAACTCTGGAATTTAGCAACGTAAAACACCCCTCAGAACCCATGTGTCCAAAGGCTTAAGTAAGGTAGTTAAAAACTCAGCATTCTTCAAAGAATGACTACTTAATATAATAAAGGTTTCATTACTGAGCTGCGATCCCAGCCTGAAATGAAGCAGATCGAGCTCAGTAATGCCAAGACATGAACACTGCTGGACAAGAGAGGAGACAAATCTACTCTCACGATCGGGTTATCAAACTGCAGCTGCAGAACTGCAATCTCAGCAGGACAGAAAGTCCAGTAGCTTGATGAAATTAATTTCAAGAAGTAGATTCCATTGACGTATTTCATTTTTCAAAGAGCTTGCTTGCAGCACAAAACAAAGATGCAAGTTACTTCTCCTATTTTCATCTTCAAGATTCTCTAGGAACGGTGAGGACAGCCATGCACTCTACAGGGACAGCTCACTCAACACTAAGCAGGGCCCCCAAAGGAGGTATCCCCAGTGCAGTGACAAAGGCCACCCCTGTGCAAGTTTAGGGGAAAGTGCAGGCCGGGATTAGCGATTCACTAACTTTCTCTTCAAACTAACCTCTTGCAGCAAAAAGTAAGCAGGAGAGACTCTGGCAGGACTCCTGGCGCCCCCACCGCCCCAGTGGGTTGGTGAACCCCCAGCCTGTTGGGGCTGAGGCTTCACCAGGGCTCAGGTTGATAGGAACAAGCTGCCCTGCTGGCTGTGTCCATGGAAACAAGGTCAGATTGGCAACAACAAGCCCCGGCTTTAAAAGAACCACCTGTCCCAAGGAAGCCCAGCTCACTGCCCTTTTCCCTCTGGCTTCTCAGATTTACAGTAGGAAAAGGAAATGTGCACAGCTGTGGACTACAGGGGGAAATCAGACCCTTCCGATGGGTCCCGGCCCTGCTAATGGATTGCTGTGTGATTCTGGGCAAGTCACTGTCCCCCTCTGGGCCCGAATTTTCTCCTGAAGAATGTGACAGCCTGGGCTACTGGTTGCTAAGACAGCTGTGACCGCATTCCCATCCTGAGGCATCCCTGGCCAGGCAGGGGTCTGGGTCGCTCGGTGAACACCAGCATTATAGCACAATCAACCAAGCAACAAATGCTCACTGAGCAATGATGTGTCCAACCAAGGATTTAGGAGGATCCGAGGTATTGGTCTTACCTTCCTGGAGCTTACAATCTAAGGAGAAAACACATTCACACAGAGAGTTAAAGGACGAAGGAATTAAATAGCAATATAAGGAAATACTAGAAGAGTATCTACAAAGGGAGCAAGGTGCCTGGCTTCCCTGCAGAGCAGCCTCTCTGGGTAACTAACTGCACCCTCTCATCTCACCTGTGCGCTCACACAGGAGTTGCCACACAGGACTGTTCTTGGTGAAGACAGGCAGTGAGACTGCCGATCAGGGCTTGAGGCCGGGTCAGGTGTGGGGCTGTGCGTGACCTTAAATGGCCCTGTAGACGCATTATGCTAAATGAAAGCAGCGAGACTCAGAGGCTGCATACCGTATGATCCACTTATATGACCCTCTGGAAAATGCAAAACTACACGAACAGAAAACAGATCGGTGGTCACCATGGGCTGAGGGTGGGGGAAGGGGGTGACTACACAGGGGCACAGAACTGGGGAGGAGGGTGGAGCTGTCCTGCATCTTAATTGTGGAAGTGGCACGTGACTATACACAGCTATCAAAATTCATCAGAGTGGACACTGGAAAGGGGTGGATTTTACTGAGTGTAAACCTGACTTTTAAAAGACTCTCTCCCCCAGTGAAGAACTGATTTATAGCAATATCTCCATGCCAGCAGACAAGGAATTAGAGTGCAACCGAAAAGAGGGTCAGGACATGGAACTCGACCTTTCCTACCAATATCATTAAGGCCCCATGAGCAGCCAGACCAGGATATTCGCTGCTATAATTCAGTTAATTACCCTTCTCTTGGCTTGTTCTGGGGGTGGGGGTGCGGAAGTGCTAAGAGCACAGGTGGAAGAGATGAGTTCACAGAATCTTCTCAACTTAAGATTGTTTCCCATTGCTTACAAAAACCTCTGGTGTCTGCTGAACTCAAATTTGCTGGCAAGTGCTGGGGATGGTGTAGTGAATAAGTAGAAAACTACTAACATCGATGATAGAGAAACAGGAGCCTGACTCGGCTGGGGGCTCAGCAGTGCTATGTGCCACCCTGCAGGGGCCACTCGGACCCTGACTCGGCCACTGCCCAGCCGGGCGGCTTCAAGCAAGTCAAACCTCCATCTCCTGCCCTGCAAGAGGAGGCAGTGACAGCCCAACTCCGGTTTGTCGCGAGAGGCTCACAGAACACAAGGCCGAGCTGCACCTGGTGCACTGTAGCTCGGAGTGTGAGCGTCTAGGATTATTATTAGTCACACGTTCTGCTTGTAACACTGCTTTAATTCGCACAAGGAACACACGCGCGCGCACACACACACTCCTCAAGGCACTGCACTAAGAACATTACAGAAACCGCTGCCACTCTGAAGGCAGCTGTCATCTCTACACACAACCTGCCACAGGCCCTCAGACAGTAGGGGCGAGAGCAGCAGGGCTTCCGGCCGCTCTAGGACACCTCCACGACCCCCTCACGCCCCATTCCCAGGGGCTCAAACGTCTGTATAACCCGGTCCCTAAGCCATAGCTTGATTCATCGTTGCTCAAAAATAATCCTACAGCCACCCCGTGCTGTCTCTGTCCATGCCGTGGCCTCAGGCAAGACACAGATCTCGATTTCCTCGTGTACGAAATGAGGAGATTGGACTAGATAGCCCGGAGAACACCGTTAAGGTCTACACATCATGGCCACATTCGTCTCCACACCTGAACCCCGGGATGGTTCCCACCTGCCCTGCAGGATGTAACAACGCCCCCAAGGGGTAACATCTGTTCACAGGGGGCTCCTCTCCAGGGGCTGTCCTGACACCCAGGGCCAGGTGTCAGGTGGCCACTGAGCACACACTCCCCAGGCCTCTGCTTTGTAGGGGAGACAGAGAAATGCAAACCACAGCCCCGGCAGGGGACACATCCTAAATCAACACCGGAGGAAGAAGTCATCCCCTCCTGGTCACCAGAGCAGGCAGGGAGAAGGCTGGGCAGGGTGGGTCCTGGAGGGAGGCCAGGGGAGGGAACCTGGCACACACCGTGGGTCCAGAGGGAGCCTGGCGCCCCAAACTAGCCTCTGAGTAAGAATTCCAAGCGCTGGTTCTAAATGCAGGTCCCCAGGCCCTTCCCGGAGGATTATGTCTCACTAAGTCCAGGGTGGGGCCCAGGGACAGTATTTTTAACAAGCACACACCCAGGAGATTGTCCTGATTAGCTAAGTTAGGAAAACGCTGACATGGGGTAGCTCCTACATGGCTGGGAATGAAGTTGCTTTCTTAACGGTGACAGTTCTAAGTGCCATGAAGCCTGACCTGGTGACCTCTAGGTGCTGGTCCTAGATGGTCTCAAAAGTGTCCAGGCCAGTGCAAGTTGGGAAAGTGACAGGGAGCCCTGATGGGGTGAAGGAAGCAAAACCCCAAAGAAGGCGGCCAGTGGGGACTGCAGGGCTGGTGTCCGAGCAGTGTCCTCTCCTGGCCTCCCAGCACCCTTCCACACACCCAGGGCGCCAGGACATGACCATCGCCCCCTACCCCAACTGCCGTTGAGCTGTGCTTTCCTCTCCTTGTCCTCTCCCCCGCGCACCTGGCCCCCACTCACCCTGAAGGACAACCCTTTCCCCTACTTCCCCAGGGAAACCCATGCCACACCTGGAACCCACCTGACCTTCTGGCTCTCGCCCTGTTACTATGTCCCTGAGCTCACTCCTGTCTGCCAGCCAGGGGGCCCGACCCCATCTCCTCCCACACCCTGAGACCTTGATCTTGCTCTGGAAGGATGAGGCTGCCTCTCTTCAGATGCTCTGTTTCTCCCCACTCTTACCTAGAAACAAGCTCAGGGCTGCTCCCCCCAGGGAGGGGGAACCCACCCTCTCAAACCTGGTCCTTCCCCAGCTGCACCCTGCCGCTTCCCTGTCCTTCTCAGCCAGGCATTTCCCAAATTTGCCATCTGTACGTCCCCAGGTCCGCAGTCAGCACCCCACCCTGCAGCCCGGGGAACAGCTCTTTCCTGCCTGCCGAGTTACTGTCTGTCTCCCCACCAGAACGTCAGCACCACCAGGGCAGGGACCTGGGCAGCCTCAGGGACTGGAACTGCCTGGCACACAGCTGGTCCACTGCAAATATTTGTTGAACGGATAAGACATAACCCCGGATAAGACATAACCCCGGATAAGACAGAACCTCGATTCCTTATTTTAAGAGCATGTGTCTTGCCAAGTCCACTACGACAAGTGTCCAAACTGTCTGGCTCCACCCCTGTTCCCTGAACATCCATGCTGCAGCATGTGACATCAACCCAAAACGTAAGCCTGGCCAAGTCACTCCTACAGGTACCCTCTGACTCTTGGACAAGGCCTTAGACAGAGGGAAGTCCAAGCTCTTCACCCTTGCTGTCCAACATCACCACTGTGCGCCGTCCCCACGCTGTTCACACCTGGTGACAGCCCCACTCAGGCGCCACACCAGGTCCAGGCCCCTACACATCCCCCAGCGCCCTGTCTCTTGCTCCAAACATACCCTGGGCGCTGCCCCTCGATATTTTCATTTACTACTTTATATGGAAACAGTCCATCACCATGCCAACCTCCCCGGCCGGGCCAGGAGTGAGTGCCCTAGGAGTGCCGGGCACCCACAGCAGATGTGCCAGCGTGCCAACTGCAGGACATGAACTGTGCAAGGGCGGATGGGGCCATGCCTAGTCCATTCGTGTGCTGCAGTCCCCACGGCCGACCCGCCCCGGCAGCTGTCGTGCAGGTCCCCACTGCCCGCTTCCCCACGTGCACCATTATTATTCCTCCTCCTCATCCTCCTCGCCCAGGGTGATGCTGTTTTCGCCTCTACTACTAGAGAACACGACAAACCCAACTGTACTTTGGCCAGAACTGACTTGAAACAAACCTGAAAGTTTACTTTGGAAAGCAGTTAATAATAAAAGTTGGAAGGCGTCTTCAGGACGATAAACACCTCCTTTTTCCTTTCTCCCAGCTCCTGGCGCAGCACCATCCCCTGGTGGAAGCGCTCTCTGGGACATAACCACAAGTCCCATGACAACGGGGCGGGGAGTCCAGGGACAGGGAAGGGGGAAGAGGATGAGGAGGTGGATGGAGCGGGGGAAGAAAACCTCACAAAGAGCCATAAAATGTGTTTCTCATCTACCAAAAGCTGCGAGGCCATTTCTTTAAGTCAGGAGAGGCTCTCGGCTGAGAGCTGAGTTTTTTAAAGTAGGATAAATTCTTAAACCCTGCACCTTGCCAGGAAGAATGGATAACAACCGCCCCGCAAAGGTTCTAGAAACAAATACAGAAATAGAAGAGGCACTTTTTGAATCCAAACAAAATTATTCTGCAAGTGTAGAAGATCATCAGAGCAATACAACCAGAATAAACATCTCTAATAACAAAATAACATTGAAAATAAGGCACTTTAAAAAAATGTCAAATAAGCTATCTTTAAAATTAACGATCATAAAATTGTCATTGCTTTTCATCCCTAACTTAGGTGGGAGGAAGTCAGAGGGAGATTTTCAAACGTATCTTATACAACTTGACTTTTAGATCATAGTTAGAACACGTTAAATTCTGAATTTTTAACATACTACTACCCTTTTGCACAATAACAGGCATTCTATCTCACAAAGAGACTGAAGACACGACAGACTTCCTTGCAACTGTATTAAGGCTCCTTGGGACAGAAACAATGCCTCTTCTTACCGACCACAGCGATTTCAAAGGGCAGAGATCCATATTTTATATTGAGAACATCATTAACCGGCTGATGAGGGTGAGAGGAGAGACAGGAGGAATGATCAAATAAAGCGAACTTCACCAGCACACCATAAATGGCCCCCTTCTGGCTTTTTAACGACTAAACATCACTTTTTAAAACTTTTACGATAGAAAACAGAAATAGCTTTTGTTCATCATTTCAAAGCAATGCTCTAAAAGCTTTTCTAACTTAGGGCTAAAAGACATAATAGTTATTTTAAAATGTCTGGTTAAAAATTAGAAAGTCTCAAAGGTAAGCCACAAGTATGCGAACAAACCCTGGACATTTCTATTTCTGCTCAAATACCAAAGAGTATAGTAAATGAATGAATATATTCATCTTCACTCTATAACCAAAACAGGCAAGTGTAGTTAAGAAATTTAAAAATGACTAAAACAGAAATTTTTATTTTCTATGTAACGTGGAACCTGCTGAAAGTTATATAGGCATTTGTACAATCTTAATATCAAAATCATTTTCTTCTTCCCAGTTTTAATTTAAAAAAGGAAAGAAAGGAAAACCATAAAATCCATTAAGAAATTCACGACAATTGATAGTATGGCAATATAGATTTAATATCATTTGCCTAACAAAAATGTAAATAACTAGCTCCAAATAATTTTTTTAAAATCTTATTATTTTTTTTTAAAGGAAAGTATCCACTTAAATATAAATACTAACAAAAGGTCTGTATTTTTTTTTAAACTCCTCAGAATCCTTGGAATAATGCCTGCCAACTAAAACACCTACTATGAATTTAGTAATGGGTTATGCAAAC
This sequence comes from Cheirogaleus medius, assembly GCA_008086735.1. Classification (NCBI taxonomy): domain Eukaryota; kingdom Metazoa; phylum Chordata; class Mammalia; order Primates; family Cheirogaleidae; genus Cheirogaleus; species Cheirogaleus medius. The sequence continues at coordinate 26,827,314 of VBSM01002153.1, read as the reverse complement.
ATAAATTACAAGGCTAGACATTTTAAAAGGAAAAAAAAAGTGATTTATTGACGCACTGGAGACACGGCAGGATAGCAGCACTATTTCAATTTTCCATATATTCCTCAACACTACAGATGTGTTAATGCAAAAAGAATTTAAAAATAAAAATGACTCTCAGCTCTTCTGGTTCTAATATATATCAGCTCATTTACTATAAAAGGGTTATCAACAAATTCATTTCCTGTACTTATAATCAAGAAAATTAATAGACAGTCCAACATTTTATCTTGTTTCAAGTATGAATGAAAAGTGTATCTCAAAATCTGATTTCAGTAAAAATAAAAGTATCACATCCCTTTATCTTATAACAGCAAAAAGAGTTAAACCACATGTTTTATTCTTCACTTATTAGCCCAACCTACCCTAATCATATTTTTTAACTTTAATTTGTTCGTTATAGCTTCATAATCACAGATCATTTCCTTGTCTCATTTCACTGTTAGAACCAGTATTTTTTTCTTTATTGTGGCAAAACAATCATTTAAATGGATGTGAGATATTTTTCATAGGTTGTTTATATCTAAACAAAATAAATAAAAATATACTTGTCTTCAACGTTTAATTTAAGGAAACAGAAGCTATCAACCCTTCCCTGACTAGGTCATGGGAATGGTACCGAGCCCGTGAAAATCCCCGAGCACACATCAACAGAGAAGGAATCTTCATTTTTCTTCACTTTGCCCACAGTTGACAGCTTCGCAAATGGTCATCTTCAAAAACACATGTAACTGTGGCTGAACGAGCCTATCTCAAGAATAAGCTTGAAAACACTCCACTAATAACACATGCTTTAAGATGCAGAGCTGCAAAAGAACATCTCTGTGCGTGTTGCTGGCACCGTGAACTCCTCCCCGGAGAAGGCTAATTTGAACGCACACCCGTGTACGGAACGGGTTCCTGGCACTTTGATTATGCGAACACATCTGACCCCAGGGAAATAGGCTGAGACCAGCCCCATATTTCAGACAAACCAAACAGCCAATAGACAGTAATGGCTTTAAGCTACTGATGACCTGGGCCAAAAATGAAGACGCACTTAATCTTCTGAAGGAAACTGTCAATGTGGGGAGGCCCCGAGCCGACCTTTCCCTCGATCTTAATCACAGCCACCTATGATAACAGAGTGGGGTTTATTTTTATGCCTCGCTCCAGACGACAATGATCAATCCTTCAATTTTGACTATTTTGTGTCCACACAATGAACCAGAGTAAGTTAAGTCCGTGTAGTTTTCATGGATCCCTCGAGCCACGCAGGGAATGAAATTCGCCTAAGAATGAGACCTAAAATAATCCCGTCAAAACTCTAAAACACCTCATAAAGCCCCTGCAAATCTGCATAGTCAATGAAATTCCTATGAAAGTCCATTTAAAATTTCTATTTAAAAAATAAGATTTTTTTTTTAATGGAGCTGAATAAATGATTCTAAAAACCATATGGAAGGATAAAGCACCGAGCATGGTCTACACAATGTTGCAGAGCGGTGAGGACAGTGCCTTCTCTCCCAGACACCAAGACTTCCTAACGACACAGTAATAATACAGCAAGAATTATCAACACACGGTGGGGCCGGGAGAGACGACAGGGACAGGCCAGGGAGCCGAGAAGCAGAGCATGTACCTGGTGGAGCTGCTGAGGGCAGCTCCCTTGGGAAAGGTGTTCTGGGACAGAGGAGGGGATCCCAAGGGAAAAAGATAAAATGAGTCCCCAGCCACAAGAAAGCATTCCAGGCCTGCAGGGAAAAGCAAAACCAAAAACCTGCTGCAAGGAAACACAGGAGAGTCTTTACAACATCAGCGTGGGAAAGATTTCCCAAGTAAGATACAAAAAACCCATAAACCTTACAGGGAAAAATGGGGAGAAACTCACCTGCATGAAAATAAACACCTTCTGCATGACAAATGACACCATAGGCATAGAGAAAAGACGAGCTGTGGCCTGGGAGGAGGTTCAGCAACTTACACACTTAACAAAGGATTCAGATTCAGAATAGTAAAATTTCCTACTAACTGGCAAGAAAACAGCAAACAGCCCAGAAGGAAAATGGGAGAATGATACCATCTCGGAAGATACAAAAGAGATGTCAGTCATGGTACAAAAAGATGTTTACCTACATTAGAAATAAGGAAATACAAAGTAAACAAAGTACCACTGCACACTCGTCAAATGAGCAAAATTCGGATAACACCGAGTGTCAGTACAGGTGCGGGGAGCTGGCCTGGGATAACAGCATTCAACTACCTGGAGAGCAACTACCTGGCCACACCTGGCCAAGCTGGCGAGGGCGCACCCTGTAACCAGCGATCATACTTCCAAGTGTAGCTCAAGGGAAGGTGGAGGTGGCTGTACCTTCTGGGTCCACCTGTGTGTCCACTCCTTGGACAAGAAATTCTTGGAAGAAAGGTGTGCTGGGTCAGTTTGACGTAAAACTTTTTTAGAGCAGAAGTGCAACCCGTACCTTACGAATGCGGTGTTCTCATCCCACAGCGTGGCGGCTGCTGTGGGAAGTGTCAGGAGCTGAGCATGCCCCATCCCTGGCCCCCACCAGGCGTCCACAGCAAGAGTTGAGCTGTCACAGAGCTGTCAAATCTGGGACACTTTGTCACAGACTGCTTTGTAGCAGGCCCTCTTTGAAAGCATCCCAAGTGCAGAGTCAGTGAATGGTCACACTGGGGCTCCAACAGGCCTTCTGAGCTAAAAATGGTGACCTCTCAAATGTGAAGTAGGGAACCACCACGCGGGGGGTCCTGAAGCTTGAAACTGTCTCCAGATGCAAATGACCCACTTGAGAAGCAGTTCAATCTCTCTCTCCCCTAAACACACGGGAAAGGCTGTCTGCTGGCAAGCTTGGCAGGGGAAGGTAGCTGCGGGGGCTCTGGGGACACTCCCCAGGGACCTGGTCTGGCACAGACCTGCCGCCAGTCTGCCTGGATTCAGAACCTCCAGCCAGCTTTGCCAGATGACTTACTCCTCCTCTCTGTGCCTCAGTTTCCCTCTCTTTGAAAAAGAGAAGCATCCTGTGAAAGCTAAATCAGTCAATGCATTTGAAGTGTTTAGAATGGTGCTTGGCACACAGTAAGTGTTCAGTAAATGCCAGTTGTTGTTAAAAGCTATTATTACTGCACCCCTCAAGTTACCAGAGCCCTTAAAATGAAATCTGCCTGGTGCACCCCACTCCACACGCAGCGGGATTGCCATGCATACCTGCTGCACACAGGAATGAATTCTGGGTAGGAAAACCTCACTCTCGAGTAGGCGATACCTACCAAGAAGAAAGGGCTATGTCCGAGTCTTGGCCCACGGGGAGCAAACAGAAAAACAAGGGAACCTTCGGAAGCAAGAGGAAGCCCTGCTCCAGAGGCCTGTGCGGTTCTCTGCCACATGGAACTTTGCCTACACCTCCTTTCTTGGGGCAAACAACAGAGGTGACGTGGCCTGCTCAGATCTCCAGTTGGTGGCAGAGTCAGAATGAGCACCTAAGTGTCCTGAGTCCCAAGTAAATGCTCCTTCAGCTATACCGACTAGACCACAGTGTCTTCCTGTTAAAATACTGGGCCGCAAACAAAATTACTACACTCTGCACAACAGGCTTGTAATGCTCCCTGTAAACTTACTTTTTATGCAACTCACACTTGCAAGTTAAAACCGAGAGCCGACATTGTCAGCAATCAACGGTCAGGGATTAGCCCACCCACCCCTGGCCAAGAAAGAAAACCCCAAGACAGCAGCTCTCGGAGCCGGTGGGACTCGGCATCCCACTGCCTCTTTCTCGACTGACACAATCTCAAAACGGAAAGGAAGATCTTCCTGTGCTTTGGTTTATAGTCAATTCCTTAAGTTAAGAAGCATTCTCGGGCGAGTGTCAAATTTTAGCCTATAGCTGACTGCTCCTCCCTGGGCGTGCTCCCACAAAATGCACCCCCAAACACACCTTTAAATGAGTATACCACTTAGAAGCAATCCTCCAAGCACTTTAAAAAAAAAAACAACAGAAGAGGTGTCGCTTACTATTAAGTGACTAGAAACTTGACTTCTAGATCCTTACAGACAGTTTGCTTGGTGGTTATGGTCCCATTCTTGGGGCCTGTCTGCCTGGGTAGATCCTGGCAGGCAGGGGGCTTACAGCAGTGGTGATACCCACCTCTCTCCAGTGACTTCAAGGAGCAGAGAAATGGCAGTGATGCACTTAGCATATTGCTTGGCTACTATTAAGGACCCGATAAATAATAATAGTTCACCATGATTTTAACCACATCTCACAGCTTTCACATTTAGCCATTATACCTCAAAAATTGTGCTCAACAAGGATATTTATTGAGAAAAGGCAGGGAGCTCTTTTCTCTACGCAAGTTATTACTGCATCCTATACAGAAAGACGTTCTCCATTCCAAACGCATTTCAGGTGAGATTACTGACCAGCATGGCAAGTTATGGGCTACTCTCAAAGAACAGCTTCCAAGAAGAGCGCCCAGCAGCAAATATCTCCACTCTATAAACGGTAAAACTAGTGCAAGGGGAGAGGAAATTACCTGGACACATATGGAAAAAGAAAATACCAAATCTATTCAAGTCTGCAGTAGAAATTAGGGTCCACCCTATGCTTTAAGCGTTGGGGTTTTTTTAATTTTTTTTTTTAGTGTTCATTTTTAGCTTTAAAACCCACTCCTAAACACAATCTCTCCTTTTAAAAGAGTAGATTTTAATGACGTACACTACACATGGCACATCACTTACTGAACTTCTACTACTTGCCAGGGCTGTTCCAGATATTCTACTGCAGCTCGTCTGAGCAGTAACAACTGCAAGGTCACTGTCACCACTCCCATATTTTGGGTGAGACAATGGACGCTCAGAGGTGATATAACTCAGCACAGTTTCAACTAAAACTCCACGCACGAATCTAGTGACAGACTTTTCCTTTTGACAGTTATTAAACTCTCAGATAATTTGTCTGCTATCCTTAAAATAGCCCTTTAAACACTGCTGGGCATACGGAGGCGGCCACGCAAGGCTCAGGAAGGAAAAGGAATGCCGGCCCTGCTGGCGTTTCCGCGAGCGAGGCTGCGCTGTCCGTCTGTCCTGAGATGCTCCCGGGATGAGCGTGCGGCTGGTGTGGTCGTCCAATGCCACGCAGCTGCCCCTGGGCCAAGCCCCACTCACAGCTCGGACTGCTTCCGGTGACACAGAACAGAGAACCTGAGAGGTTATCTCCTCACTCGCTACCTGAGAACTCACTTTTCTGGGCCAAAGGCAACAAACAAAATGAGGTCTCCCTCAAACTTCGGCATTCAGTGACCGAACTTTCTAATGCCCAAATTAAATAGCATCCCTGGTCTTAGGAGGTAGAGACACGGAATCTGATGTCTAAAAGTAACCGAGTGTTAAGAGCCAACGAAGATGCTCGGGCCTTAGATGAAAGAAATTTGGGGGACCCCAATGCTAGACAACCCGCCCAAATTCATCATTAGTTGTCTTAAAATCTCCACTGAAGTCCCCGTATGTGTGAGAGAGTGTGTGGGAACCTTCTCTGACTCCCTGAAGTGCCTTCCCCCATCCACACTCTCGCTCACAGCCACCTGTCCTCTTTCGTCCTTATCACCACCTGAAATCCTCTGCTGTCATCTGTTTGCCTGCCCCTGCTAGGACGGAGACTCTGTGAGAGCTGGAACCTTCTCTCTCTGTCCCTGCCGTATCTCAGACTGCCCTGGCCCTCGGCAGGGGCTTGGCGCTACTTTGTAAGAAAGGAAGGGAAAGAAAAATGAGAGGAAGAAAAGTACATATTGAGCAACTACTAAAATGCACTGGACATTTTAATTCATGTCACCCTCCTAGCAGCTGGGATATTATCAGTTTTTCTGCTGCCAAATAAGGGTCCAAGTCTCAGAACTGTTAGTGACCTTGCTCAAGGTCACTGCCTCTCACCACTAACTAGTTATCCAGCCCACTCCTGGCCTCAGACTAGACATTTGCCTTCCAGGACCCCTTGAAGCAGGCAGAATATTATTTTTACAGATGAAGGAACTGAGGTGAAGTTTCTGTCCCAAGGCTGCTGAGGTCACTATATTGAGCAATGAAGCCACGTCTCGACTACTACACAATGCGCCAAATGTGCCGGAGCCCAGGCTAATTCCTCTGCTCCACAGGCCTCCCCTGGTGCCCCGAGCATGCTATAGGGTCTTTCTGGAATGCAGCCGGAATAATGTGGCCACCAGCCATTCCTGACCTGGGGCCGAATTAGGCTGATGTGCATTCATTACTCAAGGCAGCCTTTCTTCCCTAGGGACCCAAAAGACATGAGAAAATAACTTCTTGGGTTGATAAACTGGCTTCAAGAGTTCTTAATTGGTAACAGTTAAAAAGTTCACTTTTAATTTTTAAACTTTTTCTAGTTAAAGTCTTATTATAACTTAACAGTGGGTGATTCTGGAATGATTAAACACCCAAGTTGATTATTTGGGATTTATAATTTTGCCAAATACTGGAGTGGCCTTTTTTAAACTAAGTCACCACTGCAAAGATGAAAATTCACAAGATACTTTCATGCGGGGAGTTTCTTCAGAGGACTAAGAGAACAGTTGAATAAAAACCTGTTCTGGGACTTCCCACACCCCCATGAAGGGAGGAATTTAAAAAAAAAAAATAAAATAACAGCTTTATTGAAATATAATTTACATGCCATAAAACTCACCTTTTTAAAGTGTACAATTTGGTGGTATTTAGCACATTCACAAAGTTGTGCAACTATCACCACTGTCTGATTCCAGAACATTTTTTTTCCTGAGACAGAGTCTCACTCTGTCACCCAGGCTGGAATGTAGTGGCCTCATCCTAGCTCACTGCAACCTCAAAATCCTGGGCTCAAGTGATCCTCCTGCTTCAGCCTCCCAAAGTAGCTGGGCCTACAAGGACACAACACCACATCCAGCTAATTTTTCTACTTTGTGTAGAGACGGGGTCTTGCTATGCTGCCCAGGCTGGTCTCAAACTCCTGGCCTCAAGTTATCTTCCCATCTCAGCCTCCCAAAGTGCTAGGATTACAGGCATGAGCCACCATGCCCGACCGATTTTTATATCCCAAAAAGAAACCCCACACCCATCATCAGCCACTCCCCATTTCCCCTTCCCCAGCCACTGGCAACCACTAATTTACTTTCTGTCCCTATGGATTTGCTTGTTCCAGTCACTTCATAAAAATGGAATCATGCGGCATTTGTGTCAGGTTTCTTCCACTCAGCATGTTTCTAAGGTCCACCCATGTTGTAGCATGTACTAAGTACTTTATTTCTTTTTCTAGCTGAATAGTATTCTATTGTATGAGTATACTACTTTTTTTTAAACAGTTCATCCATTGATGGACATCAGGATTCCTTCTACTTTTTGGCTATTTTGAATAATTTCACTATGAACATTCATGTACAAGTTTTTGTGAGTTCATGTTTTCAGTTCTTGGGGTACACACCTACGAGTGGAAGTGCTAGCCATATGGTAACTCCAGGTTTAACTTTTTTTTTTTTTTTTTTTT
>VBSM01002153.1:26785666-26819652 GCA_008086735.1 Cheirogaleus medius | reverse complement strand
AAAGAAAGGCAATTCTTGAAACTTTTTTTTTCAATTCTGCACAAAAAATTAAATGAAACTGAATCATCAAATAAAATTTTATTTATCTGCCTGTTTGAGAAATAAGTCTTATAGAGTGATGTAATTAACATTTAAAAAAGTTGTTATGGAAAGAAAAATTTCTATGTGAAGGCTGTAAATGCCACAGAACCTTTCAACTGCAGTCATCAGTTGCCATGGTGTTCAAGGTACAGGGCTGAATATAAACAGGATGGAGACACAGCTCCTGTCCCGCAGGCCCTTGGGCTTTAGAAGTGGGACAAAGTACTTGTGCTGTGGATTCAGAGCTGCTGCAGCGAGACCTCCAAGTCCCCAAGATCTGCTGCCTGCCGTGTGGTGGGAGGTGTTCACATCCCCAGTGTGTGACCACCCTGGGCCCCAAGTCTTTCCTCCCAGTTCAGAGACCTCCTTCTCCCTCACTGTCCTTCCTGCCAGGACGAGCCTGGTGTGCCCCCCTCTCTAAAACCCACGGTTTGTCAAATCAGTGCTGTGGGCCTTTGGTTACTCCAGCTCAACGTGCCCCACGTGACACAAGGAAAATGGGGTTGGGCAAAGTGGTTTTAGACTCTAATGAGGACTGAAACAAAATCTGTTGAAAACAAGAGCGGAGGTGAGAGCCCAGTGGCTACCGTGAACCTGTCCAGGAGTAGCCGACAAAGTCTGGACACTGTTTCGGGTTTAAAAAGCACCGGGGATCATATGTGACCTCACCAAATCCTCATACCAATTCCATGATGGGGTTATCCCGACTGCCCTCACCTTAGTTACCTGGGGACACCCACCAAGCCCCCGCCAGGGCCCGGCGACGCCATCCAGGGGCAGCCTACACGCACGTGTCCGCTGGAGTCGCAACTTTATTTTTAAGTGACTCTCTCTTTCCAGGCTGAGTCACTCCTGCAGTGTCTATATAAAGGCTGCTGAGGCAATGACTAAATGCATCTGGGCCCAGGCCACAACTATATATTACTACCCTCCGCCACCCCCACCCTTCTGACTCCCTTTCTCACAGGGAGTGAAAGTGAGGCGTCAAGTTCGCGTCTTCCATTCTTTTGTCTTCCTCACCTCAGCAAGAAGGGAGCAGCTGAGGTGTCCGGGAGACGGTGTCGGGCTCACCTCAGAAACAGCATGTCTTTATTATCGAGGACAAGAAGAGACCCCTCCCCTCGCCCCACCTGCCGGAGCCCGCAGGGAGTTGACAAATGTCTCCAGGTCACATCTCAAGACAGCTCCCGAGCCTGGTCTTTCACCAGTACCCAGGAACATAAAGATGAGAAGACACTCTAGGCCTGAGGTAGAAAAGGCAAATTAAGATGCTAGGAGACTCAGAACACAAAAGCCAGTGGACAGCAGTTACGTGAGCAGCAGAGAGGGTGTCCCTTGTCACAAACTGGGCATGCTGAGTCAGCTGTCGCAGCCGAGGAGGCTGCTCCTGGCATCATGCCCAAGACCCCTCCCTGGGGCAGACAGCGAGTGAGGAAGAGGCGGCTGGTCCCTAGTCCTGACCACAGGGAACTGGGCCCCCAACGGTCAGGGCCAGAGACAGGGGAGAGACGTCACAGCACTTGGGCAGGACAGATGCAGAAAGCACAGACACAGACTGCTAGCAGGGTGGACCAGGCGTCATTAGGATTAACGCTCCAGAGATCCAGAAATGTTTAGGCAAAAATACGTCAGGGAGAACAGTGACCGACGAGAGCCCTTTAGCTGCAGTTCAGCTTGCTGCACAGAGCGAAGGGCCCAATTAACCTAACGAAGTCCTCCACGCCAACCCAGAAACATTCTGGGGTAGGACTGGGCCCGCTGAAGTGACAAGGATGAGCCCTGAGGCTGGTTTATGATAAAATCGCTGCATCTCAGGAATGCGGTTCTCCTCCTATCTTGCCCGCTTAAACAATGGCTCTTCCCCAACTGAAAAACAAAACGGCCCCTATGCTCTTCCTAGAAGCAAGTCCGACAGACCACCCTCCTGACGGTCAAGCTTCGCATTAAATGGCCCAGTCCTGAAGCAAGGCCTCTGCCTCCGGTTTCTCCAGGGAGGACCCCACACCGGCTTACTCAGCCCCAACCTGCCTAGCCATGCCCCCCACCCCAGGGCCCTGAACCTCCCAGGGCAGGGCCAGTGAGCTGGGACTGCAAGTGACAGGCAGCGCATTCCCTGCAACCTCCCGTGACCTCACCTTAAAAGCCTCAGCTGCACGAAGTGCATCTGGGTTAGCTCTGGCCGCCCGTTGTCAGGGAGCGCGTTAAGGCACAGGCTCAGGAGCCAGACTGCGCGGGTTCGTGTCCCGGCTTGGCCAAGAAGTAGCTGTGGGATCCTCAGACAAACGTTTGCCCCAGGAACAAACTTAAAACTTAACCGAACAGACGAGCAATTCCCAGGCAGAATCATGAAACTCTGGAGCGACCCTTCTCACAGCGCCCGATGAGAAATAACTCAGTTTCCAGGCATTTACTGCCTTGCCCATCCCCAGGCACCTGGGGCCAGGAAAGACCTCTGGAATCGCACGAGGGAGATCAACAGCTCGGCCTCTGATCAAAGCAACAGAAAAGGAAAGGGCGAATGAGAAGGCTAAGAGACATCTCCAGGGGTTATGGGAGCCAGGCTTTTGGCCTCTACCACACACACAGCTCTACCACCACCAGGCTTCCAGAAAGCTGGCACCGATCTGTGGAGCCCCATGTCACCCTCCACACACCTCCCAGTCTCCACCACACGGCCCAGAGCCAGGGCACAGCTGGTCCCTGCTCAGCACCGGCCACCTCCCTCTTTGATCCCCTCCTGCCCTGGAGCACAAGGAGGAAGAGGAGGAGGGAGGGGACCCAGGTGGTGCTCCTGGCATGGCAAACTGAAACCACACTGTGGGCCCAGGGAAATGTGTCCCAAACCAGGGGCATGTGATGCATGCTGAGGGGTCCGCCAGCAAGTGTGTGCAAACACGTGCATTTCTCAGGGGAGCGGGTCTTTAACATTCATCGATATTTAAAAGGTTAAGAACCAAAACTCAGAAAGCAGAACTGTTTATCTACAATAAGGGTCACTGAGCCATATGTGGCTTATCCAGAGAACTTTTAGCACCATCGACATAAGAGGGTTTTTGTGGGGAAAGTCTACGGCAAGAAGATTCCAGGCATACTATCCCAGCACTCAACATGCTATATGATTACGTTCTATTTGCTTGGTAAGAAAGATAAGAAACTTTTCAAGAACGGTGATAGAATTTTGTCCCCAGAATCAAACTGTCTAGCACATGGAAGGTGTTCAATAAATATTTGTAAAATGATTAAGTGTTATTACAAATCAACTTTTGAAACACTTTAAGCCAAAAACTACCTATAGTTGTTCTTGTTTTTTTAAAAGTTCCCCAAGCTAGCTTTGAGGAGCAGGAATCAACTGCATCTAATATGTTACCTAGTGAGTGCTCCAACACTAACAACACTAATGACAACAACAGACTGGGGACTCTAGGTGCCAGGCCTCTGTGCAGCCCTTCGCATGCATACGCACACACATGCACACACACAGCAACCCTGTGAGCTGGGCCCTGTCATTACTTTTTTTTATAGATGATGAAACTAAGACTATGGGAGGTAACTAATTTGCCCAAATACACATGGCCATAAGTCACCGCAGTAATAACCATGGAAAGAAGACGCCCTAGAAATACCTACTGCCTACTATGTTCAACTACTGATTCTTAATTCAATAGGGAATGAATGTTCAATTAGAATATTTAAAAACATTTTTCTTTCTAAAAGAACTCGTGATTGACTCAAACAAAATGTGTAGAATTTTATTCACAGGATAACTGCAATCTCCTTCAAATTAACTACAACTTTGGATCAAAAAGACATAAGCGGCCGGGCATAGGGGCTCACACCTGTAATCCCAGCACTTAGGGAGACTGAGGCGGGATGATCGCTTGAGCCCAGGAGTTCGAGGCTGCAGAAAGCTATGATCAGGCCACGGCACTCCAGCCTGGGCAACAGAGCAAGCCCCTGTCTCTCAAAATAATAATAATAATAATATCAAGTGACTACACATGCATTCATCTAATGACGTGACACTGAAACTTTAAAAAATTCATTCTAAACAAAAAGCATTCAAGGCTTATAGCCACCTCAGTGCCCACCCACCACACAGCACCCCTGCCTGGCCTTCCCAGACACCTCCCCGTCACAGCCCACCTTTCTTTCCTAGTCGCTTCTGGGAAGGACTAGTCTAGGAAAATATGAACTTCCTGATGGGAGACTAAACCTTACTCACCTCTGAATTCTCTCGGGTGGTGCCTAATCCTACACATTAGACATGTCAGACACTCAACAGACACCAGGAGGAAATTTTCTCCCTTCTCAGAACAAAGAGGGATTTGGGCGTTTTCATCGAGAACCGACACACTTGGTGCGATGCCAGCAAGAACACCACCGGCCCCGGCTCCACCACACGTGAGGCCTTGAGGATCCTGGGCCTTGTCCCCAAGGAACAGGAGGTCTTCCCTGCCGACAAGCCAGGTTTTTTTTACCCTGCAGAATGAAGCTCTAGGCAACTTTCATTTTCACATGTGCAATTTCTAGAAGTGTTACCTCCACAGTGAGTGTTAATCTGCTTCTTGGTTATGCAATAACCTGTCCAGAGGCATAGCCAGAGGAAGTGACCAAGGCCGGGGCTCCTCGAGACTGACACCCCAAACAAATGATGATTCAATATCCCCTCTTGAACCTGACCAGGCACTCACCTGAGGCTCCGCACATGCTGTCAGAGCCCCCACCTGCACGCACGTACTGTCAGAGACCTGCCCCCACACGTGTACTGTCAGCTACACACTGCACATACACACACACGCACACACACACTGTCAGAGCCCCGCCCCCAATGTGCTGTCAGAGCTACACACACACACACACACACACACGTGCTGTCAGAGCTACACACACACACACACACACACGTGCTGTCAGAGCTACACACACACACACACACACGTGCTGTCAGAGCCCCACACGCACCCCTGTGCATGTCAGAGGACTCTGCCTACAGCTACCCGCTCTCACCACCACTCTCACTTTAAGTGGCTTCAAACTTCCCAGCAGAAGATTCTGGCCCGCAGAACAAGTGAACCGGGTCACTTTTGGGTCAGGCTTCCCATGGGGCCCCACAGAGATTTCCAGGATGATCCTCAGACAGGCAAGTGCAAGGGAAGCCCCACCCCCGGCCTCCCCAGACACTCGTGCCACAGGAAGACCCTCCCTACTGCAGCAAAAGAAGAGGAAGCAGGCACCGGCTGTGACCACCTGGCAGAAGTCAGGCCGGGAACAAGCACGACGGCCTCCTTCCACCCCCTCCATCCCTTCCAGGTGGGGTTCCGGCCCCCACGTTAGACAATGTCTATTCAGGTACCCTGAAAAGAAATGCCCCAAATGCCATTTACCAACCAGGCTAACCCTCCCTGAGCTTCTTCCGTTTATTGGGGTTAGAAGGAGATAAAAAGGCAAAGTTTGAGGCCAGGTTTTTTTGAGTAACTGATGTGGGATTCAACACAAGCCACGTGAGCTGCCCGCTAGCTCCTGCAGGACGGGCCTGTTGGACGCCGACAGAGGGACAGGCTCAGTGCAGCTCGATCAACACCCACCAGCCTCGCTGGCATCGAGGCAGCCGGAGGGGAGGACGATCCTCCTCCACGGGCACCGCCATTCACGCTGAGGAGTCTGGGATTTCTGAGGCCTACAAGGGACTCCGTTCTCTGCTCCGTCATTATCCCCACCCCCATCCCCCTCTGATTGTATGACAAATTGTGTTTATTTATTTGCTGCCTCTCACCTCAAAATGATGGCTTTGTTCTTTTTTAGGATTTTCTAGGGAAACCCCAGGACATCTGGTCACCAAGGGAAGGGCAGTGAGAACACAGGACAGCGGCCACAGCTAGATACAGGAACGGCGCCAAGAGTGGCTCGAGAGATGGGCGGGAAGCGGGTCAGCCTAGGGAAACAGAGGCAAAGCGGAGAGCCCGGGAAACCCCACAACTGGGCCCTCCGGGAAGGTCTGCTCTGAAGCAGCTGAGACAGGAGCAGAGGCTGCCGCTGGCTCCTGCCTTTACCCACCAGGCTGGACAGAGAGAACAGGGCCCTCCACCCTCTGACGGCGGCACAGGGGCGGCAGCGCCCAAGCGGCTGTGACTCTGACCCGAGCTCCTGCTCTGAGCAGACCTGAAGACCCACACCCAAGGGCAGGCGGAGACGGAGGATAAGCAGTGGTCTAAGATATGAACCTCTCAGGTGCATCTACTGCTGGAACCTTCTTTCTTCCTACCCTGCTTTCTTCCAAATTATTTACTCTAAAAATAAAGGGTTCATAATGTGTTTTCCAAAATGATTCAGGATAGTACTTCCTTCACTAGCAGCGCTCCTTTGAAACATTTTAAATGAGTCTACTTTTAAAAATTCAATTCACACCTAATTTTTCAGAAATATCATAGGGGCATCTCTCCCAGAAAGCGGCTTTGCATCCAGGCGTGTTCCTTTGTCCCATGTGGAAGAACTGAGAGCTGTGGGAAGACCACCAAGGCCTGGGAGCTGGGCTGAGACTTAGGGCAGCCACGAGCCCTCCCCTCCGAGGGGAAGTGCAGAGGCTGGGGGCTGAGCCCATGGCAACAGAATCATCGTGGCCCAACAGGAGGAAGATACCCCACCACACCCCTGCCAAAGCAATGCCCAGGTCTGCCCACCCATCTGCGATACTCTTACTTCTCTTTTATTTCTTACTGTAACTTTGACAGAGACAGAAGGGAAAAAGGCACCTAGAAACAGACTAGGAAAATGTGGCCCAGTGACTCTCAGCATGGGCCCTTCTAATGCACACATGCAAGAAAAAAAAGGGAGCAGGTGACAAGGACATTCCCAGTGCCCTTCACAGCGTATTTCAAGAAACACAGAGGCATTTAAAAAGCCCTTGTAGACTCAATGTCTGTCTTACAAGATGTATCGGCATGTGCCACTCTCAGATATATGCAGCCTCCAGACACACTCTATCTGCCCCAGCAGCGGGGAGGCAGGCCCCGAGGCCCCTCTGTCCCACAGAGTCCTTCGTGGACTTTGGTGGCATGCTACCCAACATGGGGCCAGAGGCTAGGCTGGGCTCGAGAGTCTGAGACATCCACACACCTACCCGCAAACTCTCACATACCCAGCTTGTTCAGTATCTGCATTTGGCATTAGCTCAGCTTTCTTATTTCCAGACAACCTATCAAGTGCCACGTCCCTGCAGCCTGCATGGTGGCATGAGCCTGCTGGGATGGGGCTGAGGACATCGAAGAAAGGAGCAGGCTGTTTGCCACACGTTTGATGAAAATGAAATGCCTACGACACATCGTCTGAGTGTGCACCAGAATAATAAGACCCCTTCAAAGAGAGCTCGAGGGCAACCCCACCTCACCTCTGGAGTGTTCTTCTTGAACTCTCGGCTCTGCTCGATAAGCCGCTTTCTGGACTGCTCACTTTCATCTTGCCGGTTCGCCAATACCGTTGCGGTGGCATCGAGTTCTCTCTGTTGAGAAAAACAAAAAAGGAAAAGCAAGATTGTAATTGCGCCTCGTACCAGAGGAGATCACATTTGCATTTGACCAGAACGCTGGGGAGAGACCCTGGTGCTCCAGGGATTTCTAACTCACTGGGAGAGGAGGGGCTGGGGGGCAGCAGGAGGGGATGGACATAGTCCATCCACCCCACGTGCACTGGTCTGAGAAAGCCAAACTTGCCAAGCTTGGTGCATCGTGCACCTACATACACCCCCCGCCCCCGGATGACTCTGACCCTATAACAGAACACGCAGGAACATCTTCCTGCTAAAACCAGTCAGGCCAATGCACGCCCTTCCCTGGAGCCGCTCCTGTCTATTCTTCACAAGCACCTCTTCCAGTGATCTGAGAGGGCGCTGGTCCCTCTGCCGAGCTCTGCCCGCTTATCGCGGCACTCTGCCTGGCTGTCCTTCGACGTGTGGGCCTGGGACCATGTGTGCTGATTCAAGGTGGCTGCTCCGAGTGGTTTCTCAATGGCAGGGAACACCACCCTACGACTGAGTTGGTTTGTTTTCTTTCTTTCTTTTTTCATTGAGATAGTCACACTCTGTTGCCCCAGCTAGAGTGCATTGAGGTCATCCTAGCTCACTGTGACCTCAAAATCTTGAGCTTAAGCGGTCCTCCTGCCTCAGCCTCCTGAGTAGCTGGGACAACAAGCGTGCACCACCACACCTGGCTAATTTTTCTATTTTTCTTTTTTTTTTGTAGAGACAGGATCTCACTTGTGGCCAGGCTGGTCTCGAACTCAGGGCCTCAAGTGATCCTCCCACTTCGGCCTCCCAGAGTGCTAGGATTAAGGCATGAGCCGCCACACCTGGCCTTGATTTGTTTTCATTCAACAAATACTTATCGTGAGCTTCCTCTAGGCCAAGCATGTTTAGGACCATTAACCTATTACTAGTTTTCAAGGGGGACCTTTAAGAGGTAAATTCCAAGAATAATTATTTCCAATATCTTGTAAACTTTTCGGAAATGAGGCACCTGGAAGCAACAGTTTTATTCAAATCGTGTTACCCGCACAGGAACTCCGAGGACCACCAGGAGTGGGTGCCTTACGAGAGGACCAGCCAGGCCCGAGGGCTTTGGCCTCTGCCACGCACAACCAACTGACACTCGGCGCGTCCAAGAACCCATGCCCTGGCCTCCAAAATTCTGGGAGGAGCTGCCAAGAGAATCTGTTTCAAACACGCCTGCAGCAGATGGGCCCAGAATGGTGCTCCAGGCTGACAGCAGGAGGACAGGGACACGTTGCCGTAGCCACCAAAAGGCCTGTTTTCTTGCTGAGTCGCTTCAGTGACTAAAGACACACGGCAGCACATTCTGCTTAGATTCAAGGTGGCTGTTCCGAGTGGTTTCTCAATGGCCGGTAACACCATCCTACAACCGAGCAGAGCACAAACCCGACGAAGCAAGGGCAGAAAGATGCTGACAGTCAAAGCCGAGGATCATCACCAGACCTCCAGGAAGCGAGCAGAGTCTCTCTCCACCCCTCTCCGCCCACCTCACCGAGTCCCACCTGCCTTCCTTCTCGGTGGAAACAACCCAGCAAGTCTGTAAGCCCTGCTGTAAACGCTTTGCCGGTGCCACTACAGGGTGGGCCACTGCCAGACAGGATGACAGGGTGCTGGAACACACATCCAGCGTGCTGTCAGCTCAGAAATCGGAGAGAGTTTAGAAAGGAGGGGAGGGGGGAGAAAACCCTAACAAACCAGCGATGGGGGGAGAAACCACCACACCACACTCTCCCCTTAGTATTTCTGGCATTAAAGTAAACCTTGGGCAAACAAGTCTTAAAGAATAACGTGGGCTAGGATTCAAGAACAGATGTCAAAGCTATTGCAGAAAAGAGGGAAACACTGAACATTTTGATAGACCACATTTGAAACGCATCCCAGTTAAGGGAAGGCAGGGAAAAAAGAGCAACGGAGACCAATGTGGTAGAGTAGGGAGGAGAGAAGAGCAGTCCCAGACGAGCAGAAGGCTCCGCAGAAATATAAACAATCTGGGAAGGAGGAGGACTTCGACATCTATATTTAAGCAGCAGCAGAAGAAGTTATAAAAGGAGACTTCGAGAAAGGGAAGAAAAAGCCAATATTGAAATATGACAAAAAAGAAAAAAAGTCGATGTTTCGTTCCAATCGCACACAGACACAGAAAACTTAGAGAAAAACAAAAGAACACGGACTGCTTTCCACAGGGTCCCTGCTTCCTCCACTGAATGGAAGCCTTGGGCGGGGGTCACCCAGTCAGTGGGCGTCTGCTGACTTCTTCCAGCCGGCCAGGTGCAGGATGCTACACATACCAAGGTGACTGCAGGGTCCTAGCCCCGGCCCCTGCCTTCTCATCAGGTGGGGAGAGTGGGGGACACTTTGTGGAGGGTGCCAGAAGGGCAAGGGGTCTGTAGGCCCCTCTGTCCCCCTTGGCTGCCCATCCGCCCCTCCCTAGGCAGACCGGTCAGGAAGCCAGACAGAGGCAGGCTGAGCTGAAACAGGTGACCCAACTCAAGGCAGACCCACCTTGATCATGGGGCTGCAGAACCAGCTCACAGGAGGCAACTTGCTGCCGGCAGTCGGGGACTCGACAGGGGTCCACCGCACTCCCTGCCCCACGCTTGCAGACATATGCAGGTCGGCATGGGAAACCAATGGGGGTCTCCAAATTTAACACTGTGCTGCCACCCGCCACCACGGAAACAGATTGGCACAGCGAGGAGGAGAGGCTGAGCTGCCACCGATTCGTGGAGCTGCCACCGCCCCAGATCGGGCTGGTCAGATTTAAGGCTCACAATTTTGACTGAGTCCCTTGGCAGGGGGGGGGGGCATCACCAAATCCCTCTGAAGGACATTAAGGCATTCTCAGGCACAGAGAGGAGACGGCTATTAAACATAAGCCAAATACCGTTTTATTATCTACCAAGCCTGCCTATACTCAAAGTGTCAAATATAATGACACATTAACAGGGGAATGTAATGCATTCAGGGAGGTGGGGGTGGGGACTCAAATACAGACCTTTTGGCCCATGAGTCATGGGACACATTTAAGAAGGGAAAAACAGAGAGCCCCCACATTTGAAAGGCATTAAAAAGTCATAAAGAGCAAACACCCTGGAACCAACCTACATGCCCAGCAACTCCCTGTTGGCATAGCCACTCACGGATTATTCTGCAATGCTTAAAAAATCTACAGTCCTACGTGTATTGTATGATCATCAAGATATGGTCAACCCAAAAAGCAAAGTACAAACAATGTTTATCTACACATATGCTTGTATAGGCTGAGATTATCTCTAAAAAGACACAGAAGAAATTTGTACCTGTGCTTGGTTCTCAGGAGGGGCCCATGAGGAGGGGTCTGATTATTTTGCCATATGCCTGTATTATCTAACTGGAAAAACTGCAATATAGATTAACTTTTAAAATCCTGCTAATGGGAAAAAACACATACACACATAGTTATGGAAACACACATTACGTAACGTGTCCAACACACAACCTCGTGACATGGGAGCCTCTGCGTTCACAGGCAGTGTGTCCACCTGCAGGGGGGCAGAGGCCTGGAACAGACAGCCTCTCGGTCTGGGGATTCAGAGAGTGAGGTGAGCATGTCCCTTGTCAAGCAACAGCTGCTGCTGCTTGTACAACGTACTGCCCACTGGCCAGTCGCAGGCATGCTGACGAGGCGGCGGATGCCACGGAAAACACCCCCAGCCCAGCCAGAATTCCCCCAGGGAAAGGCAAAGGAGGCGTCCCCTCAGAACCATCTAGAAGTTCCCTCCTGCTGGAAACACCTGAGGGCTCTAGATCCCAGGTCATGGGAGGTCGGCCGGCTGACAACAGGCTCAGGACCTGGCACTTCCAACGAGGCTGAAAGAGCCAGAAATTTTACTGAGAAAATATTTTGTCTGGCAAGGACCTGAACGCAGACAGTGTGTTTCTATCTCTCCGAGTGATCATGGTGGCTAACGTCAGGATAGGTTGGGTCCAGGGGAAAACCTTGCTCTGCACCTGCACGGCTCAGGTTCCAGCCCCGACCCGAGTGGTCGGGCCGCAGTAGCCCAGGTGTAGACTCTGTAAGTGGTGTCCCTCTCTCCATTCTGCAAAGGCTTGCTACACAACGGGAGCCCCAGAGGGCAGTGCCCCTCCTCAGAAGAGTTTCCGGGGCCAAGGCCAAGGCCAAGGCCGGGGATCGTCCACCACATGAGCAGCCGGGCTGAGCTGCTGGCATCTCCTCTCATCTCTGAAACCGAGGGCTGTGTGCAGAGGCAGCCTCATTCCGCGACACTGGAGTCCTGCCCGAGAATGGTGGATGGCTGAAATTCTGTTTTCCTCACTGATTACAACTTCTGGGGTCTTTTCTCTCCATTTCTGACAGATCCTCAAAAGGCAAAGCTCTTAACATATTAAGTTTTTCTCTGCCTGAACTCCAGCCTTTCATCTGAGTATTAAAGATGTATTAAAAACAAAAACTGAAAACTACCATATAACTAGCTGCCTATTTAAAGGAAATTGTGTTAATTTTTTCCCCCAAATATAGTAAGTCTTGTAACAACGTCGGTGATCAGTTTGGAACTGCTCCTCTTTAAAGTATGCCCACCGGCTGTTTGCTGGTTTTGAACTGGGGGGTACTGCAGCGCCCCTATGACATTCTCTGAGATTCTCTTTCTTAAGCCCCCAGGCCAGCCTGCACAGGCTCCCTGCAGATGCCCAGGCTCCATGGGGGGTGTCCTCCCTGCAGCACCCCTGGGGTGGTGGGGACAACATGCCTGGACCGACCACATTACCCTCATTTTATCATCTCAAACTTTAACCCAAAGAGTTAATTCATCTGGTGTTTCTTTAGTGATTATCTGTCAAACTAATCAAGCAACGCATCCTATATAAAAATTGTAAATGGATTTTGTTAGTGAAAAAAATAGATCACTTGTGCAAAAAGGGAAAGGCCAGGGTGGTTCCTGCACCAGGTAGTCCTGAGAGCATTTTTTGTTTTGTTTCCAACAACAGAATCATTTGACGAATGGCAGGTGCTCTGGCTAGAAAGGGGTGGTGGGCCCAAACCCACCCACCAGCCTCCTTCCATCACCGTCCCAGCCCTCTACTCAAAATATCTGAAGACCCTTCATTCAGTGATGTCACAAAACCCTGGACTGGGATGCAAGCTCCATCCCTACTGTGACCTGTGTGGTTGTGGGCAGGTGACCTCCCCTCTCTGGAGAAAATTAAGATAATGCATCTCAAGCTCTGGGCACAGTAAACACCTCATCCAGGTGAATTTTCTGTACCATCGAAGCCACACACTTGACCTCAGACCCCAATTCATTCTGCCACCAGCAACCCATACCAGGCTGGGGTTCCAGGAATGCAGAGGAACTGGAGGCCAACCCTGACCTCTAGGTGCCCAGAGTCCAGTAGAGGGAATGAGGCAGGCATGAAAGAACGACAGGACACAGGGACCAGGCCGTGGAACACAACAGAGGAAGAGGTTCGAAAAGGGAGAAAATACTTCCAGCAAGAGACGACTCTGAGTTTTCATGAGAGACGCCCGTCTTAGCTGGGGCCTGTGGGGAGAGGGGCTTAGTCTCCGTCACCCTCTCCCCATCAGGGCTCACCCAGCACCCAGCACTACACTGCACATGACACAGTGGGGCCTCGGAGCAAGGACAAGCCTCATCACGGTCACCCAAGCAGAACAGGGGGACGGGAAAGTGCTGTCAGTGAGCAGAAACCAGCCTGGCTTTGGCATTTAAGTGGTTAAAGGGGCTGGGGTGGGGGGGTGCTGTGCGAAAATAACTGTGCTCAATTAGAAATGTAAAACTACCTCCCCAAAATATGTCCACAAGTGCTCCACTGCAGATACACATATACGTATGTAATTTGCTTCTATATACAGAGAAGTCTCTGGAAGGCTATACAAGCACAAGATGCCGGTAATTTAACAGAGGGACACCTGGCAAGGGGTGGGGGTCCTTAAAGGGCTACACTTGGGTACCTTTCGCATTTTGCGCATGTAAATGTAACGTCTGCTCCTAAAAAGTAAACATTTCTCACTTAAAATCTCATTTTTCCCCTATAATGAGACCTAGCCTTTGAAGGACTGACAGGTACCTAAGACACCTCGTTCCCAGAAGGGTGCCCCAGAAGTACACTCTGTCCTCTTCAAGGGTGTGTGGACAGACAGTGGGCTCCATTTAAAAGAGAGCCTTGTAGGATTCCCAAATTGACCATTACTGATTCCATTTATTTTGTAAGTTTAGGTTGAGAGCCAGGTTGGACCTCCTGTTTCCCAAATGTTTTTCAGACACTTAATTCTTCCCCCTCACTTTCCCACTCACAACCTTTGACTCACACCACGTGATACAAAAGTCTGAATTACGACTTCGTTATTCTGTGATGTGATGTTGGATGTATGGGCCAGAGTGAGTGTCCTGACCCAGGACAGCCCCCCTCTAGGAAGGGGACATGCTACTCCCTGCTCAGGAGACATCTGTGACTTCCCAGGGGGCTGGAATAAGACCACCAAGGGGCCCCTCCTTTCCCTTTGGATGCTGGCACAGGCTACTCCCTAGGCTTGGAGGCTTTTCCTTTCTCTCTTCCATGAAATACTCAAACTCCACTTCCCCACCACCTCCCGCCTCACTGCAGAAGGCAGTAATGTGTGTGTCCGCTCCACCTGTCCTCGTCCACATGCGCATGCGCTCTGCCTGCGCCCGGGGCTAACGCTGGCCCCCATGGGCTACAGCAAGGTCTGCGCTCTGCTCACCGTGGGATCCCCAGCACTTTGCAGAGTGCCGGGGCATGTCACAGGCAGGTGGTCAGTGTTGGCTGAGAGAAAAAGCTTGGAAAAGAAAGGAAAAATGCGCTAACTTTTATAACAGAAGTTCAGAAAAATTGCAGAAAGGGTTCGGAGGAAAAAATCAGAAAACAGCATCATGAAGATGACAGCACCAGCATGGGAGCCAGAGGAAGAGAGCCAGTGGGTGGGGAGCCATTGGAGGGAAGAGGGGACAAACTTAGGGACTCTGCAGACTGGCAAGGCTTCCAGGAACTTGTGGGGGCTGAGGAGGGCAGTTGGGGGACTGGGGGAGACCTACCCCTCCTCTAGTTCAGTCTCAGAGGATTCCGGGTCGTGCTCCAGAGGGCCTCTTCCCTGCTGAAGCCAGGCTGGCCAAGCCCTCCCTGCAGCCTGGAAAGTCACCTTCATCACAGCTCCACCATAAGAATGGGGACAGGAAACAGGGGCCCAGGAAAAGTTGAAAAGTCGATTCTGGCAGTGGGACCACTAACCGTTCTCCCCGGGCAGGGTGAGCCCACAGCTGGCGGCACCCAGCACAGAGCCCGGCACGGAGAAAGTGCTCCACAAACGCTGGCTGAATCGTCTGGACAAATGATGAGCTTTCTGGGTTGGTCTCTCCCTGCTGTTGTCCAACTCAGGGAACAAAAAATCGAGCAACAACAGGCATGTGAAGGAGCAAGCACTTGCCTATAGAGCCACTTTCTAGTTATCTGGGGGCTTAATAAGAAACGCTGTGAGTTTCAGCCCTTGTTGGGAATCTCTATACAGCACAGCTGGCCCTCCTCTCCCATCCCGGAGGTCAGGGTTGAATGAACAGAACAAAACCTCCTGGCCAGATCTCACGGCGCGCGGTGGCTGTGTTTATGGGGTGGTTTTCCCGCCACAAGAGTGGGTCCTGTTCCCAGTACCCCAGAGAAAGAAGAGAGAACATCCCTGCTCCAGGAGTGGGGAGGAGGTGCCTGCAGGCTGGTGTGGAAGGAAGGGCACTGATGTCTGGTCGGAGGGACCAGTGTGAATATGGACTGCCACTGCCAGTTAGGTGAACGGCGTTCAACAAGTCACCTGATCTGTAAAATGGGTGCAATGCCACCTACCCTGCTACTTCCCATAGGATTAGCAAGAAGGAATATAGGAACCTGGAGGGTGTCCATTGCGGTTGACACCTGTGGTCCCTTGGCCCCACAGACATCAGCAGGGTAGCAACAGTTCCCAAATTGGGAGGAGAGTGAATACGCTTAGAAAATAGCTTCATGAAGATAAACTCCTAATACCATCTTGCTTTCCTAGGTGTGCTGCATATTTCTCTCAAAATCACAGAGCAGGAAAAGACCCCGTTCATTTCTAGTTACTACAGATTTTACCAGACCATGCCTGGCTTTTGCTCTCTACTGGGGAAAGAGGTTCTGAGCCCCTGCAGGGACAGAGCTGTGGGCGGGGCTCCTGGCTCTCCTCCTTCCCAGCTCTGCGACCCAGGCAAGCTATTTACCCTAAAATGGGGACACAATGACACACCTCATAGAACTGTGATGAGGATTAAGATAAAATGCCCAAGATCACCAGCAAAGACTTTCTTGAAGACAGTTTCTGTTTTCCTCTTGCTATTCAACCTGACCTCGCCTCATATACAGATTATTTTCCCACGCTCCTTTAACTCTTAAAATGGTATTACACATCTAATATGCACTCAGTATTTCTTGATTATGAGAGATGACTCCTAATCTCAGAAATTCAAGTGAAACAATTTAATCCAGTACATACTTACTACCTGTGGCTTGCATTGTAAAGGTTCACTGCCGAATCTGTTCATCACACCCCCAGGAAACTAGCAAGCACAGTGCTTACTTGGGGTGAATCGCAGGGTGGGAAGAATGGGGTGGAGAGGGACAGAGGTGGGACAGGATTTCTCAATGTGTGTGTGTGTGTGTGTGTGTGTGTGTGTGTATAATTTTCATTCTGGACCAAGTGAATACATTACCTATTCATTAAATTGAAGAAAAATAAATAAATTAGTCTAACAAAAGCTGAGTACAAAGTTTTCCTACAAGCCTTTTCGTGAATTCCTCAGGATTGAGAGATTTCAATAGAGAACCAAGATTTGGGTTTTTGTATTTCACCCCATCAAAAACCCACTCTGCAAAGACAAAAATGCCAGATGTATCCAACAAGCATTGCACTGCATGTGATACTCGCTAGACTCTCATTTAAATGGTGAGACGTGAGAGACGGTGTCTCGGGGACGAATAATGAAATATAGGGCGGCGCAGGCCACGTGGCTGGAGCACCGTGGCAGGGAGACAGAGGATGCCTCTCAACCCGAAAGAGAAGGACTCTGCTGTACAGATTAGTTGAACCGTATGAAATTACTGATATTTGACCATTTTTGAGCTACAAAAATGTTCATTTTATAAGCAGTATTCTGTACTGCTCTCTTTAGGCTGTATCTCAAAACAACATGAAATTCTGCCTGCCAGCCTCAGCCCTGCAGACACACTCGGCTCCAAATGGCAGGATTCACCCCTCTCCAAGCTTCGGAGCCCAGCGCAGAGGCACCTGGGGCGTGGTTCGCAGTGCCTGTCTGCCTGGGTTCTCCACTGCACTCTCCCCTGGTTGTCTCGTTCCTGGGTTAAAGTGGGACCCCTTGAGTAGGCCCTGTGTTTTCTGCCTCCTGTGTTCCCACAGGCTACGGTACCCCCTTCCCCTGCAGGAGCCGCACTGGGGGGTTGGGGGGCCTGCTGAGGCCTGGTGCGTTGTTGACACTGCCCCTCCTGTGGGCCTCAGGGTCAGCCAGGGAGAGAAGTGGCCGCAGCTTTGCTGATCTGGTATCACAGCTAAAGAAACCGAGGTGCCACATGTATGTGACTCGCCTTTGCTAACAGATGCTCAGGGGACAGACCCTTTGACTTCGTGGATTTTTCTTTTTTTTTCTTTTATACTTAGTATATATTATGAGACAAATGGGAACTTGTTAAAGTTAAGCAATGTCAGCCGGGTGCAGTGGTGTGAGCCTGTTGTCCTAGCTACCTGGGAGGCTGAGGCGGGAGGATCTCCAGAGCCCAGGAGTTTGAGTCCGGCCTGGGCAACATAGCAAGACCCTCATTTCTTAAAAAAAAAAAGGAAGGAAGGAAAAGAAAAGAAAAGAAAATACTGTCTGTAAAGGGTTTGTGGCTAAGATGTTCATTCCTCTGCCAAGCTCGATGGAAGTGCCCTGCCACTCTGGCTGCAGTACAGAGGTTGAACATCAGCGAGAACAGACGGGTCCAAACTCTGCAGCTGCCTCCAGAACCTTGAAAGAGACAGAGCTGAGCGATCTTTAGTAGGCTGACCCAACAACCAGGTGGAACCCAGGGACCAACTAATCCGATGAGGTGGATGAAGAGGAACTGCACTCCCCAAAGTGGTAGCCACTAGCCACAAACTCAGTTTCTCAATTGCAGATGCTGCACTTCGAGAGCTCAACAGTCACATGTGGCTAGCAGCGATTATATTTGGTGGCACAGGTACAGACCATCCCACCAACACAGAAAGTTCTGGCGGACAGTGCTGGCCTCGAGTGACCCCCAGGTCCTGAGGGCAACGTTATTAACCCCTGCAAAGCAGACACTGCCACCCCACTTCACTGGCTGAGGAAACTGACAATTAGATGATAAACTGGCTTTGCCCAGGAGGGGACAGGGCCACGATCTGTCTGAATCCAGATCTGGGCGACCACACAGAGGAGGCTCTCTGCAATAAACCACACCGCCTCTTCCCCACACTCCAGCTGAACGTACTTTCCTTTCTCCGGCAAATACGGTGCAAGTTCATCAGTGAAAAATGAGGCAGAGATGGGGAAACCATTGTGTTTTAATCTCAAAATAATTACGCCGCTGCCAAAAGGAATGACTCTGATCTCATCTACACTGGTAAAAATGTTTTCCTCCTAAAGTATTTGTTTCAGAAATAAGCCTTTAATTTGAATCCTTTAGGAGCCAAAATTTCTGTCTGTTGAAAATATTTATTTCTATTGTTTGGCAGGAATCAATTTGTTAGGGCACCAGCCACCCTGGCAAAGGCTCCCTCTTCCACTGCTCGGCGGAAGCGCTGGCGGCGGAGCCCGCCTGTGGCTCACGCACCCGGTTTGGGCTGCTCAGCCATGAACATCTGCCAGGGCAGACACAGGCATCAAAACGAACCACCCAGTGCGTCTGTGCGGGGACAGATACACTTTGGGGGGGACACATAACTGGGCTTGGTGGGCAACTGGCTGTTTATGACTTTCAGAATTAAAGCAGATTTTACTTAATTATTTTAGCAGCAGCAGAAGGCACGTAACCCAGTATTGGGTGAGTGTTCACACAGCCCTGTTTCTCATGGAGCTGGGGCCACCCTGGGCCAGGCACATCGCTGACGCCTAGGAAGCAGCAGGACGTTTTGGGCAGCCCAGACTCCTTCCTGGACACAGCTGTCCTCACCAAGGGAACGTGGGCAAGTCACCAAGGCTTCCTGAGCCTCAGTTTTCTCATCTGTAAAACATACCACCTACCTTATTTCCCAGGGTCATTGGAAACGACATAATATAGAGAACAAGAAAAAGTCTTTTACAAGTTAAAAAAGTTCCATAGAAATGATAGTTCTTACTATTATCTTCCTCAAGGATTAACTACTCCAACTTCCACACTTAGCTCCCTTTTTTGTAAACTCCGGGGGGGGGGGTGCTTAAGAGACAGATCATGAAAGTTAAAAGCTATCACAGTTACAGGTGAAGTGCTAATAACTTCATTTTGAAACTGTCGGGCTTGGTTGTTTTTTCTTTTTTTTTTTTAAATCACAGCTGTGGCTTGCACTAGAACTCTACCTGTGGCTGTGTTCCCTTCTCACATTTTAATTAGCAAATAAAAACTCCAGAAAGCTCTCAAAATGTTTTTGCCTGGATTTTATAAGTAAAAAGTTAAAAGATGCCAACTGGCTCCTGGGAAAAACCAAACCAGTAACAGGCATCTATCAACAAGGCAGAGCAAGTTCATCCGCACAGCTTACGCCAGGCCAAGAAATACCACCTCTGCGCCAGCTTTGATTTTATTTTTGCAGTTAATTTTCAAGATTTTCGGTGCCGTGTTCAGCAAGCAAGGTTTACAACATCCTGCCATTGGCTGAGAGCTGCTGCCAGCCAGATGGCCCCGCTGAATGACACTCGTACGGCAGGGAAAGGGAGCGTCGCACATGATTCCTCCACTCCCTCCTGGCACCGCTACCGCTGGCTGCCATCAGGGAACCTGGGCTCTGGGCACCAACAGGTTACTCTACATGACAGCTCTCAGTGCCAAAAGCAGAGATGAGATTTTAAAGGGGCCATTTAAATCCTCAAGGAGTTTCCCCTTCGGCTATGCTAGATGTGAGGGACACCCAGGGAGGCAAAGGGCTGCTCCATGAGCTGTCCTGGAAGTGCTGCTGCCAGTCTGCCCACTCTGGGCGCCAGAACAGTGACTCCAGTTGTCAGTGGCACGCCATCCTGTCCAAGGCGCCTTTCTAAAAGACAGCTGGAAGGACTCTTTGACTCAGACTCTATAAAGCTAGCTAACACGCTATTGCGAACTATCTGAATTCACACTGAAGGATGAGGACGCACCATTATAAAGCACCGTCACAACAAACTACAACCACCACCTAACACCCTCCACCTGCAGTCGGTGCAGTTGCCAATGTGCTCCGAGCTCTGACCAGCGCCGATGGCCCCTCTTCATCCAGGTTCTCTCGGCCAGGCCACTTGTGGCAGGAAATTAATGCCAGTTACAAAGTGTTCCAATCTCTCTGTGACTGCTCCAAGACCAAGTTCTCATCACCAGTTCGTCTCTAACTCTGTATGTCAGTTCTTAATTACACAGACATCAAGGAGGTTTTTCTCTATCAAACATGGCAAAATGGCGCCACTTGTTTTGGCCCAGGAATGACATCTCTCTATATACCATATCCTCTGTGTGCTGTGCATCTTGCGATTTCCTGAGGGTCAGTGGGGAGGGGAGGATTCTGATCTGGTTTGGGGGGCAAAAGGCAGCTCCCAGGAAAGTGTGATCTACACAAAGGAGCCCTCCCACCCCAACCTGTCACCATCTCATCACCACCAGCAAGAGCCCAGACACCGGGAGACACTAGGACACCGCCTACACGTCACCAGGGACCAACTCAGTCACACTCTCCGGCCACTTCCCTGCCCATGTCATTCCATCACAGCCTGGAAGCCACAGGCAGTGACACATGAGCAGCAGCCAGTGGATGTGGAATCTGGGACACTGGGCCCATGGGCACCGCTGCCTCCTATGCCAGGGAGCACGGTATTTGACCAAGCCCATGTGAAAAGGAAATATGCCATAGATCCAAAATGAAGATCAAGATCTTCAATCATCAAAAACAAAAACAATTCATTATCTTCGGTATACTCTACTTACTAATTCTGGAACGCACACCAGTGTGATTTTTTTACAAAGATTTTTAACAAGAGCTGAAACAAAAGAACATTTCCCAGTTTACTCCTGGCTATACCCCCATCCCTAAGGGGGTCTGCCTGATGGGTTTCCTTGGATTTCTACACATCGGTATGACACTTAAGACACCACACACAGTTGCCAAGAGCAAAGCCTCAGTCTGTGCTGTAGGAACACCAGAGCTGGAAAGGTCCAGTGGGATCATGAAGAATCTGTCTCAGAAGAAAGAATGAGTCTGGTTTCAGAGACAGGTTTGCAAGGACACACGGCTGTGAAACAAGAGCCAAAGAGGCCCAGAGCATCGCTTCCATGGGGCAGCCCTACAGCCCAAAGACTCCACGAAACTGCCCTCCTGCCGCCGCGCTCCTCTGCCAACCTACTGTCCACTGATCCAAATTGCTCCTGAGCACCTGGCTGGGCCCTCGGTGGGGGGCAGAGAAAGACAAGGAATAAAATGGCCCACAAGCTGCGCTGGTGCTCAAAGAGTTCACGACTTAGTAAAACTAGACAATTGTAAGGCGGACTGATCCAGAAGAGAGACCAAGACTGCTTGGGAGTTGAGAAGACCAGGGAAGGCTTCGTGGGAAAGGTAGCAAGCAGTGGCCTTAAGGATGGGCGAGATTTCATGTGGGGGAAGGAGGCAGGGAGGGACAATTCCAGAAGGCACAGAATGGGCAGAAGTTATAAAAATAGCTGCAGCTACAGTTTACGGACTCACGCTGTGCAGCCCCCGTCATTTCTAATCCCCACGACAAGCCGACAAGACGTTATTGTGCCCACTCCACCAACGGGGACCCTGGTGTTCAGAGGTAAAAGTAACCTGCCCAGGACCACACACAGCTGTTATGTAGCAGGGTGAGATTTTGAAAGCAGTTATTTTCTGCACCTAAATCTGCTCCTTTCGCTGCAGCAGAACATCCGCAGCAGTGCAACCCGCCTACGGCTGATAGATGGCCAGCAGGCAACAGGGGCACGAAAGGGAACGAACTCGAGGGCCCCTTGCTATTCTAAGTTCTGTGGTTGTGCCTTCGATGTGCAGTGGTGAAGGCTGTCTCGCTGTCCTCCAGCTCCCTGTCTCTGTACTCCCCGGCCCTTCACTCCCACCAGGATAGCAGCTGCCTCAGGTTGCTGGTACCAGGGCTACTTTTTAAAAAGGCAAGATACCGGGGTCTCCGGCTCCATCGTGACTCATTACCTATTGGGTCGCTAAGGAAGGTGGGCGGTGGATACAGGAAGACAGTCTGGTAGCGCCTAATGGGAGGCCTTGAGTATGGACTTGACTCTACTACTGCTACTGCTGTCTCTGGAGCGATCCTTCTGGCAATGGTGGGAAGAATGGATCAGCGGGAAGAATGGCTAAAAGCCACTGCAGCTCAGCAGAGAGGCCACGGGACGGGGTGGCAAGGGTGGGGGGACACCCAGACTTAACTCCTGGTGAAAAGGCAGCCACCAAGTAAAACTTGCAATGACATCAAGACACAGGAAAGGAAAGGAACAAGAATTGTCTCTAAAAGAATCCTGAACCAGCTTCAGC
Source organism: Cheirogaleus medius (assembly GCA_008086735.1). Classification (NCBI taxonomy): domain Eukaryota; kingdom Metazoa; phylum Chordata; class Mammalia; order Primates; family Cheirogaleidae; genus Cheirogaleus; species Cheirogaleus medius. Next base: position 26,797,264 of record VBSM01002153.1, on the reverse strand, counting down.
GAATAAAGTGAATACAGGAAGCAGCCCCAAGAAGAGAAAATAGGATACACTAAAACGGAATTATGAGCCTGGCACCAAAACGCAGTCGAGACTTCCCCAGCCCGGCTGCTGCCAGCTCTCCTCCTCGTCCCTCCCGCTTTAACCGCGCACGGGGGATCCCAGAGCCAGCCAGCCGCTGACCTGTCAAATCTGACTTCTGGAATAAAAATGGAAAGGCCGAGTGGCAGCCGTAACATGGAATTTCCTTGTTTTTATTAGTTTAAGGCTCTTAAAGACTAACTTTTACATTGGGGAAAACTTCTCAAATATGTACTACTTGAAACTTAGATCCAGTTACCTCTCACATGTTTTCAATCATTCCGCTTGCCAATTTTACTAGTTATCAAAAGACATTTGCAGTTTAAAGCAGGGGAACGGGCTCCCCCTCCAAGTGCATCTGCCCTTCCTGAAGTGACCTCATCCTGCACTGGATCCCTGACCCCTCGGGGCTGCCAGAAGGTCCAGCGGGAGGGCTGGGGTGCTACTGCATCAGCACCAACTGGGTGGGGGCGAGAGGGGGTGTACCTCAGACACTGGTACTGTAGTGACACCAGGGTTTGTTTGTTTTTTTCTTTACTAAATCAGTTGATAACATCCAGCGTTTTGCATTACTGTTGCCACTTGACATCAAGTCCAGGAACACAGGTTCCTCTTGAAACACACACATACAAATAAGCAAACCCCCAAGACCACCACGCTGGAAATAAATCTGGCTACTCAATTTTCCATCCCTACAGCTAAACCTATGAAGATTCAGGCAGGATAACATCAGACTGACTAGTCATACCACATCCTGGGGGTTATCCAACATTGAAGCTCGGCGTGAAAATCGTAAACTGTTTACCGTGACCCACGTTGTGATACTTACACCAGCAGAAATAAGAAAGCCTGACTTATTCTTCATTGTTAGAAATCTTCTACCTAACTAGGCACAGAATCTCTAAGTTCTTAATAGAGCACCCCTTCTCTTTTCTTGCTGTATTAACCTCGCACGCCCAGGGCTGACTGAGACTTCGAGGATGTCAAACCACACGGTGTCTAATAGCAAATGACGTAAGACTCTGTGCTGTCATCCAGAGGACCGAGATAGTCTGGACAGAGATAGTTTGAACCCTCATTAAAAACAGAATGAAATACACTTTCTGCTTCACATATGTGTCCTAAATAGTTTGCCCGATATAAATTCAGAGGAAGGTGTAATAAGGCAATAGGTGTTGGCTGAAAGGAGGCTGCCCTTTAAGGCAGTCGTGTGTGTGTGTGTGTGTGTGTGTGTGTGTGTGTGTGTGTGTGTGAGAGAGAGAGAGAGAGAGAGAGAGAGAGAGACTTTCCTGCATACCAAATAAGTTCAGGAGGCCACCACTGAGACAGGTTTGTACCTTATTTTTCACAGGGACTGACAGCCGGCCTTATGTGGAAAGGATAATACTGGCTACGCGTAAGGGATTGCTGGGAGTGGGTAGCAGCTAATGGCCTGCCAATTTCTGGTACGAATATATACGTTTGCCATAAATACAAAAAGGCAAACAAAGCCTCTAAGACAACAAAACTTTGTATTTAGTTTGTTAGGGACAGACAGTCTCCAAATTTCCAGCATAAACATTTATTTTTAATCAAGCTAATGTTTTTCATTTGAAACCTGTTAATTCCATGACTGAGAATTCATCAAGTTTCAGACTGGAATTAATTTTAGCAACTGATTTATACCAAAAATATTAGTAGATGTAGCTGCATACTGGCCTCACTTCACACACTGTCACTGGGAAGTCGGAATGTTCGCGTTCCTTCCAGAGAGTCTAGTTGGAACTGACAAAGGAGAGTTCTGAAGTGAGTTCACCACTTCTCCCGGAGGAGCAGAGCTGTCGGAAGCAATACCAGCAATCTGTTCACTGGGCCTGTTTACACAAGGCTGACTGTGGTGCGCCTGCATTCCCTTGCACGCCCGTTTACCTTTGCACAAATGCACACTGATTATACACCTACTGTGTGCGGCCACTGTCCCCACAGTGCCCGGTGTTTCTCTTTCTTACCCCTGCTCCCTCACCTGCCTGCTTCTCAGACTTCACCTGAGACAAGAAGTCTGCCTACCTGCCAGCTGGAAGTCAAAAGGCCATCGGCTGCGGTCTGCTCTTCTGAGACCTGGACTCAGTTTCACTTTACTGATGATGATATAAGAAAATGTGGCCCCCAAATAATCACTAATCCACCTCCTTATACAATGGCCCAACTTCACCTTAGGCAAACATCACCTTTTCTGACTAGCTGCAAACTAGCTGCAAACTCAACTCAGCGACATCTTCTGGAGCGCAGGGTATGACTCACGGACTATGCGGGCACCAATGAATTCCACGCTGCGGTATTCAGGATTTCAGCCACTCTCTTAGTTTTTCTTCCCCTAGAATTCTTAAGAATGCAGGTCCTTTTGCTGCTGAGATACTGAGCACAGCCCTTTCTACAGGACAGCCACCAGCAAAGCTTATTGACACCCCACCTTCGTGGACAAGTAAGACACCCCTGTCAGAGCAATTTCAAAGTTCCTTTATTCCCAATATTGTCCAAACCACGCAGCCTGGCCAAAGTCTTCACGCCTGGTCTCTTCTCCCGGCAGGGTCTCAGGCCAGACTCCCCCAGTCTTAATAGATTACGGCTTCCCAATGGCTCTTGCCAACAGGATTCCCACGGTGGCTATAATGAGGGTGGCCTGGTTGATTAGGTCCACCTTCGGGAGGATGTGCAAATCTCCAGGAAAAGCATTTCCCATGTGGTTTCTAAAAGGTCTAGTGTCTGAGGAGTCGGGAAGCTGACTAGCACTCAGCCTGGGACGGGTGCTCAAGGCACAAGGTTCGGCAAGGCCACCCTCCCAGCACTCGGTAAGGTGGCCAGCCACTCCCTGAGTATGAATAGCATCCGGATGGGACAGCCCAGTGAAACCCTCTCCAGGGCTACAGAAACTACACTTTAGTTCAACAATCAAACCAGGTACTCATCTCCAGGGATGTCATGTCAGTTCAAGGGACATCTTTCGGGAGGCCTCCAAATGCTTAAATGGTCCCCTTTCCCAGCAGTGCCACCCCTGCCGTATGATTTATTTACTTCATGAGAGTTTTATTTAAGATCAGCATTAAAGGATCCCATTAGGAATCTGAGGGGCTGCAAAAGTCTACAAACTGCTTTGCACTAGATATTGGTTGCAATGCCAGAGTACTTCCATTCCTTCAAACCTGGGCCATAATTCATGTAGTTCTGCAGATTTGAATGAAATTCTGGTCACACCTTGCATAACTTTCTGAGGAATCACAATAGTTCTATATTGGTTAGCTAATTAAAATTTTTTGAAAAACCAACACGATCCCCACATAAGATATTTTCCTACCTGGCAACCTCGCCCTGGTGATGAGACCCCAGACCTGTGCAACGTGCCAAGTGTGCATGGCGGAGACATGGGCCCAGACGACAGCACAGACTTTGGGGCAAAGCATTGTCACTTATTTACAACATCTCCAAAGCATTCCTAACTTGAATATATATTTCACACAGTACCAAAACTTTTAAATATCCACAAGAAGATTTCATTTTTATAGGCAATAAACATTAAATCTAAAGGACTGGAACATAAAAAGTGTTTTAATACCATATAAATCACCTTTCCCTAGACAGACTAAATCTCCGAAGGTTTTAAGGACTGCAATATAAATTTTTATGGCAAATTATCTACATAGAAATTATCTGCATGAGATGCACTTTCACTTCTCCTTCTCATTTACATAGTGCTGACAATCTTTTCAATCACAACAGCCAATCCAATTTGGGAAATCAAACGTAGGAGAGGAACACAAGAGCTCAAGCCAGACAGAGATCTCCCCTTTTCTTTCTGCCCATTAACATCAACATAGGCACACAGCTGGGTCTGTCCATTTTTCTATCTGAGAATCTTCGGCAAACCCTCAGCCCAAAAGGGATGCCTGGCTGCTCAAATGATGAAAAGAACGTCATAAGAGGCAGGGTGACAGGCTGTGCCCAAAACACGCTTCTTACCAGGCTTCTCTTGGGCCACGAGCCAGCCAGCTTGATTCCACAGCCCTGGAACGGGGGTGTTTGAAGAATTTTCCATTTACAAGGCAAATATTTCATACATGGTTTTGTTTTCTAGATTAGAATTTTAAAAGGAATCCCAATGAAAGTAGAAATTAGTACTGCTATATCAAAAAGCAAAACATGATGTTATCAACAAATATTTTATTATATGGGTGAGTTATAAAATTTACAGCTTGCTGGAAAAATACAAGGAGATTAAGCATTTCTAGTCCATCTTAAAGAGTTATTTTCTAGTAACAGAACAAGAAAAACTAGCAAACATGCCTGCTTTCAGTCCTGCAATTAATCTTAGCCAGCTGTCCGAAGAAGGAAAAAGAGGAAAGGTTTTCTGGAAATGTCCTCCTTATCGGTTTTATTCATACAATAAATATTAAAGCTAATTTTTTTGTGCCTTTCATCTAAAATAGTCTTAAGCCCCTTTAATGGTCTAAAAATTTAAATACAACTCTCCCTCATTTTCTTGCAGGGCCTAATTAAACAAAAATAGATGTAGCATCACAAAATTCTGCATAAAAATGAAAAGTATTTTGGCAAAGGGGCACCAATTGTAACTGACTCTAGCTTGGATGTATAAGCATTAACAATACACTGATGGGAAGAGAAAACACATTTTAACAACATTTTTCAATTAAACAGTCACATTCTTGCAAAATAAAAATCCACATAGATTTTTAGGCTGCATATAACATAGTAATGATGAGCCCATTTCCTCCAGCTCATTACAAAATTTTCTTGTTGAAGTGGCAATTTCTGTCCTGGACGTCTAAATGAGGGTAATTAGAAGCCCACAATAAGTTTTGAAAAACGGAACAACCAGAAGACACTCTGGGATATGGTGCCAGAAACACTCTGTTTTGCAAATGAAGGAGGTAACATTTTCTCTCCAGATTAAAAGACACTTGATGCCAACTAACAGCAGCTTGTGTAATCTTATTTAAAATGTGCTAAAGCATTACACCACTTCACCAAATGGGAGAAAAAGGAGCAACACTAAACCTAAAATTGGAAGAATCTGACCAACATATTGCTTCTAGATGCAGTTTTCTGAAGTCCAACTGTCTCCAGCTTGCCATTGGTCAGTGCGTAGCAAGGAGCAGTAAGAGACACAGACGAATGCTCCATTCTAACACAGAAGAGATGCTCCCGGGACCTGATTCATTCAATAAGCATTGAGGGAGTCAATTCGTGGGGATAAAAAGCTAGAACAGGTACCACCCATACCCACACAGGGCATCTAGTCTACATTCTACCTAAAACAAAGTAAAATGAACAACAAAGCCTTACGAATAATTCCACTTAACATTTATTGACATTATGCAATGGAGAAATGATGAAAAAAATGAGCAGACATTCTCTCTATATGGAGATCCAATACCCACACCAACTGATTTTAACAAGTCACCATTTTCTTTGACTTTAGAGGGTAAAATAAAGACTACTGTCCCCAAATTATAATAATATTTTAAATCTACAACCCCAAATTTGGAATTCAAATGCCACTGTCTCCATGAACCATCCCTTGTTCTCCCTGGCCTGTGGTCTCTGGAGCACATTCTGGGTGGTTTCTAGTCACTAAGTGTGACTTCTTGATCTTCCAGAACACAGCTCCGAGGAGGCAGGGGCTGCCTTACCCTCTGTGGATTCCCACAGCACCTGGCGCAGGCTAGCAGTTCACCCCGATAGTTAAGTCAGCCGGGAGACCCGGTCCTAGACCACAGATAGCCACCTTCCCTGGACTGGAGTTCCAACTGAAACGATTAACACATTAATTGCCATGCGAGTTGTATTTAACTTAGTTTTGAGCCTGGAGCCTAGTGAAACATATGTAACTCACATGTCTCTTTACCTTGGGAGCCGCAGGGTGTGCAGGCAACTCACGCTGCCATGCAATAGGCATACATGTGTTACATGACAGGTGGCCCCCGGGCAAAATCCTGCAGTTGGTTCATGAAACTCTTACTTGATGTTCCTACTGTTACAATTACTATTGACAATTTAATTCTAAAAATGTGGATTAAATTAATAGAAGTCAATAAATTTCATTTTTCTATTTATATTTACCTTTAAATTACACTTAAGCCTTATAAGAAAAACACTTTACCCTTAATTATTTTTCAAGTTTTCACATAACTTTTTACATTACTAATTTTCAAGTTTTTATATTATTTTTTTATTGATGTATGTTTTAGGAAAAAAGCATTCTATACAAAAGTACACATTACATTTGCTGCATTTGTTTTCAAAGTTTTTATTCTATTCTTGTAATAAAACACCATGGCCCCAAGGAAAATTTTTTTTTCTAGTGTGGCAATCAACGTGTTAAACAGAATGTTTTTTTGTCTATATGTAATGGTTAAACGTCTTTGAGAACAAAATTACAGGATCCATAATAATTCTAAAAGACATCACCCTAGGAAAGTGTTCAAAACTCAACACAAAATCATATTAAAAAAAATTCTGCTAACACTAAATAAGAATTAAGGCATCCTACTTAAGTGACAAAAGAAGAGTTAAAAATAAGAAGCAAGCAACAGCCTAAACAATGTCAAACCACACTTCAGAAATAAAAAAGATCTCATGTTAGCGTGGAAAGTGAGAAGCGGTGGATGCGGCAACAGCACAGCCACGAAAGTTCAAGGTTAACCTGTCCCATGCGTTAAGTAAATAATGATTAAATGATAGTTAGAATAAATACAATTCAGAAAACAGGAAGGCAGATCTGTATTCTAGCAGGGAGTGAAAATAGACAAAGTAGAACCAAGCTATTTTTTTTTGTCGTGTTTTGTTTTTTTCCACCCCATACTTCCCACTTCACAGAATATTTACAAAAGAGACTCAGAGTTTTCCCCCACATTCACCCCAAAACCAGCAGCTTAAAAATGCAAGGTTCGTGTTTCACTCTGATCCCAAGAACACTCCCGCCCAGGACAGACTACAGGCTGGGCTCTCCGGCCAGCTCTGACCCACGGTGGGGGCGGCAAGGGGTGATGCCCTTTCTTCCAGTGGGCTCCGACCCCCAAGCTCTCATGTCCCCATTTTGATCACCGCCTGAGATTTCAGCACCTCTGGAACTGGCTCCCTGCCCTTCTCTGACCTGTACCCTCTGATCCCAGGGTGCCAGGCTGGGACTGCTGCTGTGAGCCGGCAGGCAGGCTTCCCCAGGGTCCCTGAACACTGCCAGCTCCAGGGCTCCCTGTTAAGCTCGTCTGCCAAGACACCGGTTATCCCACGTCAGGCCTTCACATCAGGAAGAAGATGCCTCGATTACATGAATGAATGAGTGAATGAGTGAATGAGTACTAAACCTGTTTGTCTGTGAGCAGTGTTTTCCTAGCATCCTCTTCCTCCAGTCAGTCCCCACTGATGGCCTTCTCTCCCCCCAAATCCTTGGGGACATCCTCCGCACCCAGAGGATGGTTCCACTTTCAGGGCAGCCATGTCTCCAGTACCCCGTCTACACTGAGTGAAGGTGGAAAGTCAGATTTCCAGAAAACAGAGCATGTATCGCTGGGAGTAAAGAGGAGTTCCAGCACCTGCGTGCCACTGCAGAGTTCCTTCTTTTGAGACATTAATTCCGGAACACTTCACATGCACTGGATGTGTTTAAAAGGAAAAAAGTGGGTTTGCTCTTTAAGGCCATTTTATACACCCTTTAAAGCTTGAAGTAAAAAAAAAAACAAAGGGGAAGAGAAAAAAAAAAACAACCCAAAGGCCAAAGTATATCTGGAATAGGAAAAGGGGACACTGGGTTTTAGGAGGAAGCGGATGGTTCTTGCACAAGCCATCTGAAGCCCCTCAGGGAAAACATTTTCTCTCTCTTAGCATCAATTTTCTGACCTGCAAAATACATGTAATGACAACTTTGTAAGGTTTTTGTGAGGATTGACTAAACTCAGCAAATTTTAACCACCATCTCCTATGTACGGGATCCTGGGGAGAAAGGAACGAATGAGCCGTATTTATTCATTCATTCATTCATGTAACTGAGGCATCTAAATGACCACAGTGAACAAGGTATCAAGCTGAAAGTATAGACACAGAGAAAGACAATAAACCAACAATGTTAAGTGAATTTACTTAGAAGTAAATATGAATACACAGATATATATAAACCTAAGAACAAATCTGAATTCAATTTATTATGCAGTGGAATCAAATGAGATAAAGCACAGTGCCAGGCACAACAAAGACACTCAAGAACCTTTATGGCACTCACTGACCCTCAGTGCACTTTATCCTGGAAATCCCTAAATTCAAACTCACGCACCACGGGGTTCCCTGACGACGAGTGTGTTCTCCCGGAGTGAGGGAACCCATAGATGCTGAGCTGCACATAAACCACGAGGACCTGAGAAACTGTACAATGCTTCCAAACAAAATAAAGGTCACCATCATCACCCAATATGGTTGTAGGCTTTGGTTTTTCAATCCAATGGCACCAAGAGCAAGAAATGTCATATGAGAACAAGTCCCAGAGGATGATCCTGTTTACTGACATGTACCAAGGCAGTTGTGGATTCTGCCCTGGCCACCAGCTCCTCCCGGATGTCCCCATCAAGGCCAGGGCATCAGCAGTTTGGGGGTCCCCCAGATGCCCCCAGTGCTGACACCAGCGTCGTCGGGAACCCTCACCTTCTGTGAACTCCCAATTCAGAAAAAGAGAGGACAGCGGAGAGGTGAACAAGGGTAGTAAGCTTCTGCCCTTGCCAGAAGAGGGCAGGATACGCCACCTGGTCAGGGGCTGCCACTCCCAGAAACCCCCACTAGCGGAGCCCCTTCCAAAGCTTCACTGCAAAAGGGTCCTGCCAGCCTGAAACTCAGTGACACCCAACAGCACCCATCACTGACCTCATGTGTAAGAAAATCTGTTCTTGGGTCCAACTGCTTTGCCTGATCTGTCCTCGGGACAATGGCGTGTGTCACTTGTGCTGAAGGGAGACAGCAGAGTGGGGGCTGCCCTGTGGCTGAGACCTGAGGACTCCTTTTGTGGCCTGTGGAGCAGCACGCCCCCCTCAGCAGACCCAGGTGGGCCAGAAAACAACCATGAGCTCTCACGCGCCTCCAAATCACAGCAAGGCCAACATGCCCTGAGCCCGTGGGAGGAAAGAGGACCAGGTGGCCGTGTGGGCCATCTCCAAAGGCCAGTGCCCACCTGACCACCACAAGACCTGCAGCCCCTGCTCTGCACACTTTCCCACAGCATAATCTGACATCAGCTGGGCTGGCGGGGAGACTTAAAAGAACAGGATTCTCCAAATATGCACTGCACACACGCGCAGGCCCTTGCACAGGACTCTAAGGTTTCAGTGGGCAGGGGAGCCTGTCCGGCTTCTCCCCAACGACCACCATGTGTGATGGCAAAAGTCTGCACCTTGTCAGGTGCCGAGTCAACAGAAAAGTCCACAAAAAGCTGGGCACCGCATCAAGGGCAATCCCTTCAGGGTCACCGGGACACCTAGGAAGGTGCTGACAGCACCCCACGAGGGTTACACCCACACTCAGGTCCACCAGGACATCCAGAGAGGCCTGAGAAACTCCTCACCTGTCACTCCCAGAATGGCCTCCCATGGAGACAAAGAATTCCAGACCTGCCACCTGCTCATGGGGGCCAGTCCAGGAATGGCCCTGTGCCTCAGTTTCCTCCCCTATAATTGGTGGTGACCACAGCATCTGCCCTATGAGCTTATGAGGAGTGACTGAGTCAGCACCTGTGAAGAGCTCAGAAGAGTCCTGGGCACAGAGTTAATATTCCATAAGTGTAAGCTAGTGTCCTTATTCCTTTAAGCCAACAGCCTCAGCAGGAAAAGCTGGGCAAGATGTCTTTGGAAAACATTAATATTTATTAACTAGTCCAGGAGACACAAAGAGGAAGTCGTTCTGAGGCCATGCCTGCCCTGTGCTTGGGGAGCTGGGGTAAGGGAGCCTGCAGTCCTGAGCTGGACCTTATTGGACAAGGGGACCCTGAGCCCTGGGGCTTCCTGGGGAGAATCCCCCCATCTGTGGTTCCTCTCTCTTCCCTCTTCCCACTCTGAGCCTGTGGAAGAACTTGCTTCTCCAACAGCTTCAATCCAAAGGCCTTCCCTGTTAGACAGTCACCACTTACCAGTGACACACACTTCCACATAAACACTGCAGAGGGGAATCTGGGCACTCACCTCCTTCCCCTCCTGGCTGGAGACTAGCAAGAGACAGGGCCACATCCAGCCCTGATCAGGGCTTCCCTGCCCTGAGGCTATCGCACGCTCCTTAGTGAACTGGAAGATTCCTCCCAGCCTCCAGCCAAAGGAAACAGACCTCAAAATGTTGGCCACATGAAAGGCTCATGTGTAAAAATAATTCGGTTCAACAAATATTTCCGCTACATGCAAATCACAGAATAGGCGCTGCAGAGGGCTGCAGAGGACGTACGGAGAGAGGGGAGGATGCAAGCGCTTCAAAGCGCCTGCAACGCAGCGAGGAAATGAGAGGGAGACCGAGTGCAGGCTCACTGTTGAGGCCTACAGCCCCCCTGCTGCTGCAGCGCCCAAACCAGCAGAACCGGAGCCCTGGATTCCAGAAGGCAAGGAGGAAAACAGCTTCAAATCACTGAAGATCTCATTAAAACAAATCCCCTGTTTATCCAACATTTGTGGTGTCACTGTGTAAATATCCATTAAAGCGCCAAATCAAGTATTAAGCACTTTCTATGCTAAAGTCAATGTTCTATAATGCATAGGAATTTGCAAAAAGGAAAAAAAAAGGACATTAAACGGAATTATCTGTAATCCATGAAATTGACGATCACATGTATTTTTGTCTAGCGCACCACCTATTAGCTAGTCCACGCTCTTTGGAGGAAAGCCCTGTTTCCCAGGCACTCTGGGACGATGTTGAGAGAGTGAGTTGAACACTCACCCACTCCGCAGCAGGGTTTGAACAATTACCTGGTCCAAAACAGCACAGGGTCTTTGGGATGAGGCCCCCACGGGCACATGGCCTTCCCCACCCCATCTAAAAAGCAAACACTGCAACAATTATCCGAGAGAAAAGCATGTATCTAACAGTGGGAGAAGAGCAAGGAATTCTTTCTGGGAATATATCAGGGAGATTCTAAACTAACTACAGATATATATCCCAATTACCCTGACAGGATCATTACACATTGCATGTTTGTACATGGGCCAGGCGAGGTGGTCCCAGCACTTTGGGAGGCCAATGAGGTGGGAGGATCACTTGAGGCTAGGAGTTAAAAGCTGCAGTGGGCTATGATGACATCCCGGCACTCTAGTCTGGGCGACACGGTGTGACCCTGTCTCCAAAAAAATAAAAAAATCGTATGTACCCCATGAATATGTACAACTTTTACGTACCCATAATAATTAAAAATTGAAAATTTTAAAAAAGGAAAAAGAGCTGGGCGTGGTGGCTCATGCCTGTAATCCTAACACTCTGGGAGGCTGAGGTGGGCGGATCGTTTGAGCTCAGGAG
>VBSM01002153.1:26766584-26785566 GCA_008086735.1 Cheirogaleus medius | reverse complement strand
AAGAAGAAGAAGGAAAAAAATTAACTACAGATGACAGATTGCAAGATCCATGACCAGGGACTCCATTTCCACCACCCTCTCCCCGCTCTGGCACGCTGTGGGGGCTCCATGACACCAGCTAATAGAAGCACAACGATAAATAGAAGTGGCTTTATGAACTAAAGCTGAGTTTTCTCTATATGTACATATTACAAAAATCTCAGGGAAGTCAACAATTTTTCTGTCTTATGCTAGTTTCATCCCAATATATAATAATTTCAATACTTCTGTTGTAAACAGAAATCACTGGCAGGCTCCTGATTAAAAGGATGGCAACACTCCACATTCAGACTGTGTGACAGACTCACCCCATAATATAAATAACTTGATTTAAAAAAAATAATAATAATCAGGGTAAATGAGCACCACTCCTACATATGAAAAAAAATTGGTAAGATATGAAGACGACAAAATGAGCAACCATTCCTTTCACAGCCTAAAATTTCAAAACTGAGCCAACAATGTTAGAGTCTGAAATTAGTCATGGATCTGGACTCCCCAGATCTGTTCCCAGTGACTCAGGGCTACGCATAAATTAAACAAAGGTGACACACCACCACACAGAGGTGCTGTTACTCAGAACACGCACCAGCGGGGCCTCAGGAGCCTGCAGAGGATTTATCCCTGATTTTCAAATCCCAGGACAGCCAAAGCTAGGCGAGACAGGGAACAAGGAGACTGGGTCACTGCACCCAGCAGGGACATCCAGGCCTCCAATGGCCCCAGAGGTCACCAGGCACCAAGAAAGGACGATGCCACCCCACACCCGCTGAGAAGGGCCAGGGACTCACATGCAAATTTCTGTGGTTCTTCCTGGAACACATTCTGAGCTCCTGCTATGTGCAGAGCACCTACTGTGTGAGCCGCTCCTCTGCCGAGTGAGCAAGGCCCTGCGTGCCAAAGTAAAAAGGTGATAAGAGATGCCACCAAACACAGTGGCACCTGAATGGAAACCAAAAGGAGTCCTCGGGCTTTATTTCCGTGAGTGTTTTAATGCACAACTGCCTTTAGGGTAGTCTTTAAAAAAAATAATAATAATTTTATTTCAATTCCAGGAGAACAGGTCTCTAACTCTGAAAAGAGACACTTGCCAAATAGGCTAAACCAGCCACTCTGTGGCGGGTGGCTCCGAGGCACTCCTGTGGGATAGCCACCACCCTTGCAGCGGGAAACACTCAGCAACTGTAACCACAATTAATTCAACAAATTAGTGGATTACTTACCTACGCATTGTGCTTATTTATTTACCAGCCTTATCTGCCTCTTTCTCCTAGGAGCCAAGTACCTTTTCTTAAAGCAATTGTGCAAAATTCCCTGCAGCAGGCCATGTGAACCCTCTCATCCAACTCCTACAGCTGAGGCAACACAGGCTGAGCCTCCCCCGAAATGCTCTAAAGTCCAAAGCTTTCTGAACACCAGCATGATGCCACAAGTGGCAAATTCCACATATAAGTATTTAACACAAACTTTGCTTCATGCATAAAACGACTTTAAACATTGCATAAAAGTTAGCTTCAAGCTATGTGTATAAGGTATATATGAAACATAAATGAATTTCAAGTTTAGACTTGGGTCCCATCCCCAAGATATCTCATGATGTATATGTAAACATTCCAAAATCCAAAAAAAATCCAAAATCCGAAACACTTGTGGCCCCAAGCACTCCTCGGATAAGGGATGCTCACCCTGTAACAGTCAGGCTAACGCAGACTGGCCCCTGCCCTTCGCCAAGCGTTGTGCTAAAGCACCACTGCGATGAGCCCTCTCTCCTGCAAACCTTAAACAGCCCCATGTGGTCACTGCCCTTTCCCAGATAAGGAATCAGGGTCAGAGATGCTGAGAGCTGTGCCCTTGGCCCCACAGCCAGCAGATGCTATAGGTACGGCCACAGCCCAGCTCTGCCAGGCTTCAAAGCCACCCACTCCACTTCCAGTTACCAGCCTGTCCAGAGGGCAGGGACAGGGCTGTCACAGAAGATACTGGTCTGGACTTGGTGACTTCAGCCACTGTGCCTCCCTCACCCCCTGTCCAGGTACCAAGCCCAGCTCTCCCCGTTGCAGGTGGCCTCACCCTCTGGCACAGGGCGTGGTGCCAAGGGGACCCATGCACACAGGCACAGTCAGGGGCACCAAGGCCACACTAATTATCGATGTGACCCCTTCTCTGACAAGTGCACTGCTCAAGGTACACAGGCACCGGGCCCCTTTTTTAGGAACCGAATTTCAATATGCGATTCAGACTCCTGCAGACCAGGATTTGGTTTTATTATGACAAAATGGCTCGGCTGTTCTGTGAAAGTGCAGGAACAAACCAGTATCATTTGTCCACCCTTCCTTTCTCAAAAATCTCCACCTCCAAGGAGGCTTCTGGATGTGCAAGTGACAAAGAGGTGTCGGTTCCCTTTTCTTTGCAGGTGAGACACCCAACCACGGGATCCTGCAACCCAACAGGTTCTGTCAAATCACTGAAAAAGCAGAAGAAATTCTCGACAAATCTGCGGCGTCAGAAAATCAATTCCCAAATACCAGGTAATTCACTGACAAGCCCACCAGCACATTAGTATTGAAGGGAAGCGGATTTCTTTTTTTATAAAGGACCGAGATAAGAGTGAGAAACGTATTTACACTTTGTCTGCAGCCCGATCCCAAGCCGGCGAGGAACAGCAGCCACAAAACAACCCGGCCTGCGAGCGCCGAGAATTAATGGGAAGGCGGAGAGCTGCTTTTGACGCTGGAAAGACTCCAGTAAAAACTGGTCTGTACACGGGAACACGGTGTCAGACTCACAGAGAATCAGCTTGTCTGACTTGTGGTTTTCTTGACAACATTCATCTTCTCTTGGCCTGATACAGGGCAATTAGTGCTTGTCAGCTGAATCATGTGTTATTAAGATCATTCAGGCATTTTTTAATTACGGTAAGCGAGACAGACAGTAATGAGAGCTCCAGCAACTTTAACTTTCCACTTCCTTTTCAGATAAATCTTAAGCTGCCTTTTTTTCCCCCCTACTGATGTTTCAAAAGAATTGTTTATTCCTGCAACTCTGCCCCAGTTTCCCCCACCTCCACGCCAAACATCAGACTGCTGGGGGGCTCCTCTGAAATCAATCAGACAAAGACACTTTTCTTAAACATCTGCTCACTCCCGTCGGACAGGGGATGGGCAACCTCTGTTTTAAAAACTTCTCTTAACAGAGAATTCCCTTCTGGAGGCCTGGCTGGGTCAGTGGAGCCCACCTGCTTCTCTGCAATTCCTAAAGGGTCACAGCCTGTGATTTGAGGGCTGCGAGCCCCGCTGTCCTTCCAAAATCTGCTCTTCTTCCTATCACGTGACACCAAAGAACCCAGGAAGCATAAAAATGATTTAATCTGCCTTTATAGTCTTTATTTCATTCTGTTTGCTTTTAAATTAACAATTCTCAAAAAGGTTAAAGTACAGTATCAGGTTCGACCTGACTCCGGGTTCATAATTTTCATCTTTTTAAATGCTCCCCTTACATCGATATTTCATTGAGGGAATAATTTCCCTTTCCTGGGAGATTTCAAATTTTTATGGTCCCAATCCTTCCTCTTTGTACAGCCAGGAGCCAACGTGATTTCTGAGCTATTCCTGGCGCACCATCTGTTTCTTTATGAGGCCTGCGAGAGGGGTCTGGGGGGCAGTGATAAGGAGGGAAGCCCCCCAGCCCGTCCTTGCCAGGAATGCATACCCTCCTCCCCTCCTAACTGGATGTGAACCGTCACTCCTAAGACACCGTTTCTAAAGCATATGAATGTCTGCAACAAGCTTCAATCAACAGCCAGCACGCCGGAACAGAACTTTCTGAAGGCAAGTTCTCCAAACCCAACGACCCATGCCTAGGAGTATTTTTATGACAGCAATTTTTAAAAATCTTTTTCCTAAGGTTCTTCAAAATGTTCCCTTCAATGAGGCACATTATATAACGCGTTCCGGATTCTTGCGCTTGGAGTTTTGTGTGCATTGAGTTGGTTTTTAAAACCAGCCTTTGCCTGTCAGCTTTTATACAATACTGGACAAGGTATATACTGCAGTCCAAAAACACGTCCTCCCCTAACCCCAGCAAAGTCACCTTTCCCTTCCACAGACCCAGCTGACTCCTGTTTGTCACCACCCACTGCCGAAGTCCACAAGCTGAGAGGTGAGAGAAAAATCGGAGCATGACTCTACAGTCCCTCATGCGCTCTAATGCAGAAGCGGCCACCCTGCACTGAGCGATCAGGGCTCACCCAGTTGGGTACCTTCGGAGGGGCTGCCCTGTGGCCTCTGGGCAGGAGCCGAACCCACAAGCAAATCGGCAAATTGATGCCCACATCTGGAACTCCACCAAGGACCCTGCAGGCAGCCCACACAGCACCCAGAGAACCCGCTTTTATCTCCCAGGAAGGCTAGACCAGACCACCCGGGATTTCAGGACAAAGCAAACAACCCCTCGGGCCAGCCAGGAGAGCCCACAGTGGGTGGTCACACAGCCCTGGCCGGCTGGGCCCCAGGCCTCCGTGGGCGTAGCAAACCCCAGAACCCCAAAGACACAGTAGTGATCCTAAGACCAGCCTCATCCAAAGAATGGGACTCAAAGCCCCAGGAAAGAAACTTTGAAACACCAATGGCTAGAATGCATTGATTTAGACAAATAAAGCAAAAGTTACATTATTTTAAAGAGCTAGAAACTAGACAAAACAGAAGAGAGGGCAGGATCCACCCTAATTTCAAGTGATTTTTGGAGTAGAACACTCTTGCTCCGGGTAGATCTGACTGATACGGACTTTTATGTGAAAGCCATCTGAAGGGGACAGGGCAAGGAGGCAAGACCACCCACCAGGTGGGTGCTCAGCACCCTCAAGGGGCAGCCCCAGGGGCTCCTCCTAGGCTTAGCTCAACCCCTGGTGACCCTGTCCCCAAGACAAGCTTAACAAAGCTTTGAAATGCACCTACTTAGGCACACTGGTTTATGTTCCTGCAAAGAATGCATAAGGCCAGGATGGTTCCAGCACAACACAAACAGGCTTCTCATCCTAACAGAACTGTTGAAGAAAATACTATAGTTCCTTCTACTTAGAGAACTTGCAAGTCACATCTTTTTTTCTCTATATTAATACAATTTTTTAATCACACTGTATTGAAAAGGATTAGTTTGTTTTTGTGGCTTGGAAACCACACAGTTTTGGACAAAACTGCATCAAGACGGGCTTCCCTCGTCCACCCAAACCCTGGCCAACTCTCCCGGCCCTGCCAGACCCCAGTGGGCGGTAACTGTGGGTTTCTAAAGTGAACGCCACTGGCCTCTGCTGCGACTTTTCCTCATCTGGCACCGCCTACATTTTGCCAACCTTAGCAGCAACGATTTCAGTTCCCCAAACTTTTCATTTAGCTAAGCCGAGGCCTGTTGCTGGCTAACTGTGAGGTCAGTCTCTAAAAGGACTCACTGCTTTTCTGGGCACATATACTGAGAGTCACTGCCTGTTTCGTACAAGGAAGTGGCATTACTTCAAGTTAGTGAGGAGGGGAGGTGGGGAGGGACGGAGGAGGGTGAAGGGTTGTATCCCATAGTAACCAGTTTTATTTTATCCTCTCTTCAGTTCCTTGCTTCACTGTGCACTTACACACCTACAACACAGGGTGGAGAAGTGGGTTCTCCCCAACTACACTAGGGGAGGAAGAGGGGTCTAAACTGCTTTGTGCGGGTGTAAGATGCCAGTACCTACCACGTTCACTAATGCATACGTCTGTGGACCCCACCACTCTCCCTGCAGGAATGAATCCTGCAAATCTGCTTGCACCTGTGTCAAAGGGTGTATGTACAAAGTTCTTCAAGGTATGAAGTAACCCAAATATCCAGCGATGGGGAACTAAGTACATAAAATATGGCCATACATATCATCGAACACCGTGCAACACATGCATGCACACGCTTCAGGCGGGAGGGCCTTTAAGCTTTCATATACTGATTTTGAAAGTCTAAGAAACACTGTTAATTTTAAAAAATAAAAGAGCAAGCTGCAGAAAAGTGTGCATAGCATGCTAGACTATATGTACATAAGGAGAAAAATGACATTCATATTCGTTTCTGGGTACATAATGAAACACTGGAAGGATATACACAAAAAATCAGCAACAGCAGGAGGGGACACAGGCAGACAGAGATCTCTCTTTGTGCTTTTTTCTTGAACCATGAGATTATGTTACTTGCTTAAAAATAAGTAAGTAATACAAGGAATTTAGTGCAGTTGCTGCTATGCATTGGTCCAGCTTTTCTGGAAAGTAACGTAATAATATGTACCCAAAGTCTTAAAAATGTGAACATGCTGTTCACACAGTTCTACTTTTAGAAATTCAACTGGAGGAAATAATCAGACATTTAAAAAATAATCACAGAGAAGATGCATGGGTGTACAAGGATATTTATCCCACTGTGGTGCAGAACAGTAAGAAGGTGGGAAACAGTAGGAAAAAGTTGAAAAAGAGAGGCTCTGTTTAATGAAATATGGGAAATCATACAGTGTTATACTATGTAACACGTCACTTCAACACATAGTATATGTAAAGATATTCTTATAAAACTAGTCTAGGGGACAAAATTGTTACAAAACAGTATCTGTGATAAAGTGTTACTCTGCTTACCTAGCTTTATGTTTACATAAGCCCACAGAGGAGAAATGTCTGGAAGAACATATACCAAAGTATCAAAAGTAATAGGCTTAGTAGTGATTTCTATTTCCCTCACTATATTTTTTTGTAGTTTCTTAATGTTTTCTAGCATTTTTTACTTTTTAAAATCAGGGATAGGCTGGGCACAGTGGCTCATGCCTGTAATCCCAGCACTTTGAGAGGCTAAGGTAAGAGGATCGCTTGAGGCCAAGAGTTCCAGATACCAGCCTGGGTAACATAGCAAGATCCCATCTTTACAAAAACAAAAATAGAAAAATTAGCAGGGTGTGGTTTGGGGTGCCTATAGTCCTAGCTATTTGGAAGGCTGGGGCAGAAGGATTGTTACGCCCCAGAGTTCAAGGTTACGGTGAACTACAATTACACCACTGCACTCCAGCATGGGTGACAGAGCGAGACCCTGTATCTAAAACTAAATAAATAATAAAATAAAATCAGAGATGAAGTTATTTTTATTATGAAACAAAGTGCCAAATAAAGGGTTGTTTTTCCTCTATTAGGCAAAATGCAAGGCCTGCGCAAGAGAGAATGAAAGAAATCTCTAAGGCCAGAAAAAGCGCACTCCCTGCTAAGACACAGAGATCAGCGCACCTGCTCGGTGCACCTACCCCCAGGCATAATGGGGAGGTCTTGCCCCCTCTCAGGTCTTGACCAGCATTCAGACCAGGTGTTCTCTCTGTGAAAGGTAGAAGTGGTAAACAGAAACTAGAACCGAAATAGCAAACAGAACACCGCAGGCTCAAATGGGGAGTTGGAGGAGCAGAATGGTTTTCATCCTCCCTTTTCTTCCCTTCTATGTTTGGCACAAACAGTTCTTTGGCTTATTATAGGGCAGTGTGACAAAAATACATTCTAACAGCAATTAAACACCATGTCTAACAGCCAAGTGTTTTCAGTTAATAAAGAGTTCTGCTTATAATAAGAGAAATCATTGTCTAATTCAAAGCAGCTGAAGGCTAAGCCCTTGTCCCTGTTTCTCATGAGTGATTAGCAATATTTTTTAAAAACAAAAAACATCACCCCTCCAAAGGCATGGCACATGGTTTATTGCACCTGAAAGACCACAAACTTTGCAATCCAAGAGGTCTGGTTTGGATCCTAGATCTGCACTTAATGAAAAGTGATCTTGGACAAGGTAATCGCTCTAAACCTCATTTTCCTTACCTGTAAAACAGAATGTGTGTCATATAGGAGGCCCCGGCAAGACACTGAGACACAGCAGCAAGAAGAGCCCCAATTAGCTTTGTTTCCCCTTTTTGGCTTTTCCCTGTCATCAACCAGAATTGTTAGAAATTAGAACAGTCTAGCCGCTGGCACGCAGCGGGGCTCCAGTACAGCGGGGGAATGAAGTCTAACAATAGACCTTATGAGGCAGCGTCTGTCCCTGTCGCTCTGGGGCAGGCAGCCCTGCCCGGAGTCAAAAGGTGTGAGTTCAAGCGCTCTGGACCTCTACTTGTTGGCATCAAATTATCTCATTTAGGTAGAAGTGTTTTCAATGGTATCAACCATGTGACACACATCACAACTCAGTTTGTCAATTTCGCTTCAAATCCTTTCAACCTTCATCTGCAACAATAGCAGACCCCATTCTGTTTCTTGTGACTTCATACCAGGCGGGAGGTACAGCTTGGAGGAAAAGGCAGGAACCCCAGAGTCAGAGTCTGGCCATGATGATGACCAGCTTGGGGTCTTGGGTCAGTGACTCTACATCTCCGTGAAAGCCTAGGATGACACCACCTGCCACCTGGAAGGACCGTTCCAGGAATTAGAAGAGATCACGATCCTAAGAGCTCCCAACAGTGCCTGGCACCAAGGTGAGGCACCACAAACATTTCCTTCCTCCTTGCACGGGTCTTGTGCTCTCAGCTACCGGTGGAGTTTAGAGGAAAGTCCAAGGGCTCCGGGGAGCTCAGATTCACCGTGTTTCAGCTGCTCTTTAAGTAAAATGGAGCTAATACTATCTGCCTTCTAGTCACCTTTAAGGATGTTGTGAGGATTAATTGAATGGGACATATTAAGCCCTTATTTCCTCAGAGAGAGACACCAAGTAAGTACAGGATATTGCTCTATCAACAGCCTGCTTTAAGATCATCCCCCACAACTGGCACAAGAGGAATGCACCGCTTCACTCCCATCCTGACGGCAATAATCCTAATTCAATTAAGCCCGAAATCTCATTCTGAGAAGCATCTCTTGTTTCAGGGGCAACATGAAACCATTCCAGACCCACGGCCTGGGTAATATGAAATATAATTTACAGTTTACTCTTTTCGGGGCCTCCCGAGTCGTCGACGGGCTGCGTAAGACAAGGAAACGTGGACATGAGCGGTCTCTTCCCTCCGGCAGCTCCCCTACCCTCATGTTTCTGTGACAATTCACTGATACCGAACAGAAACACAGCCAAGGACCTATTTTTTCTATCAAAAGGAAGAATCTACAGGAAAATATACACCTGAAAGCCATCTTCTTATAATGTAGAGAAGACCTAAAACGTTTCAACTATCTCCCAATGTTTAAAACAAAGAAAGAGAACATAGAAGTTCTTCAGTAAATACAATTAAGCCCACAGAACTTTAGTATTCTACAAGAGAGCAAAAAAACAAAGAGATGAACACCCCCCACCCTGAAAACTTTAAGCTAGAAGTGCAAAAACGGCCTAAATCCTATTCACATGTACATACACACACACAGATAGTATATATTGCTTTATTTTTTCCTAATGTTGTATTTCAAGCATACACAAAAGTATAAGTTCCTATGTACCTGCTACCCAGCTTTATCAAACTTTAACATTTTGCCACATTTCCTATTTCTAAAGGAATAAAACATTACAGTTGAAGCCCCCATTATACCCTCTCCAGTCCCATTTTCTCCCGCCCCTCCTTCCCCAAAATAATCACTTTTCAGAATTTGGCATTTATCTTCCCCCCTCAAAATCCTTCTATATTTACTAGATCTTTATGGTTCCGTAGCACATACATTATGATTCTGCATATTTAACTCCCTATCCATAGGATCACACTGCACACAACCTTCAACAGCCCTTATCTGCTCAAGGTAGCGAGGTGATGCCATGTGTAGCATGTGTCACCACAACCTTTTCTTCTACTAGAATCTACCTGATGGTGGCCAGTCTCCCCCACGGACATCTGTGTTCTTTCCAGTCTTGTACTCCCACGGAATACACAGCAGCAACGTTCTCACGCATGTCTCTACATACACATGCACGTGCCCAAGAACATCTCTAAGATGCGTGTTTCGTCTAGGAAGGAGACTAGGCACCTTCAGCAAACGGCTCTCAGGGGGCCTTTCAGCCTGCTCTGCCACCAACATGACACAGAGCCCACATCGCTCCAGTGCCCTTGCCAACCCTCCCTACACGCTGACTTAAAATCCTGCCGCTCTGATGGGTGTAAAAAAATAAAAGGCTTTTGTTTTTTTAAAGCTATCATGTAACTGAGAACATCACCTCTCAGTCCCCACTATAGGACCAAATTCAGTGGAGCAGGGGCCTGCATTCTGCTGCTGAGCCGGGTACTCCGGGGCAGAGCAGGCAAGTCAGGAAAATGCAGACGCATTGACTGTACCGGCTCCTGAACCACGGATGTTGAGGATCACATGATAAAATGCACCAGAGAAAGGGCCACAGAGAGCAGGTTTTGGAGAAGAAAACATCAGAGAGAGAAGAGGGGCGTCCACCCTGCTCTGAGCGACACTAGCTTGCACACCAGGCAGTGGCCCCCGGCGCTAAACTCCTTCTCCAAGCACAGACAGGTGAGCTCAGCTTCGGGAAATAGCTGTGGGACTGACAAGCGCATTGTATTATTTATACAGACTTCATAAGCATCTATTCTAAACTTACCCCTTACCAATTTAAAAAAAGCAAAACTCTATACTGTCCTCACAGCTTTATCTGAACAACTTCAAAAGGAGCAAAATGTACCACAAAGGGTTGGAAAAATCTTGCGGAACCAGCTCTGCCACTTAAGGTTAAGGTATTTTCCAGCCTACAGTCCACATCGAGATAGCCATGATATTTCCCTTTAAATTCATACTCTTGAGGTTTTCTCAAGAAATAATCTGACAAGAGTCTAGTTTCCCCCGTGCATTAATTTTTAGACAAGAGTTTTATGAGAGGCAGGGAAGAAACAGCCCTGAGTGGACTATGGTAGATCTGAAGGAGAGCACGCTTAGGGCTGGGCGGCGAGTGGATGGCATGACCCCTCTATAAACTAAGCGCTAGAGCCCTCGTGACCTCGGGATCCACAGAGGGTGAGACGCCTGAGAGGAGCGAAGGGGACGAGGACACCGGATTGAGGCACTGCAGGGTGCTCAAGTGAGCCACAGGGCCAAGGTGGCAGGAGCTGCGGCCCCCATCACAGTGTCTCAGGAGGGCAGGCCCAAGGGTAGGGGGTTGCGGACCCAGCACCCAGATTTTGAGAGCACACATGGTGGAGGCGGGGCAGACCAGGGACTGGGCACACAGAACCAGCCCTAAAGAGAAGTGGGAGATGAGGCTGTGCTGGGAAAAGAACTGGAGGGTGTCTTAGCGAGACCGTGTAGATTTGAGACTTGACAGAAGGAAGCCTGGAGAAAGTTGAAGGTGGGTTCACACTCCTGGGCAAAGCCAAAGCCCGAGCTCCCTCCAGCCCGCTCTCGCTCAAGGTGTGCTGCCGCCTACCGCCTCCAAGATGCATGCTAACCTCCTCCTCCCGACCTTGTGCCATGCTGCTTTCCGTCTCACCCCCTGCCACTCCCCCGCAACCCCTACTGCAGCCTCAACCCTGGGCCTTCTGCTTCTGCCTTTAAGTTCTATCCCTCAGGGACACATTCGCATTTGTGCCAGGCATCAGGAAGACCTGTGGTCAACTTTGACTTTGCCTCAACCTCTCACGTCTACTGTGCACCAGGCACCATCCCAGCCATGGGAAACTCAGCCCAGACAGGACAGAGGCACCCTGTCTCTTATTCAAAAGGTCTGAAAGGCACCATGTCCTCCCCATACACGATGTCCTCCCACAACCTGGTTGTTGACCAAGCCCTTGAAGTCTCCCAGTCACGTGCACACGGGGCTCACCCTGGTCTGCCCCCACCCCGCCCCCACCAGCTGTTCCCACGTCCCATGTGGAGCATCTACAGCGCTTTGCCTGTACCCAAGGCCCTCCCCTCCCACTCCAGCCCAGGCCGCCAGCCTTCCCTCCTGGACTCCCTTCAGATATAGCCTTCAAAGGCATTGAGCGCACAGAGTCCTCCTGCTCACATGCTGTCCCCCCATGACAAGTGGTCCCGTCCTTTAACTCCTGCTTCAGAGGTACCTGCCCCCAGGGCCTCTCTCCATCCTTCCTGTACAATGGCCTCTGCCCTGTCGATCCCAAATCACTTCGCCGTCCACTAAGTTCTGTGCTGCTGGTGGCATTTCCTACACGCTTAACTAAGACCAACTCCTACATCGCTAACTCCCCCTTAAACATCCTATCGCCAAGTTAAGCGCTCCCCAAAAGCAGGGGCAGCTTTGCAGTCACCACAGAGCATAGAGCTGGGTGCCCGGTGAACACTTCACCCCAGAGCACTACGTGCGCACACATCCGCCCTGGGTGCGCCAGACAGACCGAGGTGGGGCGGGGGTGGGGGTCTCCAACACACAGACACTGCCTGGCCCCAGCAGAGCTGCACGCCCTGGGGAGGCAAGAGATGAGAGAAAGGAACAAATGCAAGACTATGCCCAGGAAACACCAACAGACCTGGCAGCCCACTGGACGTGGCACCCACCCAAGACAAGTCCAAGGTTCCTCAGGGCAAGCAGAGGACAAGAGCCAGCTCCACCACGAGCGTGGGCCAGCGCTGCATTGGGGCTGCGGGTGGGTGAGACATTTAACTCAGCTGCAGGAAACTCTGGCTTGGACCAAGTCTGGCAGGGCTGGCCTTTGGACTCCTTGACATGGAGGCGTCAGAACCACGAGTGAGTGATTCTGCAAACAGGTTGGCTTAAAGGAGAAAAGCCAATTATCTGAAGTCTGAGCTTTAAGGAAATGTCCAGAAGGGAAAAGAGCAGCTGGGATAAGTGTTGATTAACCAACACACTCACCCGGCTTCCGTAATGCGCTTACCCCTCCCCGCCCCAGGGATCCTGCCAGGGTCCCACCTGCTGTTCCCACCCCAGTCCTCCCCGACAACCGCTTGTAGCAGCCACAAGCTGCACGCAGGCATTAGGTCTGCCCCGGCTGTGGTGCCTCAGCACATTGTGTGTGGCTTCAGCCAGGAGGGCAGGACTTTGTGTGGCTTTGGCTGTGGGACTCACTGCTTGGTGGCCAGACCCACTGAACAGTCTGCCATTAAAACTGGGCACTGAAAGAACCTCTGAACAGCCAGGGGGCTGCCGCCCGGGCTGGCTCCACCACACTCATTCTGGAAGGTACCTCCGGGTAAGGAGCCTGACATATCATCTATTGCTGTTAATGCTTTTCCACTTTGTAAAATTAAGCATACAGAAGAACACAGACATTAAATGCTGTGGAAATACAGAGCACATTAATTACCACCATGGAAAATCCAATCAAACGAAAATACAAAGGTGACTTTTTGAAACTTTTTCAACCTTCTTATTCTTATATGTCAATTTCCCCAAAGACCTCAGTGGTGCCTTCTTTGTGAGCTTTGAAGTCAACCAAATGCTTAGAGGGCAAAGTAGAGCCACCTTTAGCTCAAAGTTGCATGGCCTGTGTTGTTTAGACTGCCCCAGGACTGAAACTCTCCTGATTTCATTTGTTACCAACAATTTAATGAGGTGTTCACTATATCAACTATGAATGATCGGCAAACTATGCCTGCTCATTTATCTACTCTAGTTTATTTTGAGTTCTCAAAATAAATGTTCACATCTGCAATAAAGGGTCCCCTATGATTCTTGTGTCTGGAGACTGTAAATCAAGCATTCCAAATATCTTCCTTTGGTAGATGTCAAGGTCACCTGCTTTGACAAGGTCTCTCAAAGGCAAGTCAGTCCTGCTTTCCCTTGAATCCACTAAAATGTAAGTCCCATGAGGGCAGGTGCTCTTGTTTTTTCCAGCACTAATCCCCCAGTATGCACTCTTGTGCCTTAGCTCCTACTAAACAAACAATAAAATGTTAGCTTAATGAATGAGCAAAAGAACCTCCCATCGTGGACGTCACAAACGGCATGCAACACATCTCTGCACTTGCAAGGTATATTCACACACTTCCACATTCATAAGCATCCCGTAACAGACTACATGCAAATGTGCAAACAAACGAATTATGGTTGCCCCCAGAAATACGGAATGAGGGTTGCCCCCAGACATATACGCTGCATGACTGCTCTCTGCCAAGGAGCTCTTCTGTCATTTGACAACAATATACTAAATTATACAGGATCACTAATAGACATTTAACAGCATGAGAAATACAATAACTCCACAAAGTGAAATTCTTAAAGGAACAGCTAGGCAATTTCAGCTGAAAGAAATAAAGATTTAACTTAGCTAATCTGTATGAACATCAGTGCCTCCACAGCATCCAGAAATATGTTCTCAAAAGGTCATGTGCATAAACATCCACTGTAAAGAATAAAAACAGTTGTTCTGGGTTTCTTGGCAAATAAGAATAACCACTCTATAATAAGAGCAACTGCTGGTGGGCATCTGTAGCCAAACAAACAGGGCTTTGTGCACCTGGCCTCCCCACCGGAGGACCACAAGGGAGCCTTGAAACGGGCAGGGGAAGGACTAGGCAGGCAGGGTAGGGGGACCCGGGCCCCAGCCTCCTCTTTTGTCTCACAGGGCAGAGGCCTTGGGCAAAGCCTCATACTCTCTGGGTTTCAGTTTCTTCGTGATAAACAAGGAGGACTGGTCCAATTTTGGTGACTCTACGAAACATTTTTAAAAATTACATAAATTACATATATCATAAATACTGTGTGAAAGATGGTATTTTCCCCTACACTTTTTTTAGAAGATGGCTCACTAAATATGTTCCCCATTTTGAAGCACCCCAAGTTGAAATATGAAGTTTAAATAATTATTAAAAATAACTGTCACCTATTAGGGAAATGCAAATCAAAACCACAATGAGATATTACTTTATTCCTATTAGGATGTCTACTACCAAAAAGAAAAAAAAAAACAGAAAATAACAAATGTTGGCAAGAATGCGGAGAGATGCAACCCTGTTACACTGCTGGTGAGGATCTAAAATGATACAGCCCCTCAAAAAATTAAAAATAGAATTACCATATATCTAGCAATCCCATTTCTGGGTATGTATATTCAAAGAATTGACAGCAGGGTCTGGAAGAGCTGTGTGCACACCCATGTTCATGGCAAAATTATGTGCAATAGCCAAAAGGTAGAAGCAACCCAAAGTGTCCACAGTGGGTGAACAGAAACACAAAATGTAGTACACACGTACAATGGAATATTACTCAGCCTTAAAAAGGAAGGAAACCCTGACACATGCTATAACACATATGAACCTCTGCGGATATTATCTAAGTGAAATAAGTCAGTCATGGAAAGACAAATACTGCATTATTCCACTTCTATGAGGCACCTAGAGGTGTCAAAATCACAGGGACAGAAAGTGGAATGGTGGTTGCCAGGGGATGGGTAGGGAAGAGAGAAGTGTTATTGTTTAACGGGTACAGAGTTTCAGTTTTGCAGAGTTTCAGTTCTGCAAGATAAAGAGTTCTGTGGATGGATGGTGGTGATGGGTACACAACAATGTACCTACTGCCACTCAACTGTACACTTAAAAATGGTTTAGATAGTATATTTTATGTGATGTGTACTTTACCACAATAAAAAATTGGAAATAAAACAACACGCCATCACACATACAGTAAATGTCTCTTGACTTCTCATGATGGAAACACATACCATCACCCAGGAAATGATCTAGGCAAAAAACAAAACAAAAAAAAAAGACCAATTCTCATCATCTTCGGATTGAGAAAGAGATTACAAGGGGGCAACGGGGCAAACAAAGGGGGAAGTGGTTGATTAAAGATCTTAAAAGACATGAACCAATCACAACAGAAGGGTCTCACTTCGATTCTTGGATCTCACTTGGATTTGCTTGTTTTGATTCAAACTAATGTTTTAAAAATTATGACACTTGTGGGAAAATGGCAGTTTGAACACTGAATGGCTGATACTAATGAATGTTTGTCATTTTGGAGGGGGTACTGATGTTATTGTGGTTGCATTTTTCTTAAGTCCTCTTACAGAGATAGACACTGAAATATTCATGGATGAAATAAGATATGATGTCTGGGATTTGTTTCAAAATTAAGTCAGGGTGAGGGATGAGAAAGTACAGATACGACAAGACTGAAGCTGGTAAGGGGCACAGAAGCATTGGTGACACTCTTCTGTTTTAGTAACTATTTGAAATTTTCTATAATAAGAAGCAAAAAATAAAGTGAAATTGCTGCTGTGAATAAAAAAAAATCTGGAGCCAAATTTTCCGGATAAAATTAATAATACGGGTCTTTATCTTTTCTGAGTTCTAAACTTCAGGTGTGACATTTCCACACACACCCCCAAACGTAAGGAAAGGGACACGACTGCCCCATAACAAGCCTGATAATGAAACCATTTCAGCGCATACCAGGGTTGCAAATTACACCAGGATTAAATATGTCCCTCAATGTACATTAGGTCGGTGTAACTACTCAAAAGAGGAAAAACCACCCTTTTATAGGCAAGTCAAAGGCAGGGGGGGCAGTTCTGAGCCAGCACCCCCGGGCCTGCCCTGGGACCGGAGCGCGGAGGACGCCTTTCCCCGGCAGCTGTTCTCTGTCAAGCTGAAGGGCGGGCTCGGGCTGCAAGGGCAGGCGAACGAGTCCACAGATGGCCTGGCGGAGGCTGTGACGCTAGCTCAGTACGATACAGACTTCACTACTACACGACGCGACTTGTTATGTAATCCCACCACAGCGCGAGCCCCCTAAAGGCAAGAACTACCCCGACCTCCCCTGCCACGCAGCCCACCCCGCTCAGAGCCAAGAGTATCTGGCATGTGGCCAGATGTTCAGTAAATATTTCTGGACTGACTACGTGAATAGACATCATAAATCCATTTATTCGGAGAAAAAAATCCAAAGGCAATGAATCACGACGTCAGTGGTGATTATTATAACTCTGGTAGTGGGATTACAGGAGGCTGATAAATGCCTGCCCAGGCATGTGGAAATCTCGTTAGGCTTCGAGGCCCAGCACCATTACCACCAAATCAGGGCCAGTCAGGACCTGTTCGCCACCCCAGCCCAGCCCTGCCCCTGGACCTTCCCTGTGAGACAGGGGTTCCCAGGGGTGCCACCAACACCAGCACAGCTTTGCAGCTCCGCATCTGGAGCATGCCCGGCAGGCAGTTCCTTACATTCAAATGACTGAACCATTTCAATTCCAAGAGATGGGGGCAAAAGATTTGGGGTTGCAAATTTGACACCTGTTACTGGGTTCTTAACAGCTAACTGCTAAATGTGGAAACAGATCTTCCAGCCAGTAGACTCTGTTCTTTAGAGAATCAACTATTGCACAGAGGTTCAGAGGACCAGCACAAGCAACAAATGAGCCTCCACTGCACACAAGACCAGCTGCCAGGACAAAAAGATGACCAGGAGCTCGCATCCAACTATGGGCAGATGCAGCTCAAGGAAGACACCTCAAAACACCCACAACCAACAGTGCCAGGCGAGATCACAGCTTCACCAGAGTGGGGGGGTAGGGGCTGGGAACAGGGCTAAAGCAGATGCAAGATCTCCAGAGTCAGAAACTGAGGCTCAAAAATGAGCAGGAGCCACCAGAGCCCTGGGGCCGGCGACAGTAGGTGCAGCACTGAACCCAGCTCACCCTCCCCCGAGACGCCTGGGACAGTCTCCCTGCTGTGCCCCACCGCAGACACTCAGCTTTCACTGTCCCTTTATGTTTTAGGTGTGACCATGGCATTTGGGTTTCTGTTTTATTTTTTTAAGAGACATTATCTCTCAGAGATACATATTGAAACATTTAGGGAGAATATGCACGAAGTCCTTTTCAAATTCCCAAGAGTGGGTGGGAGTGCAGATGAAGCCAGACTGGCCATAAGGTGGGGACTGGAAAAGCTGGGGGTGGCACGGTACTCTCTCCTCGTGCATGTCTCAAATTATCCACAAGGAGAAATTTTCTTAAGTATCTTTCAAAATACCAAACAGTGGCAGTGCCATCCTCTTCAAGGACAGTATCTGTTACCAACTTAGGTCTTCAAAAAAAGGAAGAAGGAAGAGAGGGACAAAGAGAGAGAAAGAAAAAGAAAAGGGGAAAAAAACACAACCTTCCGTAAAGACACTGCCCGTAAAGCCTTGTTGGCTGGGAAAAATTTTAAAAGAGCACCATTCATTGCTCAATAAGATGAGGGAGCTTATTCAACAAGTTATCAAGTTAGCAGAGAAAACAAGCCGTGTCAGTATTAGATCATTAAATCAGCATTCTGGCAAAAAACAGTATTTCCAAATGGTCTGATGACAGCTGGATCAAACCCGCCAATACCTGACAGTAATAAATACAGTTATTTGGGAAGAAAAATAGGGAGTGACCTTACAGTTCCACTGAAATATGCCAAATAAGGAGAGCTTGAAGCTGTAGGACATGGAAAAGAACAGCTAATATTTGGCAAGCTTCCTTCACGATCAACAAATTAAAATGTTAAGGAAGCAATTTGTTGAGAAAAGATATTTTTAAAAGGAGCTGAATCATGCAGGTTCAGCCCCGGATATGGTCAATTGGTAATTTTAAATCATTTTTTTAAAAGTTAATGTTTTCAGCCTCCAGAAATGGCATTTAAGACATCACTGAGTTAATCATAAGCTGCCTCTCCCCTGGCTCAGGTGGAGGGAGGGGCGCCTTAGTTTAGTTTCCACAGCTTTCCTCTTAACCCCCGGCTTGGCAGTTCCGGCAGACTGGGATCTCGGGGGGCAGTCACTTCAATGACAAGGGTACAAACGGAAATACAGCCTCAAGTCCAGCTTGAGTTTTCAAAGACCCTCTTGTTGTCAACCCGTTGTCAATCATTAGCCATGTGACCTACTTCAGATCTAGAAAGCTGAAGGCTACTGGATTTCTTCAATTAAAACAAGTACCAGTGTACCATTGGCTTTCACAATCCATGATGAAGAGGGAGACGTTCTTGGGATTAAAAAAGCCATCCCCATTCTAAAGGCCACTAACCTGCCACAGTTCACAACTAGTCAGTCAACACAGTGCTCA
>VBSM01002153.1:26734176-26757252 GCA_008086735.1 Cheirogaleus medius | reverse complement strand
GAGAAAGAATAAAAGGGTCCATAAAGCACCAGATAAGAAAGGTGAAGGGGGAAAAAATCTACATTTAAATGCATTAGGGTGACATTTAAGAACAAAGATAAAAAGAAAAATCAGACAAAAAACAATTAAACATAGCAATAACAGCGATTTAAAAATATCACACTATCCAAATATTTCTCAACTGTGACTCTCTAAGCAAAAAGAAAACAGGAATAATCTCAGTATTGAAGAAAAAGAATTCTGACCTGGAATTTTATATCCAGCTATATTAACATTTAAATGTGAGGGTGGAATAAGTATATTCTCAGACTCTAAAATCTCCGGAAGTTTATCACAGAAAGACTTCTTCAAATGCACTATCATTACAGACACTCTACCAAGGAGAGAAAATAACACTCTAAGTCCAAAATGACATATGGGAAGAGTGAGAAATACCTGGGGGAAAGTTTATTATTCTTTAAAAAAAAGTCACAAGAAAAAAACAAAAACTAAGGCCAGGCGTGGTGGCTCACACCTATAATCCTAGCACTCTGGGAGGCCGAGGCGGGCGGATTGCTCAAGGTCAGGAGTCCGAGACCAGCCTGAGCAAGAGCGAGACCCCGTCTCTACTAAAAATAGAAAGAAATTAATTGGACAACTACAAATATATAGAAAAGAAAAAATTAGCCGGGCATGGTGGCACATGCCTGTAGTCCCAGCTACTCGGGAGGCTGAGGCAGGAGGATCACTTGAACCCAGGAGTTGTAGGTTGCTGTGAGCTAGGCTGACGCCATGGCACTCTAGCCCGGGCGACAGAGACTCTGTCTCAAAAAAACCAACAAATCTAAAAGCAAATGTACACATAATACAGAGAAACCAGACAACCAAAAACTAAAATTCTAGCCCAGGGGTTCTCAAGCGCGAGTGTACACCATCACCTCCTGGGAGGTGTGCACTGTGCCCACCCCAACCTGGAGCTTCTGATCCAGGACCAGGTGATGCTGACTCCGCCTGCCCATGGACCACAGCTCTAGATGGTGCCAACAAGATAGGAGGGAAGGAGGGAAGGAAACAGGTACTTATCACTTAACTTGTTTGACAGAAACACAAAGATATTGATAAGCTTTAAATTGTCAGCAGAAACTGACCAGAATCTTTTACTCCAGGCAACTGAAACAAATACGTGAATTTAAAAAATCAATTCTATTCTAAAAAAGAAGAAACTGATAAGAAAAAATAAACATATGAATGAGTCTTAAAAATTTCAAGAATAATCCAGATTCAGAATTCCAAAAGAAAAAATAGAGTGCATAATTTTAAAATCCAGCAGAGGAAAATTCAACCCAATAAAGCATTACAAGAAAGATTTTTTTTTAAGTAATTATAAATATCAAACACAAAATAAAATAGCAGAAGTCCTACTATAGTCACAATGGCCAGAAACATCTACCAGTTTAATTCACTAATCAAAGACAGACTCTCAACCTGGGTTTAACAAACAAGACCTTGCCACATGTATCTGCAACAGCCACATATAAAGCAAAATGCTCTGGACTGTAAATGATAAAAGAGAAAAAGCTCTATCAATCAAATAGAAACCAAAAACAAAAGGCAAAAACAGGAGAATAATTTTAACATCAAAACAAATAGAATTTAAGGTGAAAAACATTATAAAATATGAAGGAGTCTATCTATACCCCAGAAAAAGAAACAAATCAGGAAGATCTAAAGATCATGATCATATATGCATCTAACGATACAACCTTAACAAAATATCACATAACTGTTGAAACTATAGGAAGAAAATTATCAAAGATGTAGAATAGCATGAATATATTGCAAATACTGAGCAAACTGTATGAATATATATGCCTACTGTATAAAGTTTTCTCTACTCAAACAAAAAACATATTCTTTTTGAGCACATATAAAACAGTCACAAAAATCTACCATGTACAATGCAGCAAAAAGGTCTCATATTATTCCAAAGAACCAGGATCATGTGGACTGTGTTCTCTGACCATATGTAATAAAAACAGATATCAATAACATAAGAAAAGCCATTAAAGAAAAATATCAAAAATCTAAAAAACAGGCCTGGCGCGGTGGCTCACGCCTGTAATCCTAGCACTCTGGGAGGCCGAGGCGGGTGGATAGCTCAAGGTCAGGAGTTCAAAACCAGCCTGACCAAGAGCGAGACCCCGTCTCTACTAAAAATAGAAATACATTAATTGGCCAACTAAAAATATATAGAAAAAAATTAGCCGGGCATGGTGGTGCATGCCTGTAGTCCCAGCTACTCGGGAGGCTGAGGCAGGAGGATTGCTTGAGCCCAGGAGCTTGAGGTTGCTGTGAGCTAGGCTGACGCCACGGCACTCACCCTAGCCTGGGCAACAAAGTAAGACTCTGTCTCAAAAAAAAAAAAATCTAAAAAACAAATACTATTGACTAACTCTTGGGATAAAGAGGAAATTATAAGAGAAATTACAAAATGAATACAAAATTACAAAATGAATAAAAATGAAAGCACTTCATGTCAAAATTTGTGGAACACAGATAAAGTAGTACTTAGAAGAAATGCCCTGGCTTTGAAAACATTTATCAGGAAACAAGAAAGAATTCAAATTAAAAAGCTGAGCATTCAAAAAAAGAAGTTAGGAAAAGAGAGAGAACTCAAAGAGACAAGAGTGATATAATTGTAAGAAATCAGCCACATAAACAAAAAACAAAGACAGAAGATTAACGAGACCAAAAGCTGTTTTTGTAAAGATTAATAACATAAAACTCTATCCACAACTGAAAATAAAAAGAAAAATGTTGTAAATACAAAATGTAGAAAGAAAATGGGAAATCCAAGAGCTAAAATCAGATTTACAAAAATAACGAAAATATTATGAATAATCATAGAAGTTTTAAAACCTAGATGAAATGGAAACATTTCTAGAAAATTATAAAAATGCCAAAATTGGTATAAGAAAACTTGAATACATCACTAAGAAAAAGAGTGAAATGTTAAAGGTCTCCCAGCCAACCCTCTAAACTTTCAAGCCATGATGATTTTACAAGTGACCCCAAACAAATTTAAGATGCAGATAATCTTCACCTTATATAAATTGCTGCAAAACAGTTTTAACCCATTTTATGAGAAAAGTATAACCTCAATTCCAACTGGATAAGGATAAGAAAATTATATTTCAATTTTATTTAACAGATTGAAACACTGTACAGCAAATGCAACAATATTTTAGAAATGTAAGAGGAAGCAGAGTTTATCCCAGAAAGCAACAAATGATTCAACATCAGATGGTCAATGTAATTCACCACATTCATGGACTAAGGGATATAAGTTGCATGAATAGACTTTTAAGGAAAAGTATTTGCTAAAAATCAACACTTACTTATGACAAAAATTCTCCAAAAACAGAGAAAAGAAAGTTAAGGTAGTTTCTTCACCTGGTTAAAGCTACCAAAAATCTCCATTAGACATATTCCTTTTAACACCAGGAAAGAAAAGGGCAGCCACGATCACCACTGCTATGCAACTGAGTCCTTGAGAGTCTAGCCAACAAGTTACTCCAATATAAGAATTGGAGAACTGGAAGGAAAGGAATAAACAAATCTGTCGTTTTTTTGCATATGATATTATCTCCAGACAAAAATATTAGGCCATTAAATATGAAATGTCTGATTTCAAATCAAATGTGTAGTTTATAATATCTCAAACAAGAAGCAGTACAATTAATCAAAGTATCCACCTAAACTATCGACACAGTTTTGCCATCTTAATGGTAGCTTGCTTATGCCAGCAGCAAAGAAGCCTGGAGAGAGAGTGGCAATGAAATCACAAAAGGTGTTTTCCACAGCTTGTTGAGAATTGAATATTTTTCCTTGCAAGACGCAGTCCAAAACCTGGAAGAAGTGGTAGTCAGTTGGTGCGAGGTCTGGTAAATACGGTGGATGACAGAGTTTCCAAGTCCAGCCGCTGTAGTTGAAGCAGTGTTGTTTGTGCGATATGTGGTCCAGCAATGTCTTACAAGAGGATTGACCTATCTCTACTGACAAATCTTGGGGGCCTTAATCGCAAGCATTCTCATTTCATCCAATTGGCTGCAGTAGACATCCGCTATAATCCAACTGACCAGATTTCATGAAGCTGTAGTAGATAATAACAGTGCTGTACCACCAAACAGACACAATTAGCTTTTTTTTATGAATATTCAGCTTTGGACTGTGTATTGGCACTTCATCTTTATCCAACCACTGTGCCAAACACTTGTGATTGTCAAAAAGAATCCACTTTTCATCACATGTAACAATATGGTGTAGAAATGATTCACCTTTATGTCATGACAACAAAGAAAGGCAAGCTTCCAGACAATTTCTCTTCTGATGCTGGTTTGAGTCACGTGGAACCCATCTATCCAGCTTCTTTACCTTGCCCATTTGCATCAAATGGTCCAATATTGTTGGAATAGTAATGTCAAACTGTGCTGCTAATTCACGTGTAGGTTGAGATGGATTCACTTCCACTACAGCTTTCAGCTCATCATTATCCACCTTGGTCTCAGGTTGCCCAGGTGGCTCGTTTTCAAGATTAAAATCACCAGAACGGAACTTCTCAAACCATCGACATACTGTGCATTCATTAGCCACATCCTTCCCGAACACTTCGTTGATATTTCGAGCTGTCTGCTCTGCGTTGGTTCTACAACAGAACTCATATTCAAAAATAACACAAATTTTTGACTTATCCATAGTTTCAGAAAAATTGCTCTAAAAAATAATTTGAAAGATAATCATAAGCCAAAATGTGCATTTGAAAGATTGAAGATGTACCTTCACAATAAAAATAAAACAAGAGGTGTCAAAGTGAAATGTCAGAGATATCAACTGTCAAACTTAGTACTTAAGGAAATTGGACATT
The DNA here is from genome assembly GCA_008086735.1 of Cheirogaleus medius. NCBI lineage: Eukaryota > Metazoa > Chordata > Mammalia > Primates > Cheirogaleidae > Cheirogaleus > Cheirogaleus medius. The sequence continues at coordinate 26,752,349 of VBSM01002153.1, read as the reverse complement.
TTATACTTAATAACCTAAATACAACAGAATCATGTTAACTAGTAAAAGAAAAAAATATATATGTGTTTTTTTCTTGTCACCCAGGCTGGAGTGCAGTGGCTCATTCAGAGTTCACAGCAACCTCAAACTCCTGGGCTCGGGCGACCCTCCTGCCTCAGCCTTCTCAGTACCTGGGACTATAGGCGTGTGCCACCAAGCCTGGCTAATTTTTTATTTTTTTGTATGGACAGGGTCTTGCTATGTTGTCCAGGCTGGTTTTGAACTCCTGGCCTCAAGCAATCCTCCCACTTTGACCTTCTAAAATGTGGGAATCACAGTCGTGGGTCAACTAGAAAAATATTAAGAGCAAGCTTGCCAGTCTCAAAATCAATAAACAAAAACCAATTGTATTCCTCTATACCACAGTAATCAATAGAAAATTTATTTTAATAAAGAACACACATGACCTTTATGGAGAAAGAAAACCTAAATAGAGAAATATCTTTGTTTAAAGACAGGACAACTTAGATATTAATTCACCCCAAATTAATCTACATATTTAATACAAATCCAATAAAAATTCCAGCAGAACTGGAAAGAAATGTGCATAAAAGAGTAACAGACCTTGAATAGCTAAGTTTTGAAAAAGAAGAGTAAAGAGGACAAATTCACCCCATCAGAAATTAAAACAGTTTACAGCCACAGTAATTAAAATGGTGTGGTATTAGTACAAAAAAGAAAAAACCAAATAGAATAGAACAGAAGAATGATCCCAGAAATATACTCATGTATATATGGACTTGGAGTATAACAGGCAACTTCCCAAATCAGGGAAAGAAGCAGCAGCCTAGTGTTGGAAAAACGGACTCTCTCTGTAAGCTGGATAACTACTTCACACTCTATACAAAAATCAATGCCAACCTAAATTAAAGAGCTGAATGTGAAAGACAAATCTGTGGGGCTAGAGAAATATGAACATCTTTGTGATCTTGAGTGGGGAAAGATTTCTCAAGACTGAAGTAAGATGAAACATGTTGGTCAAAAATTGACAGATTTGGCTTCAACAAAATTAAGTTTTCCTACATTATTTTCTGCATGATTTCCTATAGAACTCTATAGACAAATCAAACAATGGAAATCAACAAAGCACTAGCAGGTGAAACATACAAGGAACTCTTGCAAATCAACAAAAAGATGGTAAACCATTAAAAGGAAAAAGAAAACACATGACCAGGCAATTTACAAAAGGGGAACTCTAAAGAACTAACAAGTATAAAATGACACTTATAATAAGTATAAACTTTCCTAGCAAACAGAGAAGTACCACTTTAAAACTATCAGAATGGGTCGGGCGTGGTGGCTCACGCCTGTAATCCTAGCACTCTGGGAGGCCAAGGCGGGCGGATTGCTCAAGGTCAGGAGTTCGAAACAAGCCTGAGCAAGAGTGAGACCCCATCTCTACTAAAAATAGAAAGAAATTAATTGGCCAACTAAAAACATATAGAAAAAATTAGCCGGGCATGGTGGCGCACGCCTGTAGTCCCAGCTACTAGGGAGGCTGAGGCAGGATTGCTTGAGCCCAAAAGTTTAAGGTTGCTGTGAGCTAGGCTGCCGCCACGGCACTCTAGCCTGGGCAACAGAGTGAGACTCTGTCTCAAAAAAAACAAAAAAACAAAAACTATCAGAATGGCAGAAAAGTATATATATCTCTACAAAGTGATGATGGGATTGTGGGGAAAAGAAACCCTCGACGGCGAGTAGGAGAGTAGAGCAGGGCATCCAGTCTGGGGAGCAAGCTGGCAGTACTTACTGAACTTAAGAACACTTTCGCCCTGGACTAAGCAATGTGGCTCCCAGGCACCAGTCAAGAGACGTGTGTACAGATGTTCACAGCTGTGCTGTGTGTGGAGCTGGGGGATAAGACACCACCGAGGGGACCAGCCCCAGGGAAATGGACACATGAGCTAAGACAGCGCTATGGACCGAATTGTGCCCCCTTCCCCCAAATTCGTGCTGAAGCCCCAGCCTCCAGAACTGTGGGAAATAAACGTCTGTTGTTTAAGCCACCCAGTCTATGGTATCCTGTTATGGCAGCCTCAGTGGCCTAAGACAGGTAGACTCTGACATGGAACCCGATGCAGTCATCTTTCGTAAAGAACAAAATTCACAGGGAACAATATGGACAGATCTCAAAAAGTATGAATTAAAACTACTTATACACACAAAACACAGTTTACAAGGACGCATATAAAGGAATTCATATAAAGGAATATTGAACACATAAGAATGTGAATGGAGCATAAAGGAGAAAAAAATTAATGAAATGAATCATGATGTGTGATGAATGGAGGTGTGATGAACACAACTCATGTAGGGTGCGACACACCCATGTGCATACACCCACATGTACGTGCGCACTCAAGTGTGCACACACACACGCCCTGAAGGCAGGCAGAAAGCAGGGATTTGATTTTTCTCACACATGGTGTAGAAATGGGAGTGTTAAATGCTTGCAATTTGATTTTGGTATCTTCAACACAATACAACCGGTAAGATGTTCTTAAACATTCAAAATCATAGTGAACCGAGCTACGGCCCTTCACTTCTACTCCAGGAAGGAGGTAAGATGATACAGCCATCTGAACTGACAGACCCATAGAGAGACACGTATGCAACTAAAAAAGATTTGGAATTTTGCTGTAACTTATGGAACCTGCCAATTTCATTCTCAATTTACACCAGCTTCTAATTATACTCTACTGAATATTAACCATTCTAATTGCTTAATGTTTTATTGGCTGTATCTAACGTATTGAGGGACATCTGGCTTTGCAAATGGAATTCTGCTGCCATTAGAAAAGAGAGCTGAGAGGACATATGTCCTCCTCACACTCTCAAATCCACCTTCACCCAGGACCAGTGCACCTTGAAGGCATTACTCTTAAGTCCACACCAAGCCCAAGCCATTAAAAGCAACTTTCTAGGATCTGGTTTTAATTGCACTCTCTTGTTTCACAATGCCTTTCCAGCTGCAAATAACAGAAGAGCTACAAGTAACAAGAAATGAGGAAATTTTACTTTCTCACTTCACAGAAACCGGAGGCAGGGTGACAGCAGGGCTGGCTTACGGGGCCCACTCAGAACCACTGAGGGCCCAGGTTCCTTCCATCTTCCTGCTCCGCGTTCTTTGCAATTTTCACTTTGTCTTGCTCCTGTCCCACTGCCTCATGCTGAAATGGCAGTGGCAGGTCTGGGTAGCCCTTTCTCGCACAGGAGAAAATGGCAGTCCGCCCTGGCTCATCTCCTTAGATCAGAGAAGAATCGCTTTCCCAGAGCAATGCTACTGGACGTTTCCTATTCCTCCAGCCAAGACAAAGTGAAATGCCCACCACCCCTGAACCAGCTCCTCGTCAGAGGGATGGCACATCCAGGACTAATTTAGACAAGCTTTAAGTGTCATCCCCAGAGGGGTGCAGCGGGGTGTGTAGTCTAGGTGGGCAACCAACAGTACCTCTCTCATCTCGAACCGCTACACGGCCGTGTCCACAAAACCCGCTTGTCCACAGCAGTGGCTCCGAGGGGAGCAACTGCGCCACATGAGGACTCTGCGGAGGAGTCAGCAGCACCACCAGGGCAGAAGAGAACAAAATGGAATGGCCTGGGCCTTAAAGGGAGCATTCTTGAGAACAAACAGGAGTTAGTTATACACAGGAGGTCAAAAAGTAACAGATGCAAAAAATTAAACACAGAGTTACCATACATAACCCAGCAATTCCACTCTTAAGTCTATATATCTAAGAAAATGGAAAACTACATTTAAAAAAAAACTTGGACATGAATGGTCACAGTGGCTTTACTCACAATAGCCAAAAAAGTGGAAACGACCCAAGTGATTATCAATTGGTGGAGGATAAACAAAATGTGGTATGCCCATGCCGTGGGTACCACTCAGTCATAAAAAGGAATGAAGCACTGACACGCGATGATTCAACACGGACGAACCCTGAAAACATTACATCAGTGAAAGAAGCCAGACACAAAAGGTCACATATTGTATCACTCCATTTATATGTGAAATACCCAGAACAGGCAAATCCAATCCACAGAGACAAAGAGTAATTACACAGAGTGGGGGGTAACATCTCACAAGTATGGGGGTTTCTTATTGGGGTGTTGGAAATGTCTGGAACTAGACAGTGATGATGGTTGCACAACATTGTGAATATACTGAAAACCAATGAATTTTAAACTTTAAAAAGGTGAATTTTATGTTACATGAATTTTATCTTAAAAGAAAAAACAGGTAACAGGACAGGGGCATTGTGTCAAAGGAACCACTCTCTGCACCAGGACAGCAAGCAGCGTGTTCAGAACGGAAAAAAAAAATTTTCAAATTTTCACCATCTTGACTCTCTCCACTAAAAAAGAACTTTTTAAAACTAGTTGTGCACTTGAATGTTTTCGAGTCCCATTCTCCCTTAAGAAAATAGAAAATAACCTATAAGACATTTCAGCATCCTAATGGACCTAACCCAAATATCCGCCTTGACTAGGGCTTTGAAACGAGGGCCCCGCCATCAGCACAGCACACCCCGCAGGTTAAACAGGGGGCAGCACACTGGAAAACCCAGTCGACGGCATGAAGAAAAACCTCTGTAGTTTAAGACATTAAAGAATCAGCTTTTGGGGATGGGTATATACAAACATAATGAGTGAGATGTGCAACGTTTGGGGGATGGTCATGCTTGAGGCTCTGCCTCGAGGGGGGAGGTGGGGCATGGGCAATATATGTAACCATAATATTTGTACCCCCATAATATGCTGAAATGAAAAAAAAGAATCAGCTTTTTGAAAAGGTGCCCTAAGCCTCTCAATATATAAGAGGCACCTCTCAGAAACACAACACTGGGCACTCAATGCCACACCTGGGCACTGCCCACTGGAGTCAATTTCGAGACTCTTCCCTGGAGGAAATGCGACAGCAAGTACGTCCGGGGAATGAGGAAAGGCAGGCCTATATGCAGGGAAAGGACAGGATCAGAGAGGCCAGCCCGGCGCCCTGAACTCTCAATGCTTGTACGAACACTGTGCCTCCCATCCTAGGGAGATGCCAAGTGACCAGCTTTAGGGGAGACAGTCAGTGGAGGTGACAGTTTCTTAGCAACATCTCCTCCTCCTAACGCAAAATAAAACTACCTTGATTCGCAAGAAGGATTCAGCCTTTCTGGGAAATCTGCAAACACAGAGAACACAGAGCTCCGTTTTAGGGTCCGATGGCTCAGTCTACGGGTCCCAGAGCCCTGGACCTTGGCCTCCTGGAAATACTACTGCACAGCAACATTTTTTAACCTGACTTCCATCTTCTCCTTTACCACGCAGCATGGTGGTTCTCACACTTCTCCATAAGCTGCCTTTCCAATTTCTGAATCCTTCATGTTCACTTGAATGCACCCACCCTCAAATAAGAGACTCAAAGAATGCCCTCAGTTTCCTTCAGCCGGTCCCAAACTTACTTTGCTAGCAGACAGGCCCAAGGCACCCCATCCTAAAGCAGCCCTTCCCTGTACACCATCACCCTCCCCTCTTCCCCACCCTGCACGCCCGTGTAGCTGCCTGTGGTTCAGCAGAGACCAGAGGCACCTGAGCAGGCCACCGGCGGCCAACAGAAAGAAGCCATCCTAACATCGGGCAGGCACGAACCCCTCCCCCCGCCAGTATGTACCTGACTTGCCACCAGGTATCACTATAATCAGTCATCGTAATTGAAGCCGAATGCAATTAATTACATAATTTTGAAGTGTTCAAGTTTAATTCCATTAGAATTACATCATGAAACTGGGGAATTACAAAGGATTACTGACAAAAAGCAAAGAAGGATGAATAAAGAAACTCCAGGCTGACTCCCGCGCGTCGCACTCACATCCAATGCTGCAGCTCGGGCCCCGTCACCCCACCTGTGTGCAACAAACTTGTGGGGCCTGGCTGTGTAGACGTCTGCACGGGGTCCACCTCTGCAAGTGCCAGCAACCTGCACCCTGGGCACCAGGGACACCGGCCTGCAGGATGCTCAGGGTTGACGGGCCATTGAAGACCACTCCCTCCATGGACTGTTCCCTGCCCTTCCACGGCTGCCTCAGTTTCTCATCCCCACTGGAGGCCATGGAAATGCCACTCACCTGGCACCACCTCTGCCATCGTCATCATCCCCCCAGCAGCCCTCACCCAAAATGCCAGGGCCTGGGCACACTCAGTCTGGCACAGCCGCTGCCCAGCATCCTCTCTTGGGACCCTGATGTCCACACCCTCCTGGTTCCACTCTTCATCACCCACCCCTCTTTCCTCAGTCTGGTCTGCCTTTCATTTGGGGCTTCCAGAAGGGTCCTCCTAAACACAGGTCTGAGCACTGAGCAATGCCTCCTCAATTTAACACTCAGTTAATTCTCAGGGTCTTCGGAAGACAGAAAGGACCCCATGGGGCTCAGAGCACTTGGGTACTCAGGCTACACAATTCACTTATTCCTTACATTTGTTTTCTGTCTCCTCTGAGAGAATGTAAGTTCCTTGAAGGCAAGGATTCCCTACTGTTTTGGTCACTGGATCCCCAGGCTTTAACATGGCCTGGCACACAGGAGCCACTCAGTAAATTCTGAAGAACTGACTACATAAGTCGTTGGAACAAGATGGTCCAAGTCCATCTCTCCAAACCCCTGCCCCGCCCACACATCAGACACACCCAGTGCCAGTCTGTGCCTGCAGGTCCCTCACCAGCAGGCTGGGGGCTCGTCCCTCTTGGTACCCCAGGGCTTGAACAAGATTGGGTGCTGCAATCAGGTACCCCATAGAGATGCTCAATAAATGAACAGATGAACAGTACTGAGAGTCTATGAACAAAATGAGCCGCTCCAAAAACGTACAAAACTGCAAGCAACGTCACTCAAATGTGCGGCATTATTTCCAAGACCAGTATACATTTTTGCATATTTTCTCTTTAAATTTGTAATTTCTTAACAAAACAAATCGTATCACCACAAAAAAATCAAGCATACAAAAAAAAAAATCATCTGAATCCAGAGTGTTCTAAAAGCTCAGTTTTCCTATTCTCTAAGGAAAATAAGCTAAGATCTAAGGGGTGTCACTGTGACCAGACTGCTTCTCTGAGGACAGATGGCCACCGCATATGAAGTCAATCTCTTTCTGCGCACACGCTCAGCATCACGTGTAGCTGGGAACAGAGTCCTGTGCAGTGGTGTGTCCTCACAATGTCGGGGTCTGCATGGATTTGAGTCCAGTATCACTGTAGGGACCGAATCAGCCAGTCTCCCAAGGGCTTGGCCTTGGCCATCACAGGGCTAAATACAAATATCAGTATCAAAGGGCAACCCACATCAGGCCCAGCAGCTCAGAGAAACATCCTGGTTAGGAGACTCGTCTGTGCAGCACTCACAGAACTGCCCACTGCGCAGGGCAGGCCCCTCAGGCTGTCCTGCCTAACACTTCCCTAAAACCCAACACCAGATCTGCTTAATCACAGACAGGGCATCCATCCGAGGATGTCGGATGACATGACAAGGAGGGCTCCTTGCAGTCCAATGCCATGACTGCCCCCAGCTGTCAGATGAGGTTTGCTAAGGGGCCGTGGCAGCTGTGGTACTAGTAGTTCTGTCCGTCAGACAGTCCTCTCTGGGCTCCAGCCAGGGAGGATCCCCCAGAAGGAGCTGCCCACCAGACCTCCCACCCGGCCCCGTCTCCACCCCTAGCTGCTCACAGCTAAGTGACCCAGACCCACCTGGACAGGGACCTCCTCCTGAGTCCCCAGATGACCCCACTGCTTCAACTGAGAGTCATTTCGGGCTGTGGTCCCCAACCTTTGTGGCACCAGGGACCCGTTTCATGGAAAACAATTTTTCCACAGACCGGAGAGGGCGATAGTTTCATTCACATTATGTTTACTGTGAAGTCAAACCTCTCTGCTAATGATAATCTGTATTTGCAGCCGCTCCCCAGCGCTAGCATCACCACTTCAGATCACCAGGCATTAGATTCTCATAAGGACAGTGCAACCTAGATCCCGCGCATACGCAGTTTACAGTAGGGTTCACAGCTCCTATGAGAATCTAATGTCCCCAACCACGATCTGACAGGAGGAGGAGCTCGTGCAGTGATGCCGGCAATGGGGAGCAGCTGTAAATACAGACGCGTCTTCCTTCGCTTGCTTGCCTGCTACTCACCTCCTGCTCTGCAGCCCAGTTCCTAACAGGCCACAGACTGGTACCAGTCCTCAGCCCAGGGGTTTGGGGACCACAGATCTAGGGAATAGTAGGAATTGGCAGAAAAGCAGGCCCTGGAGATCAGCAGACACAGGTGTGTGTCTCCCACTGGCCAGCTTCTCACCTACGGCAGTCCTGGCATCTCCTCCATAGGGCCATCGTGTGGATAACATGAGATAAACCAAGAGCCTAAACCAGTGCCTGCCCGCCGTCCATCCTCAGGAGATGAGCTGTCAGTGTACAAATAAATAAAAAATAAAAAATAGAAGCTCCTGTCTCGTCATCAGTGGATGTAAAAACGGCTGCAATGTACAGAGCCTATTCCTACGAGCACTGCTTTTCTTCTCTTCTGCACTCCTCTTACTGAAACTCACAGCAGTCCTTGCTCCAGAGCTGTGAAAGGTAAGACGAGAAGGGGAGGTTGCCCAGTTAAAATTAATTCCTCACCCCACTCCCCCTCAAACCATGTAAAACCCTCGCGCTCCAACCAAAACAACAAAATCCTCCCCGGGCTTCAAACTCCAGGTTTCAACCCATCTTCCAGACTTCGGCGCCAACCTCTCCACTGAGCTTAAACACGCCTTTCTCCACAGGCTCAACCCTTGGAATTCCTACCAGTCCCCTAAAATCCCCCATATCCCCAAAGGAGCCCACCCTCTCCCCCTGTCGGGGGTGGCCAGACGCCAGGCCCAGCCCCCAACGGCCACCCACACTGGACCCCGCACCCTGGCTCTCTCAGCCCCCCTCTCCCAGCCCTCACTTCCCCAAATCCATGCAAACGCCGTGCAGCCAGACAGTGACGTCACCTCTACAAAAATATCCTAGGTACTTTCTTTGACTAAACGAAGAGGCAGCAAAAGCACGCAGGCTATGAGGGCCACTGCTCTGAAACCGGCTGGCCCAGAGCGGGCCGTGCCTTTGCCCAGCCATAGGCCAGACCCACGGGACAGCACTTGGTGGGGGGGGACAAGCAGACATGAGACATTCCTCCAGCGCTGACACCCAACCCTCCGTGTTTCTTGCTACCAGCTTTCTCGTACATTTGTTGGGTTCTGACAACCACAATACACGCTTTCCCTGTTCATATGGGGAAATTTCCTCCCATTCAGGCTGTGAGCAAAGTCAAAGAATAAATCTCTGTCAGAGAATTGTTCTGCCCAATTCTATTTTAAAAAATATGGGGTTTTGTTTTATGTGCCACAAGTACAATTATGTATATAGCTGACCCCTGAATAACACAGGTTTGAACTGCACGAGTCCAATTATACGCGGATTTTTTTCAATAAGTTACACCAAGTGTGCCTGCCTCTCCTGCCTCCCCTTCCACCTCTTCTGCCTCTGCCACCCGAGACAGCAAGACCAAACCCCTCCTCTTCCTCCTCTGCCTACTCAATATGAAGATGACGAAGATGAAGACCTTTATGATGATCCACTTCCACTTAATGAATAGTAAACAGTTTCTCTTCCTTATGATTTTCCTAATAACTTTTTTCTAGTGTATTATACTATAAGAATACAGTACATAATACATATAACAAACAAAATATGTGTTAATCAACTATTCACTAATGGTAAGGCCTCCATCCAACAGTAGACTATTAGTAGTTAAGTTTTGGAGGAGTCAAAACTCACACATTGATTTTCAGCTGTGTTGGTGACTTAGTACCCCTAACCTCCACATTGTTCAAGGGTTAACTGTATATTAATCAATATACATGTTACTTTGCAGAGAAAGAATTTAATAAATGAGAATAAAAAAGAAAGATATTCTGTAGATGTACCTATCAGTAGATTTCAAAACAGCCATTTAAAATTAATCTACCTACCTTTCACAATATTAAAAACAATTAAGTTTGTAGTTTTAACTACCTAATGAATCCTAAAGCAGAATGCACAGGACCTGCCCTCTTAAAAGAGGTCCGCAGTTGTCACATAGCAGTTACTTCTAGGTGCCAACAACTGTGGCGGGCCAAGACAGCAGGCACACAACGGCACAAGGCGGACAGCAGGGGAGCAGGGGAGCAGGGGGTGCAGGTGGGGAGGAGGGCTGGGTGCTGTGATGGGTGCCCAGTGGGCAGTCAAGGGCAATGGAGGGGGGAGCCCCCAGCCACTCCACACTGTCCTGCTGGGAAGCACTGCTTCTCTCCCACGCCTCCCCAGGCCAGAACTCAGATCAAGCAGAGCTCAGATCAAGCCTCACCTCTCCTCCAGGGGCTTTCCTGCCCACACCCCACTGCCTGGCTTCAATGCCCTTCCTGCAGCCTCCCCAGGCTCTCAGCTCCATCACAGCCTTGTCCTGGCTGTCCCCACCACTCCTCCAGGCGGAAAGCCACTGCTATCCTAACTCCCCACTGTCAGCGCCTGGCGCAAGGGGCGAGGTTAAGAAGGAAGGCATGAAATAGGCTTGAGGCTCAAACAAGCAGAGGGAGGGGGAAGGAACTTCCCCAAATGGGCAAGATTCTGGGGTCTTTCTCCCTGGACAAAAAGGTTTAGGTAAGGTGGAGACAACCGTCAGGAATTCTGTCTGCCAGCCTGAGGAATGTGGTCTCCCTCCTGTGCCAAAGTGAGTCACTGTGAATGTTTCAGGAGAGGGATGACATGATGAAATCCACGGGGTTTGGGAAGATTAATCTGGCAGCCACATCTATAATGGATTGCAACCTGTTTCGAGTGGACAATTTTGAAACAAGAAAAGACTACACACTTAGCCTGTGTGTTAGAAAGACTTAACTCTAACATACAGTAAGCAGTTTCCAAAACTAACTGCATACACACACACAAAAAAGATTTCGTGAAAGTATCAGCACGTTTTAAGATGACAGCATAATTACATACCAACGCAGAGCCACGTAAAACAATCTCAAACCACTTCTTACTCCCTCGACAATGACATTCAACCATAACTGGCAATATCCTTCCTCTCCCAATCCCACATCAATACTGACAAACTGTGGTACCAGAGCTGACGACCTGCTGGAGGAGAAGAGATGACTGAGTGTTCCTCTGGGACAGCCAGCTCCAGATGATGGCTTTATGATTGCGTAGCACAGCTCTCCAAGGCCCCCCAGCCACCTCACGGTCCCCTGGGCTGACCAGTGACTGCAAAGTCTGTGGTACGCCCAGACACCTGGTGCCTTGCAGCAGCCTTGTCTCCTGTCTGGCTCCTGGACCCCACACATGCCCACAGAGCAGAAACATGACTCCAAACTTGAACTTGTCACCCACTTGGCTGAATGATATGACCGCACATGTCACTGTGTAAGCGAAGAGTAGAGGTATAGCAGAAATGAAGCAACTACAGTAAATTAATATTTCTGCACTGGTTTAAATGAATGCTCCTGTGCTCACAATTTTCTGTCTCAAAACGGTACGACTTATAACATCCCTGCCGTGTGAATAGGAAAGGAAGATGGAATTTGATTTATAGCTCTAATCGTAATTTTACTTGTAATTTCTGTTATTGAGGACTCAAATCCTTTTCCTTTTGAAAGGTTTGTGTTCTACGGGCAGTTGCTATCTACACAGAACAGTATGAAACAGAAATAATTCACCGTACACAGAACTGCATGGGTTCAAGTTCTGGGTTAACTACCACAAGGGAAAAAAAAATCAGAAAATAAAGAACGTGTTTCCCATTATCTGCCACACCTTTCAGAATGATGCAAAAACAGTGATAGGAGCCACAAAATGTCCCTGTTTGCAGAGGAAAAACAAAAGTCTTTTCCAAACCGCATCAAAAACGTTAAATGTACAATTCCCTCCAGCAAGAATTTTATTTTTAATTTTCATTTACATAGTATCTTTCTCCCAAGAATCTCAAGATAATGAAGCTCCACAAATACTTATTTAAAAAAAAAACAAAACAGTTGTCACAACACGGGAGAGGACAGGCTTGGCAGGGCGGAAACGCAGGAGAAGGGCAAGAAGTGACAGGCAGTATTGATAGCAAGGGCCCATCACTGGCACCGAGCAGACTGAGGGCGGCTCCACCGCGGCCCTCCCTTCACCAGCTGCCCACGGCCCGGATGATGTTTGCAGCTGCAGGTTCTTCAAGACAAAGATTTGCCTTTGGTGTCATTTACTAGCTTTTATCAAGTTACTTTTATCTAAATAACAATTTCTTCCCTAAAAACAGAAGCGAGGGTAGCAATAAACCAAAGAACCTCACACGTCCAAAATAACAACGGAACAAAGCTGCCTAGGATGAGTTTATGTTCCTCCTGGTCTTAAAAAACATAAAACTACATTTGAAAACAAAACAGTAGCAATTTATTAGAGAGAAAGACCCAATCTAAGAAAGACTATCTTGCTTTGGGGAGGGGGCAAATGGAAAGAAGTTTTTGGGTTGTATTTTGTTTTTTGGGTTTTTATTTTCATACGGTGGGTGGACAGGATCTGAATGTCTTAGATTTAGCAAAAAGCTGTCAGCACCCAAATAAATTTTTAATGACAGTAAGCCTGGCATTCTATGTTTCACAATATTCACTTAAGAAAGAGCTAATTTGTCAATTTGTTTTTCCTTTAACCAAACTTGGAACACCTCACAACCATAGATAACTTTTTAAAAAATGTTAACTACATTTACTTATTGATTAAACACACTCAAATAGAAAGACGTCTGTAAGAAAACAGTCCCCTTGCCACTTTACTAAGAACGAACAAGCTATTTCCCTGGCGTTTCAGAGTAAGCTCTGGTAATTTCCTCCTATGTTGACTGCATAAATCACAAATGGTCAGGAGCATCCAAGATTTCAAGTGTCAGCTGATGGAGTCGGCCTTGCAGGATACCCGGTAGGCCCAGTCCACTTCCCTAGGCTCTTCTACTTCATAAAGGTGTGGGCCCCTCTGTTGACATTTTCAACTCATTTTCACAGAGGCTTTAATGAAAGGAAGCAGAACCTGGTCAGTTTCACTTAATGGGAATTTCCTACCTGGCTATTTTTTCAGTTGTTCTGCAGTGTCAGAAAATCCCTGGGAGGGATATTCCCATCCCCGCTCCCATCTGTGACTGTGTTTCATCCCTCTCACCTGTGACTGTGTTTCTCCCTGTAGAAAGACCCCTGTGTGTGGAATCTGTACCGATCTCACTTGGGGGGCAGCAGCAGGGTGGGGAGGGGTGTTGGGTTCCCTGTGGCCACAGAACTGCCCGGGCTTCCCATAGCCCGGGCTTCCCATAGCCCAGTCTCTTACAAACACAAAAATTCTGCCAACTGCCCTGGATCTCCTGCAGTAAGGAAAAATCTTCGGATTGAAGTAAAGAAATTGACAGCCTTTATTTTGTGTGCTATCATCTTCCTACTGTAATCTAATTACAGAAAGAATTAAAATTATTTTTGTTAAAGAGTTCTTTGCTTTTTAAAGGAAAGGTTCTTGATGGGTTTTGCAACAAATCTGATGTCTTTCAAAGAGAGCTGTTCACCCTCATTATGTTTTTTAACTGTGTCATATATGAACAGGGTAGCACAAGCACTTTTTAAAAATCTTTAAGTCACAACCCAGGTGCTTTGAAGCTGCTTCCGGAGTAGCACAGATGAGGGCAACACCACAGGGCACCCTCAATCCCAGTTAACCTCCTGCAGGGATACCTCTTCCCCTCCAAAGACTATGCTCCTCCACCAACTTTCTCAGAATACAGCTGAAAAGTAGGACTGTTTACAGTTCAGCAAATCTACAACCCAGGCAAGAGTAGCTCAGTACAAACCTTTACTGTCCTCTTCAGTAAAATCCAACACCTACACACAAACCAAAACTCGATTCTGAAACACATACCAAAACCAGGGCTGTCAACTGGTTTTCAGGAACACAACTTGAAAACTAGAATGGATAAAATGACTCAGACAATTCAGAGGGCCCCATTATTAATATTTTATTGAAATATCCCCCTAACCTAGTTCTCTTTTATTTGATTGCTAGTGAAGCTCGTATCTCTAAACGCAGAATTTCTTGGGAAAATTGTAACTTCTCCCTGAATTCTAAATCATTATCAGGGTATAATAAAATGTATCTAAATGATCAAATGAATAAATCTTTATCAAATCAAAAATCACAAATGAATTCACAACTTCTTTGCTATAAAAGTTACATGATACAGATACTAAATCACTTGTCTAATTATGCCAGTAGATTCCTTTTCACTCCATTATCGGCACACAAATTCTCTCCACGTCTAAGCATACATAGGCATTCAGTTCCTAAAACACCCAGGTAAACAGTAGTGGGCACAACAAGCAGCTGTGGGGCCCCTCTTCAAATAGCTTCAATCAAGTGAATGGCCACAAGTAAAAAGTGTCCCTACGTTTTGCTATAATAAGACTCAAACACAGGATTCCAAGAATTCCACCTGTTTCCAATTAGATACCAGAATTGCTTGAGTGTTTAAACTACGTTCACTAGCTACTTACACAAAACAATTCTTCCGGGTTCTATGGACATTTAAATATGTTAAAATAAGATTAAGGGTCTGGTTTAAACAATCAGAGGCAGAGAAATTTCAGTTGAAACCAAAACTATCTATCTCTCTGCAGCGATAATACAGAGCTTCAGACAAAACAAAAGGAACCAGACAGACGAATTTTTGTCTTTGACAATTACTAATAAAAGTCAGACTTCATAGGGAGAGCAATTACATTTTTAAAAGTTATATAATAAGTAATTTTAAATACGTTTTAAATAATTTCTACAATACCTTATGATCCTTGTATATTAGAATAACTGTTACAGTAACTTTTACATAGCATTTATGTTGCAATCCATCAGATATGCTTGTCTTTTAAATATGTGAAATTTACATGAGCCAAGCACAGGTAGGAATTTAACCTAGCTCCACAGGACTTTTCATACCAGATGAAATTTCTCTTTTTAAAATATTTACAAGTTTTTCCCTAACAAATGCGTCCGTCCTTCATTTCACTACAGATGTTCCTGGGGCTTTATAAATGAGCTGAAACACATATGGATTTTCTACTTCTAGCTTTGTTTTCTCTACTAAGACACAGAATGTGAACACAGCCTCAGGAATGGTTTTGATTGCTAACTGCTACAGGTAGACCCAGAGGGGGGATCACGGAGCACAAACTATGGTTTCTGCACAGCTCCCACATAAACCCTGCTGGGTTTGTCTTAATTGTGCAGTAACAGGAGAAAAGACTTTTTAAATGACCATTAAAGGTCTTGGGCTCAATGGGTTCACCAGACAGCATTTTTAAGGTTAGCTCAGTGGATCAAGAGAGAATAATTCCAGAGGGGACTGGGCTATTTGTCCCAACTTTCTCATGCGAGCTAACTACTTACAGAAGACACATGAAATTGGGGATGCAAGCATGGGGGTTCTGTGGACCCAACTGTACCAGGAGGTGTTGCATTAACACTATCCCTACACTGACTCAAAAAAAAAAAATTCACACAGGAAAAAACTATAATCAACTGAAAATGACCCCTTTCCATACCAAATCTCAAAGTCACTGATATTAAAAGAACCATGAAAACAAAAACAGGAGTGGCACCAGTGTAATTTGTTTATTTATTATTTTATAAAGTGTACTAGATGGAGCATTTTAATTAAAATAATATACTTATTACAGGGAACAGTACTGGACAGGCAGTAACATACACACTTCCAAAACAGGAGAAAACAAAAGCAACCAGAAAATGGACTTTAGGCAAAATCGAAATTGTTTTCTAATTTTGAAAAAGACGACAACTTTTAAAGTTTACTTTTGCAGAGGCTCCTTAAAGGAGAACACTGGTCACCAAGTGGGAATAATGCCTCGAAGGGAAACTGTTCCCTGGCAGGCCCCATCCCAAAAAGTTCAAAGCTCCACTAACATGCAGCACTCCGTGAGTTTGTTTTAGAAAGTGTCCTCTTTTCAAACGTGTATTTAAAAGATAAATTTATACAATGGTGTTTTCTTATTTAAAAAAAAAAATCTGGTTTTTACAAGTCTAGGATAGCATAAAAACTTGTCCAACTAGTCTTAGCAAGGCCAAAGCACTAAAGCTTCCACACCACAAGCCTTTGGGACTAAAAAGGAAGAGAAATAAAGAAGAAACATCAGAAACTCTCCCTGGGCGCTCACTCCCATCCCAAGGCAGCAGCTTCCAGACCCACAAAGCAGGACAAGGACCCAGCCCCGGCTCACTGGGTCACTGAAGAGGTGCAGAACCGCTACACCTCACCCTGAACCCTCAGAACTCTCCAACCTGATCTGCCTCGCAGAGACCCAGCCTCTTTACCTGCAGGTGGCAATGCCACAACCTATCCTGGGCTCTGCAGGCAACCGGATCTCAGTATAAAGAGGACTGGAAAGATGAGAAGAGTCTGAAACTAATGAATTCCCTCTCAAACTGCAGTCTCATTGGCTCGCTTACTGTCTATGGGAATACATAGGACACTCCACCAGATACCAACTCAAAAGGCCTCCTCAGGGCCCACAGAAAGAACCAGTTTGGCCTTATACTTGAACTTTGGCATTCCACATTCAACTGAAGTTTTCAAACATAGGATGAAGCGGCCACAGGAAATCATCTAAGGCGAAATCGTGAGCTACCACCAAAAGGGAATAGATGCTCGGTAAAGAGAATGATGCTCAGATAAGGGATTTTGGTTTGGGTTGTTTTTTTTTTTTCCCTTCTGGAGATCTACATAAAGTTCAAGTAAACTAAGAGGAAAACTTTCAATCAAATCCCAGAGCCATCATCCCCTGAAGAAGTAGCTATAATCACTTGGGGACGGGGGTAGGGTTACAGACTTCATAAAACCTAATAATGCTCTACAAACCAAATCCATTTTGCAGACAGTTTTGCCAGGATGCTTAAAAAAGAGACTTCATTGATAATTAAGCTAGTATGTCACATTTAGGAAGACAAGAGAAAAAAGTAAAACTAAGGTTTGTCCCTTAAAACTCCACAACGGGTTTTACAGTAAGCACAGGAATTAAATTATGGTAAAAGGGAGCTATTTTTACTAAAACAGGGTAGACCAATTTATCAAAAATGCCATTCGGCTGTGTTCATTACATTCAGGAATCTAATTTACACAATAGACACTTTGGAGTAATCTATTTTAGTCAATAAATACTCAAACTCCTTTAAGTTTTAATCTTATCGGAAATACATATTTCACATAGTCTTCTTCCTAGTTAAGCGAGAAATTTGAGGAAATTTCATAACGACTGTGAGTCTGCTTTATCGTTCTTACGTAGGCAAGAGCAGAAAACAAGCATATACAATTAAAGTTGTCAGACTGCATTTATGTATGTTTTAATCCAATTCGCTTCATTTCATACAAGCCTGCATCTGGAGTTCATTTGCTTTAGTCCTGCAGGTACTGCAGGTCACTATCACCAGTCCTCCCGACCAGGAAAGTTCAGCCAAGTTCACCTTCACGCACACCTCAGAGTTGGGAGCAGTAGCCAGTCCCCAGGGACTCTAGGGGACACCCCCCTCCCGCAGCGCCAGGCAGCCCCGGGAAGCCGCAGGGCACCTCCACTTCCCCTCGCGCCGGCACTCACGGAGCTTCTTGCCCACACGCCGCTCACCTTCAACTTGGCTCCGGCTACGCACAACATCCACCTGGCAGAGTCCCGGGGCTGTCCAAGCGCCGCGGGCGCGGAGCTGGCACGTGCGGGGCGGACCCTAAGGGCGCGCCGCTCCTCCGGGTGGGGGGTGACAGGCAGGAACTCACCCCCGGGGCACGGCGGCAGCTCCGGCGCCGGGTGGGGAGCCCCGGCACTTTCCCACTGCGGCGCCCAGGGCTCGGCGCTCCGACCACCGCCCGGCACACCACTGTCCAACCCGGCCCTCCGGGCTTTGCTCTCGAGAACCCGGCCGGAGAGAGCATCTCGGAGCGGACCCGCCGCGCGCTCCATTGCGCCTGCGGACCCCGCACAGAGGACAGGCTCCCAGAGGAGAGGGCCGGAGTGGAGCGGG
>VBSM01002153.1:26713712-26734076 GCA_008086735.1 Cheirogaleus medius | reverse complement strand
AAAAAAAAAATCCCTCCCGTGGGGAAGGCTCAAGGAAGGATCAGGGAAATGGTTTGGATTTAGTGCAGATGTTCTCAATCTAATTATGGTGTAGGTCCCCTGGGTTTGAACCAAAAAAGTAAAATATATATGACCTGTGTAATACTCCAGAAGTACATCTGGTTGGAATTCAGGGTTCTGAATCTACAGCAATATTTTAGAAATAAATTTGATGAGTATTAAATACCCTTGTTTCTTGTCATATTTATATCATGCAAATGCTAACCTTAGTAGAAAAACATTACATTGTATGGTCCAGAGGTTAAGCTCTATTTAAATAAAATTTAGATTTCTTCTACCAAAGTTTTGGGTTATTCAAGCCTTATTGCTCCCTGGGGGGTGGGGGTGGGTTATATAACTTTGCCAGCACCACAACATGTCACCTTTTAAAAAGAAAATCATTCAAAATAAACCACTCGTCAAAAATGATCTTAGCTGAATGAAGTAGACCTAAAAAACTTTTGAAAATACATTTTTTTTCTTGAGCAAGTGTAGACGTAAAATAAGAGCAAATTATATCTATTTCTAAAGACTTTTTCAGATTGACTTTCTCACCATTGTAAAAGCTACTAGGACTCATTGGCATTCAAACACAGTGGATCTACAAAGCTGTACAATGTATAAAATACTTAGAAAATGGGAAGGTTTTAGGACCTGGATCTCCACTGGCACCTACAAAGATAACACAATGATGGCTATGCCCACCCTCAAAACACACTGTGAGGAAGGAGTGGATTAGCAAGATAACTGGCCCAGGACCAAGAAGCACCTGGAACACCTTGACTCGTAATTGGTATTACTTAAAATGAAGCACAAGAAAAACAATCCACAGGCATTTGGTCACTGACATTCAGGCTCTCCCTTTGGGGGAAGAAAGCTCCCAGTTCCCAAGTATATGACTAATTTGCCACCCCAAGCTTTCAAAATCAAGCGCCCAGTAATCAGATGGGGGAACTGACCACAATGATGTTTGTTCTTGACACTTTTAGATGAAATACAACTTAGCACCAAATAAGGCAACTAAATAACTAATACATGAGCTCAGAATTCCTAAATATCTTTTCTGACCCATTTTATTTTGCCTAAAAAAAACTGAGTGGCCACGTTGAGGATGTGATAATATGAATTAATGTAACTTACAGAAAATCAGAAAGCACTTTTAGGAGTTCATTCTTCCCTATCCTCCTAGCATTGGTGGATCCTCCTCTCCCCAACATCTACAAATAGTGTAGGGTTAAATCCATGAGGGTAAAAATTGGCAAATTTTCCAAAATACCATATGATGGCCCCAAGAAATGAAAATGCATTGTGATGTTTTGTAAAGATTCAAATTTAGTGATTGTTCTGATATACTTAACGTAATTCTTTGAAGGAATTAACTATCAAGAATTTCTTCCAAACTGAAAAAATGTCTTATACTACAGAGCATTATAAAAAAGCCATACTCGCTATCCTCAGAAGAGTCTTTCTCTTCTGCTATCTTATTTATTATGGACTCAAAAAATTAACTTTCACCTAAAGTTGAAAAATTTTATCCCCAGAAAAAGTTAGGGAATAATCTAGAGTTTTTACCAAACTACAAGAAAAATGAATAAATTCAGAAATCTTCTATGTGATATGCTTCAAAAGAAAAATCAAGAGATTCATTCTAAAATGTTAATCATGAATTTTCTGAATTTTTTGCATCTAAATTAGAACTAATTTTTAATAATTTTCAATAAGAAATATTTCAAATAATCAGAAACAAAACCTAATGCTAAATGCTTACATCATAATTTATTCACAAATAAACATAAAGATATGGCTTTTATGATGTACAGTAAAAATGAATCATACTCTTAAGAAGTCATGTGGGGAAATCTCAATTTTACAAATAAAAAAGTTCACAATTATATCAAGGTATTCATTCTAGGTGACTAAATTTGTAAGTGTTTTAAATTTAGGAATATCTAAGGCCAGACAGAAGTTTTGAGACACTTTAAATTTGAAAAGGCCTTTTCCTTAAATCAAAAGATTATGAATAATGGAGGGAAATTATTCTTCCTTTTGGCTTTGGGGACCGCTTTACAGAACAATTTGGCATAGACTACTGGAATAAATAAAAAGAAGATACCACATTCTTTTATTTTTTTTGAGCTTAAGGAAATCAAACTACTTTTAATTGTTTTGTTTTTTAAATGATACTTTATGTTAATTATTTCTAAGTACACTATTCACTTTACTGTGTAAATACCCACCAAATAAAAGTGCACATTTTGCTACGTGTAATTACACGCATAGTACATAATTCATCTCTATACACTGAATGTATGTATAGTTATATAATTGTACCAAGAACCTGCCAAACTTGTAAGAACAAACTATAATGATTTCTGAACAGTAGACTCTCCTGTCCACCACCCTCCCAGCCTGACTCTGGTGACAGCATTTCTCAGTTTCCAAGACCCTTTTTGGAATCTTTAAAGACTTAATTTCTAGCTTACCATTTGCCCCTGCCTTCCACTTCTGGACAGCATATGTGGATGACACTTGGCTGTAGGTATCTTTCTACACCTCTAATGATTATGTTCTGTTCCCTTTCGCTTGTCTTAAACGAGGAAGCTCACGGCTTGGTCTTTCAGATGGAAGTGGCTTGCACTTTGAAAATACATCTAGCTTAATGGACTCAACTGCTCCTTGCCTTGAGACTTCCAAATTCCTAAGAGATGACCTGGAGCTTCTCTTTATCCCACAACCTTCCAAACCCCACCTCCCCGGCCACTAATCCCTGGCTCCAGTCACTTTTTTACCAAACTTATATTCTAAGATACATTTTCTTGATATTTAGAGTTTTTTAAAATATAGCTTCTCAACTTTTCCCTTTTTACCTCTTCCTCATCACGAGACACCCACGTAAATGTCATAGTACATATTTCTTGTATACTATTGAAATAAACGCCATCCTATATGACTCTCAGTGATGTCATTGCTGAATCACTAGAAATTAATAGTGTATATAGTAGCTTGAAAGGGTTTGAAATATGTAAAGTGCTATATAAATATTATTATCTTGCTTAATGTAAAGTTCAAGTTCTGAGCTAAGACCTTATATTAATTCCTTTTCTTCCCTCCTGGGAGGTATGAGCCATGTGTATTCTATTTATATTGAGCTTTCATTATTAATATTGCTCTTATAATAACAGTTTGCCATCCAATATTTTAAACAACAAATATGTCCCTGGTGCCAGGACATATAGGCCATAGACATGGGTTGGATTTTCTTTTTTTAGTTGTATTCATGATACAAAGTATTGTTCTGTTTCTACACATACTCCTTTATGCACATCTCTGCAGTTACACAGTTGGCATTGAATGAAGATTTGTTTTCATGAACTGTAATTAGATTTTCTTTTGTCATAAGCCCTGTCAGACTGTATATTTTTTTTTTCCTGGGTAAGTGTGGTTTGTAAGATTTTGAAAGCTTGTTCCAGTGGAACCCAGAGAAGCTGATATTTCTAGCAGGAGTAGAAAACTTCTTTCATTCCCTCAAGCTCCGTTCACATTAAATATTTGATCTAGTGTCAGTTTTTGAGACTCTATATTATAATATCTGTAGAGGTTTAGGTTGCTAGCTTTAACCAGGGCAGAATCTCAGAGGATGTCAAAATTTTGTTTTTGGGTAAGAGAGGTAGGTAGTAGAAAGAAGAAGTCAGGAAAGTGGGCCTTGAATCTAGCCCACTTAAATTTTTTCTTATTAAAATAGCTACATACACACACACTTGTATAATCTGAAAAGCATAAATGTTAAAGAAAAAAATTAAATGCAAATATTTTCATCACAGATGTATTTCTGGTAACAAAACAAACCAAAAAAACAACAAAATGGAACAGCCTAAATGTGAAACAATATGGGAATTATTAAATGAATGATGACATATTATGTAGCCATTAAACATTATGTTTAGTAAAATATGTAGTTACGTGAGGAAATGCTTATTACATGATAAGAAGAAAGCAGGATGTAGTTTGACCTCAACTACAAAGAATAGTACATTCTATGTATGTATAGAATGCCGGGGGGGAAAAAAACCAAACAGGATAAACCCTAACAGTGGGTGTCTCTGAATGATGAATAGATGAATATGTGACTCCTTTTCCTTTAATGTTTCTGTATTTTATATATTTTCTACATGAGCATATACTAACTTTATAATGCAGGGAAATAGCAAATATTATTTAAAATGAGGATACAACAGAGACTTTGTTATTTATTTAAACAGTAATTTAACTCTGACCTAGAAAGCGTAGGGTGATCTAGCCATTATAGTAGACAATTGAAAACAGAGAGGGAAAATCATGTCCTAATTTTGCCATTGAGTCACTGTTTGACTTTGCCTCAGGTTTCCTGCCTGTAAAATGGGAATAATTAACACTTTCTTGTAAAATGCTTTTGAGCTCTCCAAGGAAAGATCCTATAAAGGTGCAAAGTGTTGTTCTATTAGTGCTAATTGAAGTGAATATAAAATACAAAGGCATTTGAGTGAAATTGAAGTCATTATGGTCTAGTGGAGGAAGGCACAGAGGACACAATGCCAAATGCCAGACAGTGGCTGTGCGAGATCCTTGTGTTCTTTAAAAAGGTTTTTGGAGGGGGGGCAGATAAAGATAAAGATGTCACCAGCAATGCTGAGCAAAGCACTGTCAGACACTGTAAAGAAACACAGAAACAGTGGACAAGGTCCCTGCCCTCAGAAGCTTACAATTTATTTGGGAATAGCAACAGGAAAACAACTCAGTAAAAAGAAAATAATGATGCTACCTTAAGCGCAAGACACAGGATATCCAGAAAAGGAACTGGTTAAATGCTAATGTGTCGTTGATCTGAGCAGGGAACTGAGAAATCATTAGGTGAGCAAACGATTCCAGAAATGATGGAATCTTGGACAGGGCGGGATTTAAGGGAGGGAGAGAAAAGTGAGGATATCTGGGGTCAGGAAAAGCGTGCACAATGCAGCACAGACTGGACCCACATGGGGAGGCAGAACTGTGGGACGTTAAGCTGGGAGCCCCGGAGGTGGAGCCCAGGCTGGCCTCTTAAAGGCCAGCTACAGGGGAAGATGCTGGTGGCACCTCTGAAGGGATGAGCGGGGAAACTGTCATTTCGGACAATGTGCGACAGTGCTGCAAGCCATGTGCACTTCCTGTGAGTGACCCATTCCCACATGAGGGCCCCGTTGACAGTTCACTGTGTCCAGAAGCACCCTCTCCTTAGCAGGAAGCATTTAAACAGCAGAGCTAAGGAGAGGCGCTTTACTCTTAAGGCACACCAATCACTGAGTCAAATGCTGGCAAAGGACTATTTGACCTTAAACGTGTTATCTAACCTCCCTGAGTCTCCATTTCCACAACAGAAGGGCACACCTCATCATATGCAGTGAGGATTAAATGAGAAAATTCATATAAAATACTTAGAGCTCTACCTGCAAACAGTTAAGTGCCCAAAGTTAATTATTACTGTTTAATCTCATTCAACTGCATTACACCCACATACCCTAACTTTGCTTCTCTGTCCCCCGTTGGTATTTTAGTACCATTTTATAGACAAGCAGACTGAGATCTAGAGCACAAAAAAACTCTCGTTTGATAAAGAGATTGGGTTTCCCAGGCAGGCTCCCAGGAACCTGCTCAATAATCTGGCCACCTTTTAATGACACAATCTCGGCTAACTTCTCCCAAAACCTTTATTTATTCTTCCAACCAATATTTTTTGAGGGTCTACTGAGTGCGAGCTCCAAAGCCTGAGCTAGGGTCATAAGTCCCAGTTCTCTGTCCCTTTTCCACCCATCAGAGGGCAAAGCACTGTGGGAAGAAACCCCAGAGTGAGAGAGGACCCCCACACACACTTCATTCTTTGGCATGTTGTTCCTGATTATTAAATGCCTTCACTTCCCCACTGTACAGTCTTCATGCCACGGAGCATTGTAATCCTGCAGCCTTCTTTGTTTTGGCAATGTAACCACTCATTATGAGAATGAAATGTAAGTTTGGTAAGTCTGACCTTGGCAAAGGCTATTCTAATATTTAGCTTCAAGGCCTGTTTACCCAGGACCTTTCAGTTCAGAAATCAGGGCTGAGACCACAACCATATACAGAGAGGCCAAATTTCCTGCTTTCTCAAATGTGATGTGAAATAAAATCAACTCAATTCTACAACTGCTCATGAAGCCTATATTGGGCTGCTGGTGGTGGTGGTGTGTGTGTGTGTGTGTGTTTGTGCTGGGGCAGGTGGGAAGGCAAGGTGGCAGGGGTGGATATAAAGCCACACGAAAAGCAGTAGCTCCTGCCCTGGAGAGAGCTTAAAACCTAGCTGGGAAGGTCTCAGAAGTGTGTAATTGGTTTATTCCTATAGGTTATTTGATGAGCATGAGAAAATAATATTTGATGCAGTAAAGACTCCACAAAGCCCAGCCCCACACAGGTTCGTTGCTGTAGCAGGCAGATCATGCTTTTAGACTTCTTTCCCTTTGGGGGACTGCTGAGGTCAGGCCTCCCCCAAATAAAATGTTTATGGGAACTCTTGGCAGGGGACTGGGAATAGAGCCATGTAGGACATCACTATTACCTACTGACCTCCAGAGGTTGGAAAGGCCACATGGGAAGTCACAAGCCTGGAAGAGTCATCTTTGCCTGTAAAACCACCTAATAACAACAATTATTATCCACTGAGCTTTACACAAGCTTATCTCTAATCCTCAAAGCAGGTTTGCAAGGTAGGAAGCATTAGCCCCCTTTTACACATAAGAAAACTGAGGCTCCGAGAGGTCGTACCTCCCTAGACCTACCTGCAGCTGCTCTGCCACACCTGGCCACAACCTGGTCAGAACCTACCCGGGATGTTCAAAAGGGAGCCTCCCTCTCATCCCTTCAGGAAGTCCTGGGTGTCGCCTGCCCAGGAGGGATTCCTTCCTCTTACCTTGCAGCAGCCAGCTTGCCAGCAGTCCTGCCCGATGGGAGTTTTGTCTCCAGACATCTCGCTGTGGCAGTGGAGGCTCCAGACACCCTGGTCCAGGGCATCTATAATCAAGATTGATAACTTGACCTTGGTCTTGAATGAGACATCGATTGCAGATGAGAGACAATGGGGAGAGTCAAAAGTCCCCCTTGAGTACAGGAAGACTGGATGTTTGGCAATCTAAGCTGCTGGAAGAGGGTGTGTTTTCCTAGTCATCATTGGGAATCTACTTGCTAATTGCCTATGCTTCTTACTTCTTCACTTTAGGGGAGTCTGGTTTAATGGACTGTCTGGGGAAGTATCTGATTAACAATCCCATTCTGGCTTCAGCTATGGCAAGGAGGGTGGGGTCATGGATATGCTATTAGAGTCCAAGGCGCGCAGTTTAGTAAAGCAATTGCAAGTCATTCCAAGTCGGTATCTTAGCTTCTCTCATTCCTAAATTTAATACTGACTTGTGAGTGGGAGGTGGGATTAGTTTACACAAGCTCCGTTTATCCGATAGCATTTTATTACCAACCAAGTCAGACCAGGTGGTGGGGTTTTGTTTTGTTTTCTTTTGGAACTGCTCTATGGTTTACTGTTGAGCTGGTTGCGTCCCACCCCCACCTTTGATTGCTATGTTTTCCTTCAAAAAACAGGCTCCCTTAGGGGGGATAAAAAGAGAGAGAGAGAAATGACCCTCTGCCCCCCTACCCCTTGATGTCCTCTGTAGCCTGATCTATTTAAGACCCATTCTCTTCAAACAAATCCTGCCCCAGTTTCAGCCAGGGCTGCCTCTTCCCCTGTGCCCTCTGCCTTGCACATTTGACACCAGCTCAAGAATCCTGTAGCTTCTCGCCTTTCCACTCCCGGTGGAATTTGTTATTCAGCACTTCAAAGCGGGGACTTGTTTGCACCTCTTGTTTCAAACAATAGACCAAATTTCCTGTTGCTGCTTCTCTTAAAAACTGCTTCACTCTTGCTCACTGGAACAATTGCAGTGGCTACTACAGATGGAGAAAAGAGCTAAATCCTCACTCACTCTGCATCTCTCGGAGGAGACAGAGCCATGGGACAGAGACAGTCACAAGTGTGGACATCAGACGGACAGATCTGGGTATAAAGCCTCTCTGCATTGCAGCTTTTTAGCTGGACAGCTTTGAGCTGGTCACTTAACCTCTCTGAGTTACTGTGCCCTCGCCTGTAATATCTGAACCATAACTAACCCATCCCATAGGGCTGTGGTGAAGAGGAGATCCAATGATGGAGGTTGAGATAATTATCAAAATGAGTTAATACATAGAAAGCATTACGCCTGGGCACACGGTCATCATTCAGTGATAGTTTTACTTTTCTTCCTCCGTATTCCTCACTCCACAAGGGATCTTTGGTCCCACTCTGCTTCACACTATTCTGTCTCTTTTCATAGCTTCACGGCATTTTGTTCACCAGCCCAGATCCATGTCCTGTGATGTTTGCAGCACATCGGGGGTGTAATATTTGTTCTTTCTTTCTTGGTCAGGAGTGGTGTTTTTGCTTAACTTCAGGATAATGAAAATGCTTGAGGAATGGACCCTTAGCACCGCAGTTTTAGGGCAAGGAAAGGAAACTATTTTGTTCGATGCTGTAATGGTAGGTATGTGACATTCTGCATTTGTTACAACCCATAGAACTGTACCACACAGAGTGAACCCTCATGTAAACTTCGGACTTTAGTTAATAACAAGGTAATGACAGTGTATCCATATGGTTCAGTAATTGTAACAAATGTACCAAGATGTTAGTGGAGGGGGAAACTGCAGAGAGGGAAGTATATGGGACCTCTTTGTACTATCTGTTCAATTTTTCTGTAAACTCAAAACTGTTCTAAAAAATAAAGCTTATTAATTAAAAAAAAAGGAAAAAAACAGAAAGATTAGCCTCCAAAGTAAAGAAGGTGCTCTTGCATGTCCCTGCCGCTCTCAACCACTCCCAAATAAGGACCAGCAGCCAGGAAGAGACCCATGCCTTCATGGATCAAGCTGAAATTGATGCCATCTTGTCCCCAGGTGATATGCTAATGACCCACAGTGAGCCAGCTTTGTTTTTAGAGGTAGCAAACTAAGAAAAAATCAGACAGGAGACAATCTCAGGTCACACTTTATTTTGGTCTGACCAGGAATCTCTGAATCAAGGGCCCTGCAATGTCTCATAAGTTATCCCCCACACCTTTATTTTCTTGTTTATGTCATTCCCCACCCCCATTCACACACACACAACCTTTAGAGTCCTGGGCCCTGCTGTAACCATGGTAATGGACTTGCCTTTCTCAGGCTCTGGCCTCTACCCCTGAGCCACTGGCTTCATCATCCTGCCTTGCTAGAAAGCGTGGTGGAGTGAGTCACCAAAGCTTCTTCCGAAATCCAAAGGCTCCGAAGCCCAAATTAAATGAAAGAAGCAATGGGTGGCATGGAATGAAAACAGCGATTCCACCCCCTTCAAATCCACTGAGCAACTGAGGTCTCCTTGTTTGGTGTCCTGAGGCCAAGATTGCAAGAACCATTGAGTAGAAAGCAACCACAACAGGCCAACAGAAACTTCAAAACATATTTTAAACAGACAGAAATTTCCCCGGCACATCCTGTCTGGTCGTCTAGTCTCCAAACTCTTACTCTGGGAGATTGAATTTCCATGGTGTGTCACTGATTAATGAAACCATCAATTTAGATACAACTCCCAAAGTGTGTCATGGATGAGGCCGACCCTATTGCTGTTAGCAGACATTAAGGTTGTTCACGATGCTACAAAAACCAAATCATAAGGCCATGGAATTTGGTGTGAACAGCAATATTGGGAATTAAATTAGCAGGTTATTATTACAAGTTGCCTTAGCAGTGTGATTTAGTAGAAAAAAGCCCAAAATGGTGAAGCAAAACATGTGGTTTCAGATCGGGCCCTGCTGTGTACTAGCTATGTGACCTCCTTAAGCCTCTCTTTTCCCATCTGTACAATGGGAGCAATAAAACTTGTTGTAAGGAATAATGAAGACAGCATATGTCCAGTGTCTATGAGGAACCCACACATGTAAAGACTAGTTTCCCGTCTTCAAACATTATTGAGAATCTTTATGAATTACGTTTCTTTAAAATTTGCTGGAGCCTAAGAAGATAGAGTAGGTGAAAATTAAACATGAAGCAATGTATCGGTGACATTGTCTCTGTTTTGCTTTGTGTTTCCAAGCATCTGATATAAATAATTTACAGTGTTAAAAATGAGTTAACAGTAGGTCTTTGAGGGACAGAAGAAAATTCATTCTAAAATGAGGGATAGTCTTCATACGGAGGGACTACCGAGTGGAGGAAAATTTAGAATTTAGACAAGCATCCTTTACATAGTTATTAATCTGGTTGGATAGGATTTTAAATAATTAAATGGTATTACTGCAATATAAGTGATATTTTATTAAGCTTAAATGAAATGTACATTTAGGAACTTCATTTGAAACATTGCCTACTTTGTTACTCTATTTTTCATAATTGCATATGTTTGGAAATTATGTTTTCCTTTCTGCATTGCATTATCTGCCTACATACTTAGCCTTTTGCTTTATTTATAGGAATGTTTGTTTCTTATGTTTTAAGGAAATTGATATGAAAGCTCTAAATGACAAACTCTGAAACTAGCTTCAAAAGTTTCTGACTAATCGCTAATGAAGTATCCATAATAGATGAGGAAGAAGGCATAAATTGCAATGAAATATAACTTCATTTCATAAGCGTCTCGTGTTTGTTTGACAGGTTTTGAAATTTTCTTTGTCATTTTGAAAATCAATACAAACTACAGCTAAACACCAGACTTAGCTGCTCAGCCTGAGACAAAATAAAAGATTGGAAGCTCCTGTATCACCAGCTGTCGATTGCTGAAGATCATATTGCTTAATGCAATCAATTTTTTTTCTCTGCCCAAACATTACTCAGCCTCCATGATCTCTTGTTAAGACCCAGATGCACACACATTATGTCTGTGAATTCACAGCACGAAGGGGAGGGACTGCTGGCAGTTATCAGTTTCGTTGATCAATATAGACAGGATAGTGACGAACCACCACCATCGCCACCACCCCCCGTCTGCCCTCTCCTGTTTTGAGAATAAACTGTGCACTTTGGCTACCTAAAAAAAAAAAATGGATTAAGCAGCTAACCTAACTGTCCTTTTTCTTCTATGTTAAGACTCTTTCATCTTCAATACTTCCACCTTCTCAGCACATTCAACTTTGAGGAATGATTTTACCCTGGACAGAAGGCTCCCTGAAGGCAGACACCTTAGTTTATTTTCCTTAGGAGTCCCTCCTGCATTCTTTGCTCAGTGCAGTACATGGTTATTCTCAATTACCTCCTCTCGTCCCTACATCCATTCTGCACTTTTTTTTAGAGACAGAATCTCACTCTGTTGCCCTGGCTAGACTACAGTGGCGTCATCATAGCTCACTGCAACCTCAAACTCCGGTGCTCAAGTGATCCTCCTGCCTCAGCCTCCCGAGTAGCTGGAACTACAGGCGTGCGCCAGGACACCCAGCTAATTTTTCTATTATTAGTAGAGATGGGGTCTTGGGTCTTGTTTAGGCTGGTCTCAACTCCTGGCCTCAAGCAATCCTCCTGCCTCAGCCTCCCACAGTGCTGGGATTACATGCACGAGCCACTGCACCCAGCTCATTCTGCACCCTGTAATACACCCTGTCCAGTACCCTGGGCAGGCCATGTTGCCAGGTTCCCTTGCACTCTGGTTTCGCATTGGGTTTGGCTAACAGAAGGTCCCTGCTGGAGATTGCAGGGTGGGAAGAATGGCAGCTGGGACTTTACTTCCTCACCTACTCCCTGCTTTGCCCCTGGAGTTTGGACAGTAGTCACATCCATGGCCCCCCGCCTGGCTGTGCTCTCACCATACGTCCAGGAAGACCTCCCCCTGCCCCTTCGGGCCTGGGAGTGGTAACAGCTTCCTACTGTTGCTAATCTCAGGGGTCTCAACACCCCTCGCGGGCTCCCTTCATTTTGTCCCCACCTTGTTCCTAGTCCCCTCGAAACTTCTCTTGAATCATCTTCATTTGATTCTGTTTCCTGCTAGTCTCCTGATACAGCAGGAATTTTTAAATATATATTTAATTTATACATAAGTGAATGAATAAGGGAATGAATAAAGAAAACCTGTATGCAACTCAGCAAAGTGGAATTCAGTTAGGAGTTGGTTCATTTTTCCCTGTTGTCATTATGCATAATGCCAAGCTTCTAAAGCTTCCTGGGCTGGCTTCTCCTTCCTGCCTCCCAAGGAGGCAGGACCGAGTCTGCCTTCCTCCTTCTCACTGTTTTGTCGCAGGCCCTGGCTCTGTCAATAGCGATGTGCTGAGGAATGAAGACATTCATAGCTGATCTTACTCAACAACAGCATCTCTTGCCAGGACGGGGGCAAGAGTCCTTTGCTGTTCTGATCCGAGAGCCCTTACTCTAGGATTAAGTGAGGAGCCACTGAGGCCATGTGCTCAAAGGGTGGGACAGTTTGACCCCTGTTTCCTGCAGCACAGAGCAGTGAGTTGAAGATAATACACTCTCTTGCCTGAGAGGTACCCTGGGAAGTCTCACGGGAAGACTTGTGGTTTCTGGCCTGGGTGAAGATTGGGAAAGATAGTTTTGCAAAGTGCTGCTGTCGCTGAGGGCCAACAGAGACCCAGGGCTGGAGAGCATGGCCGTCCCCCATTGCCAGGGAACTGTGACAGGAAGAAGCAAGCCCAGGCACCAGCTGGGTGACCTCTAGCTTTTCCATTACTTTTAGTAATAATACTTAGCCTTGAAGCTTGGATCTGAAGACAGGCATGTGAGAGTGCCCAAATTATGGAAAAAACTTAGTCAAGTCTAACTTTAATAGTCTCTTTTGGAGGAAAAGCAAAAGTAGCCACTCTGAGCTCAAATGGTATTTCATGCACCTTAAATCGTAGACATCGAGATCACTTGGGTAGGGTCAGCCCCAAGAGGACAAGGGCAGGGAAGTGACAGCAGCACAGGCTTAGAGTGGAACAGGACTGGGTTTGAATCCTGGCTCCAATGCTGTCTAGCCGGGGGACCTCAGGCAGGTCGCTGACTCACTGGGTGTCAGTTTCCTCATCTCTAAAGTGTCCATAATTCCATAGACTTGAGAGCACCAGTGGACTTAGCATTTTCAGGTTCCAGGATTTGGGATCAACTGCTAAGGTCTGTGATCTGTGTTGATTTGCAGTTTTACTGGGTGGCAGCAGGCACGTGCATGGGGGCTGGTTATTTTGCTGAGGAGTTGTCTAACTTATGGTCCAACCACCTCCTGTGGGTCCACTTATCACTTATACCCATTTCGAGGGGTAGACCTATGCTACAGAATATTTTGTGACTTTGTGATTTGGAGGAGAAACTCCTTAAAACCTGCAATGGAGAATAACTTAGATGATGCATGTCAAGTGTCTAGTACAGAGCCTGGCACAGAGCTGCTGCCCAAATTCTTGGGAGCTAGCACTTGTCACTGTGGTTCCACTCTGATGTCATTAGCCTGCCCACAGTGCGCTGAGGCCACCTCAAATCCTCTGGCTGAAAACTCTTCAAGGAGGCCAGACTCCATGGGTACACACCTTGGTGAAGACGACACCCACCACGGGGCATAGAAAGTGTGGACTTCTCCTCCAGGCTGGGCTGGGCTGCCCTACGTCAGGCATCCCCGACTTGCATGGTGTTAAGTGGAGCTGGAAAAAAGGGAGGAGTCGAAGGTGATGCAGAAGCAAGTCTGCATGGCCTAATTCCTGCTTTTGGCAGCTTCTAGGTCATGCATGGTAGAGACGTGATGGAAGTAGACACCAAGCGACTAGACCTTGGCTGTGCATTGGAAAGAGAAGAAGACTGGCAACGATGGCCCAGACTCTTCTATTTCTCCCACCCCTACATTCCCTCCATCTCAGCTTCTGTATTCTGAAGATTGCAGTATCTAGGGAACAAATCTTCTATCAGCCACTCCACAGGGCCATCTGGGGGAGCCTCCTGAAATGCTCTCATCTGGCCACTCTCCCCCGTGTTCTGGAGCATCAAGCTCTGAGCTCCCACTTACCATCTCAGCCTCTGTCCTTCAGTCAATGCTCCAGCTCACCAGACTCCTCCCTGCTCCCAGGCACACCACACACACCAATAGGGCCCCCTGGTCCTTTAATGGCCAGCATCTACCCTGACTGCTCTCTTACAACTGGGTAGTTGTTAGAGAGTTTTCTAACAGCATCCCTGTCCGAACATACCAGGCACCAGACTTATCACTGATTTATTTCTTTGCTCAGAGTTTACCCACTCCATGCAAGAGGCGGGCATGTCTTCTGTCCCTC
The DNA here is from genome assembly GCA_008086735.1 of Cheirogaleus medius. NCBI lineage: Eukaryota > Metazoa > Chordata > Mammalia > Primates > Cheirogaleidae > Cheirogaleus > Cheirogaleus medius. Next base: position 26,719,704 of record VBSM01002153.1, on the reverse strand, counting down.
TTCGTAAGGCTGTCTGGACTCTCTAGGCCAAGGCCGTGCTCTGGCCCTCAGCACACATTACATGGATTCCATCCCAGAAATGAACATTGTCTGCAATCTGTTGGTCTCACCATATCTCAATAATTTCCCTATTTGTCCCACTGGACTGAGCTCTTTGAGAGTGGGGACCTTGTCTTATAGTTCTACATGCCTGGCACATAGTAGGTGTTTAATAAATGTCTGATAAATGCAAAAAGGAAGGAAAGAGGCAGGCTCACCCCCCAGGGAAGAGTCCAAGGTCACGGTCCATCCCTTGATGCTGTTCATTTTCAGGGTCTCTTTTTGTATTTAAGAATGGGAGAGCGATACCAGCCCGATCTCGGGTTGTCTACAAGTCCTGAACACTTCCCAAACATCTGGCGCCAGTGTGAAAAGAACCGGGTGAGGCCTGGAGCCAGCATGAAGCCATCAGTGAGCTCTGAACCTGATAAAATCCTAACCGTCCCAGAAGCCAAGCCGGACTAGGGTGTGAGATCATCAGATGCCTAAGATACTTGAATCAACTTGTTCACAGCTTTCCCGGGTCATGTTTTTCATAATTCATGATTCACATGAGATTTTTAACAACAAAAACATTCAGATTAAATTTTTATATGAGATGTTTTTCACTCCTTATACAAGCGTTATCACCAATTTTGATCACAAAAAAAACCCTCTGCCCACCTCCATAATTATTTAAGGATTTTTTTTTTACTTGTTTTTCTACTTAATTTGATTCAGAGATAGGAACTTTGAGTATTGGAAGGTGGCATTAAATTGTGGTTTCGCAGGTGACTCAGGCAATTTGATGATCCAATTTGTTTTCATTTGTGGAACAGAACATTATGTATTATTTAAAAAAAAAAGTTGTAGCAACACTTTTAATGTCAGTTTCCCCTCTTGTCTACTGAAGGAATACTCAAAGGAATGGCCCGTCTCTTTTTATTTCACATAAGTGTTTTTCAGTGACCTACGCATGTAACCAATAAGGGACACATCAGAACTTTGCTGGAAATTCCATCTCTTTAAATAAAGACTGACTTCACCAATTCCCCAGTAAGTAGCAAGACAGCTCGTTACTGTCATTATTTTTGCCATTTTAGAACTCTCCATTGAGAGTTACTTAATTTTCTGCTATCAGGGTTGCTGCTGCTTCAAGGGTGAGACTTGTCCCTTCGAACAACAGAAGGGGAGGGGGAAAAAGATTAACAAACAAGAGGGAAGGAGTTATGTGGATTTTATCTCAATTTTTAAACATTTTTAAAAGGGAGACAATTCAAGGATTGAGTTTTTCCTCTTTATGCCAGAAATGTCCTATCACGCAGCTATTTTAAAGAATATCTGACCATGGTTCTTTTGAAACAAGTTTGGCTGTTCTTGTTTGCTCTGTGCTGAGACTAAGAGCACAGGGTAACTCCTCAGAGGTGAGGCTCCTCTCTGATTGGATGGGGAATGGGTCCAGCCAGCCTTCTGGAAAGGCCACACAGTGAAGAATGGGGGACTGACTGTCATCCCTCCATGACTAACACCCTCCGTGCCCCGCTGCTGGGAATGCGGGTGGCTGGCAGCATTCAGGTTCAGCTGAGTCCTTTTCCAAGGATGGCCCTTCCCAAAGACAGCCACCTTGCTCAAGGTCGTGTCCCTCCCTGGGGGGCAGCCAACATGCCATGGCTGGTCAATGCAGGGGAATAAAGGCCCAGTCCCCATGCTTCGAGGTGGGACAGTTCTAATGGGTGATCCTAGTTCCAGAGGACCCTATAGGATTGGCCAAGGCCTTTGGTTATGACTTCATTGCAGCTCAACCCTCCCCCTGCTCAAGCCTCTCTCACTTCCCCAAAAGTATTGATCTGGAAGTATTGGTCCATTCCCGAATAAGCTTCCTGCACTCGAAGCCCTCCTCAGAGTCTGCTTCCTAACACAAGGGAGGAGACCTAACACAAGTAGGGAAGCAGGAGGGGACCTGCCTGGGCAGAGACTGCTGAGGGGACAGGGTGCTAGTCGGGGTTAAGCTTTAAGAACATAACTGAGGACTCTCAGGCCAAGACTTACCCTCTTGCTTCTCTTTTTCTTTCTGAGCAGCTTTATAAAGACACAGTTTCCATGCTAGACAACCCCACCCATGTAAATTGCACCATTCAGTAGTTTTTGGTATACTCACCAAGTTGTGCAACCATCACCTCCATCAGTTTTAGAATATTTTTCATCACCCCCAAAAAGAAGCCCTCTACCCGTCACTCTCCAACCCTCCTCTCCCCCAGGCCCTGGCATTTGCAAATCTTCTTTCTGCCTCTACAAGTTTGTCTGTTCTGGACATTTCATATAAACAGAACCAACCAATACATGGTCCTTTGTGACTGGTTTCTTTCATTCAGCACAATATTTTCCAGTTTCATCCATAGGTAACATGCATCAGTGCTCAATTCCTTTTGGTGGCTGAATAATATTCCCATTGTAAGGATATACCACAATTTGCTAATCCATTCTTCAGTTGATGAATAGTTGGGTTGTTTCCACTGTTTGGCTGTTATAAATAAAGTTGCTATGAGCATATGTGTACAAGTTTCTGGGGGAACATATGTTTTCACTTGTCTTGGGTATCTACCTACAAGTGGGATTGCTGGGTCATAGGGTGATTCTGTGTTCAACCTTTTGAGGAACTGCAGACTGTTTTCCAAAGTGGCTACCACATTTGACATTCCCACCAGTGGTGTGACCCTCATGCTTGCTGTATGGGCTTTTCCTGTGGGGTCGTCCTGTGTAGTCATCAGCCCTGCCCCATCCTCACCTCTGACCCGTTTCCAATGATCTTTCATAATTTAATGCCAATCTGAAATCTCCCTTCCCCTAGGAAGCCCGCCCTGACTGTCCCAGTCCACAGGGGTCTTTCCCCCTCCTTCGTGTGCTGACTGCTTTGCTTTCATGAGGAGAGGCCTCGTGCCTGGCCCACCTCTGTGTCTCCAGCACCAGATCTGGTGCCTGGCAAAGGAAGAGAAACCTCTGGAATATGCCTGCTTCACTCCGTGTGACCTTTTTGCAGGAGCAGATTGGGTTGGGGGATGCAAGAGAGCTGCAGACAACAAAGGACAAGTGGCCAGAGACAAAGTCTTGTGCACAGAGACAAGGCTGAGTTTTCCAAAGTGGTCTGACTCCAAGATTTCCCAAAGGGCCTCAGGGAGGAGGGGCAGCCCAGCTCTCTCTCCCTTCATGACAAAACAGAAAAACATTTGTCCATGAGGATAAAAGCAGAAGGAATGCCCTGTGGAGGGAGGTTCTCTAACTCCTGTTGCTGCTTCCCCTTTCCAAGCCAACAGGACCCCCCACCACCACCCTGTGGAAGTAACTCAGTGGTCACCTGATCATTGAATCGCAGAAGGATAGGAACTTGGGGCTGGGAGAGATGTCAAAGACCGCCAGTCCTAAGTATGACCTGGGACCAGCAGCAGCACCTGGGAGCTGGCTAGAGATGCCCCATCCTGGGCCCGCTGAGTCAGTCTGCATTTGAACAAGGTCCCCAGGTGGTTCCTGAGAGCTGCTCCCTGCAGCACCCTAACCAACCGGCCACTGTGCCTCTGTCCTCCTCTTTTCCGGGTAGCCTGGTCCATCCTTCAGGCACTACCAGAAAACTCCTCCCTCTAAGGAGCTAAAATTGGATTCACTACAGCTTCCACTCATGGGCCCTGGCTCCACACCTTGGATCCCTTCCTGATAGGTTTAATATCCCTCCCAGATACCTCCTGCCTTTTTTTTTTAAGACAGAGTCTTGCTCTGTCACCCTGGGTAGAGTGCAGTGGCATCAGTTGTAGCTCACTGCAACCTCTAACTCCTGGACTCAAGCGATCTTCCTGCCCCAGCCTCCCGAGTAGCTGGGACTACAGGCACACGCCACCATGCCTGGCTAATTTTTCTATTTTTAGTACTGATGGGGGTCTCACTTTTGCTCAGGCTGGTCTTGAACTCCTGAGCTCAAGTGATCCTCCCGCCTCCCAGAGTGCTGGGGTTACATGTGTGAACCGCCATACCCAGTCCCTCCTGCCATTTTTGAGATGAACTAGAAAGATGGTTAGCAAAGAATGCAATATATCTCCCAGCAATGTGATGTCAATACAGTGTCCAGAGGCTGCCTGGAAGCCCCGGGATTGGGGGATGTAGGGAAGGAGACAGCTCCAGAGCTGCACGTACCTGCGCAGACCCGGTCAAGGTGCTGGGGGCTGCACAAACACGGCTGGAATCCTTTGCAGGCAAGTTTGGCCTCATCCAGGGATTTGGAAGAAACTGTAAACATACTTGGCCTCCATCATTAGTATGCAATGAAAAAAAACATCATTATACCCATTTTACAGATCAGAAAAGGAAACACATAGAGACCTATGTGTTGCACTCAGGGGCGACGGACCCTGAATTGCAACCCGGGAGCGTGGCCTCCGAGTCTGCTGCTCTGGTCGGCAGGGATAGGTAGTGAAGCTATTTGTTGTCAATTAGCCGAGACTGAGTCTGAAACTGAGCAGTGCCCAGAGAATGCAGTTTAGATAAACTCCAACATGCGCGCGAGATGGAAATAGAGACGGAGCGGGAGCGTACACCACACTTTGCCCACAAGAGACGCAACACATTTTCATAGTTGAAATTTACATAGTTCTTTATTCATGAAATTATGAACAGCTGCTATTTTGCTGCATTCCCAAGAAGAGTTGAAAAGGCAGCAAAGAAGAGAATAGACACGTTAGGCAAACTCCATCTGCCCTCGTGTCTAACACTTTCTTCCCTGCACATAGCAGACAATGGGGTTACCAGATGTCATTGCCTACTCGGGAAGGGCCCAGAAATGTGTGTGACCGTGAGCCAGCCAGCGTGGACGGCCGCCTCTTTTTTCCCTCGGAAAATTATAAATGCGCTCTATCTTGTCCACGTCCCAATGGCTGTCCTGAGACAGAGGCTCTTCCCAGCAGAACATGGATGGTGGTGGATTCTCAGAGGAACTTCAGAAATGTCACTTGGATCTAGACCAATGTCCACTCCCCCAGCTTCCTCCTGACTTTTGAAGGGGGCTTTATAGCATGTGAGGCTCCTGCGCGCCCACCGGCACACGTGGGCCTTGCAGCGAATCTGAGAGGTCAGTTGTCATCTCTTATGATGGAGCAGGAGTCTGAGGCCAGACACCTGAAGTCACCTCCTGAGGTCACCCAGCCAGTGCTGCTCAGGCCCTCAATGTAGCCTTTTCCTATCATGTTATGTCCATGGAGTAGTGCCCTGCTGGCTAAATGTTCTGAGAAGGTCCTCTCGTCCTCCCAGCGACTTTGAAGCACTCCTTGCCCCACTGAGCCCCCCAGGAAGCACTCCCTGCACCCCGAGTCCTGCCAATGCCCCTGCCACTCTCTTGGCAAACATTCGTTGCACTCCTGCATGCCTGCTTCTCCGGGCATAAGCCAAAGTTCCCTTTGGAAGTCAGGAGGGGCTTCTTTCTCCTATCACAGGGGGCACTGAATGCCAGGGTCACAGAGACCCTCCCCAGCCCACCCCAGAACTGGCTTTCCCTGTCCAGCATTTGTCTTGGGACCTGTCTCAGCACAACTTCCCATAGCCACTCAGAGCCCTCTGGAAGGCCATCTAAACCCAGCTCTTCCAGCAGGCGGCAGCTGGGACAGATCCAGTTACAAAGGCTCCTAGACAACCCAGGGACCCTCGGGGACCCTTTCGGGTTGTAGGTGTGAGAAAGGCCGGTGGTCATCTCGAACCCTGGTTAACGGAAGGATGTGTTTTTCTCGTTTTTCGGAAAGCAGCCTGTTTCTCCACACCTTGAGGCGGAAATTAAAGCAGGGAGGAGCACATTCTGAAAGGTGTCGCAAGGTAGATCAATTACCCCACCTTCTTTGCCAGTGCAAGCACTGGGCTGCCATCTCTGGACGTTAAAATACCAGGATGGTGATGAGAGAGTCTCGTCTTATCTTCCTGCAGCTTGTTTGTTCTCTGGGCCCGG
>VBSM01002153.1:26692603-26713612 GCA_008086735.1 Cheirogaleus medius | reverse complement strand
GTCCGGGTGTGGCCGGGAGCAGCCTCGTGAGCAGGAGGTCAGTGAATTAGTTTCCTCCTTTCCCTGTAAGGCTGGGACCCAGTGTCGTTCTTCAGTAGGCACTGTGGGGACCTGGCCAGGGGTCCACAGTCTACTCCACGCCACCAATTAATACATAGGACACCATGGCAGAACATGTCATCGGAGTACACCTGGAAAGCTGCCAACAGGAAGAATGGATGGAGGCTCCCAGTTCCAGAGTAGCCTGGTTACTCCATGCCGCCTGCCTCAGGCTATGATCTTGTCACCTGAGAGCAAGACAGACTTGCTCAGCCCTGGACAAGAGAACCCGAAGGCCCACAGACACTCACACGGGAAGAGCCCTTCTTGGCAGCTAGCCTGTTTGTGCAATGGCGACAGTGCTCCAACTTGCTGCCAGGAATATGGCTTTTTGCTCGCATCCCCTACCCCCCAATTAGGAGAGACCCCAATCAGACAACAAAGGGCCAGCCCCAGGCCTGACCCTGCAGGGTGCTGAGGGTCCAGTACCTCCACGCTTGGCGTTCGTGCAACGACGTGAGCGGATCTGCCGCAAAGCCCTCCTCCCACAGGCACCACGGCCTCGTGGCAAGTTCTTTGCATCACCCTTTGGGATGGTCTCTCGCTTAGAGGGAAGTTGAAAGGCCACCTGGCCTCTTCGCAAAGACACGAGGATCAGAGTAACTCAAAGCACGTTTTTTAATTTTTCATCTCAACCATAACTCACCCTGGGCCAGTGGCTATTTCCAAGCCTGATTTATTCTTTCAAAGCAATTCAGAGTGACCTGCATGTCCCTGAGCACGGCTCCACGCCACGTGCTGGCTCGAGGAATCAGTGTAGGGCCCATTTGCAGGCCTGGGACTACCCTAGTTGCCAAGTGGAGGCCAAGCTAGTGTGGAGGACATGTTCCGTGACCCACTGACTGTCAGAACATCCAGTGGGTAAGGGTAAGGGCCTTGGCATTCTTGCCTGGGTCTGCCGCCCCTGGCAACGCCGCCTAGCACCAGCATGAGGAGTTGGCCCCATGAGCAGGACCCTGTGTGCCCTGGAACCACGAACACTCCTTTAAGGAAAAAGAGAACTGTTCCTGACTTTAGATGGGGTCATGGGGAAGATGCAGCCACAGGGACACTTGGCTGCTGGTTCCAGGTAGAAGCTGACAACAGCCCTACCCTGAGACCCCATCAAAGTTTGGTCATGGGCCGCAGGGCACAGAATGACTCCATTCTGTCCTGCAGGGGCCGGAGATCGGAGAACAGAACCGGGAGAGCCTCCTTCTCCTGTTTCCAACTCCTGACACCCATCTGCTCCTCGGGGGTGGAGGAAGAGGAAAATGAGGGAAGAAAGAAGGAGGGTGGCAGGGCCGGGGGCTGCCTCGGAGGGTCTGGGGTGAATGACTATGCCGCACATGCACGCCGTCCTGCCCCGGCGGGCCTTCTGCTGAAGCCACCAGCCTGGCCAGGGACGGACCCTCGGGCTTCCCTGCAGTCCTGCCAGCCAGCCCCTGCGACAGCCTTTTTCTCGGTCTGCTCTTTTCTGAAGCTTCTATTCCAACACTTTTCGCACAGATGCCTCGTGCATCAGTCCAACGCTAAAAAGATGCAGTAAGTGAAATTTTTGCCATATGTTAATACACATGTTTGAATTTCCATAAATGCTCAATGTGGTTTTATGGTACTCGGGATGGTGGTGTTTATACTGTTTTGAGGGGCTTTGAATTCAAATGTGCAAATGATTTTTTACAAGATGTGATTCAAGGACGAGCCACAGTTGGGGTCGCCTGCCACCCAGATGGAGGAGGCTTTCGTCTGCCTTGAGTCTGCCACTTGTGACTCTGGGCAAAGCCCTTCTGTCTCCGGCACGCTCTCCCTCTCCCTCTTCCTACTCCTGGCACTGCGTGGACGGGACGGGCTGGTTGGAGGAGCTGAGCAGGACCAGGCTACGGGGGATCTGTGTGTGCAAACCCCGGCGGGGAACCATCCGGGCCCTCATGTACCAAGTGTGACCAGGCAAGCAGATGGGCCCAGGAGGAGAGGATGTCACAGAGGAGGGCCCAGGGCTGAGTTGGTGGGAAAGGGAAGGAGGAAAGGCTGGGGGAGCCTAAGGGAGCAATGGGGATACCCAGTTTGAGCGCAGGTTTGGATGAGGAAGAGCAGACAGGCCAGGTGGGGCCTGGCCAGATGCAGCCTCCCTCCTACCCCTGCCCAGCTTGTCTGTGAGTACCATGAGCATGCGCACTGCAGCCTAAACATCCCGTCCCGCTGCATCCCCCCATCCCTCAATGGGGGGCCTTCTCTGCGTACAGAATCTCCGACTCCCATCTGCCCACCTGGAGAATTCCTTCTGATCTCTCAAATCCCAGCTCCTGCCTTCCCTGCTCAGAGTCACCCCTTCCCTCTGTCCTGCCCCAAGTCCTGCCCAGGTGCTTTGCTGTCCCTTCCATTGCAGGGGAGGTGCTCCTCTGGCCACGGGCCCCTCTCTCTGATCCCCTAATGACCGGACTGGCCCTTTTCCTGATGGCTCCCCAGAGCCTGGCTCAGAGCTTCAGGGCAGCCTGAAGAAGGAGAGAAGAAAGGAGTGGGTGGCTGGCCGGCTCCAGCACCCCGTGGGGGGCTGGGGTCGTCCTGTCCTCTTCCTGCACCTGGCCACTGTCTCCCTCCAGCCCAGGGGTCCCATGAAGAACTGAGCTGAGCTCAGCAACTCACAGCTCCCTGGCATCAGCTGATGGGCTGGGAGGACCTACAGCCCATCTCAGCCAGGACCAGCCCTCTGGGCCACCCTGTGGCATGGTGCAAGGTGTGGGTGTTGCTAAACCACTGCCGGGCACAGGGAAGTGTCCCCATGGAGTGAGGACATGTCTGAGGGCATCGGTGCTCAGCCAGTCCTGATAGGCAAAGGTCTTCTTGAGTGTCTTCTGAGGCCCAAGGTGAGGGTTCTGAGCTGCACCCAGCCCCGGTATCCTAGGGCCTCCTCCTGCCGCCTGGACTCGGCCCCTTCTCCCTGGCGCTCCTGGAGCCGGGGTGCTCTGCCCTGGGTCTCCCCCGGAGAGTTTGCCCTCACATGTCCAGATTCGCTCCTGCCAAAGTCTCAGGCTTTGTGTGTGCTGGGGGGTGAGCTGAGCCATTCTGGGGGAGCCTGGGGGTGTGTATGCATGAAGGTGGGAGGGGGCGTCTCTGTTGTTTTAACACGGCGTCTGTGATATTTGGAAATCAGTAACCTCCCCTCTCGCAACGGGGCTTTTTCCCAAGGGACCGAGGGGTGAAAGTACGTAATCTCGGAGCCTCAATCTCCTTCAGGGGGATTCATATACGTGTTGCCTGTAATTATAGGTCGATAATGATATAATTTATAGTATGTATATCATCATTCATGAGTGACTGGACAAGCTGGCAGGCCAGAAGGGTGCAACCATGTCATAAGCTCGTAAAAAGGTAATTATGTTTCTTTCTGATCTAGCTTTCGCCTACCCGGTCAGATTGGGATATTGTGAAACGAGTTGAGGATGGGTAAATGCCAGAATCGTTGGAGGTTCAATCCACACGGGAGAGCTCTGAGGCCGAGCAGCCTTCCTTTTGCTCTGAAAGCAGGGTCTGACTTGGGGCCAGGAAAATGATGGGAAGGGCCCCGTGTGGGTTTAGCATAAAGAGGACCCCCCAAAAACAGAGAGCCTGGCCAGATGACTTGCCTGTGGGGGGTGGCCTCTGGATGAAGTCAGGGTCCCCACTGATCCCCTGGGACCCTGGAACTGTTGCTCCCAGGAGGAAATTCAGAAGACAGTCGTTCTTGATGTAAGGCTGCCCCTGGGGAGTTCTGGGGCCAGAGACGCTTGTCATGTCTTCCCAGCGTGATGGAATCTCCCGGGGTTTAGATCTGGATGGAGATGGGCCGGCGTTTGGAGCGATGGTTGGGGGAGATTGGGTTTTATCTGCACGCCATCATCCTCCTCAGTAATAAGCGAAGCTGCAGAAAGCCCTTGGCCGGAGATATAATAGTGTAATGTAATTGCAGTAATGATACTTTGTAGTTCCACAGAGCCTTTCATCTGTGGATCTCCAAGTCCTTTATAAACATTAATTAATTCTCATAACTCGGCGATGAGGTAGGTAAGTATCATCACCTCCATTTTACGGATGAGAAAGCCAAGACACAAAGAAGGTAAGTGATTCACTCCAAGTCACCAGGAGAGCCCACCGGCCCTGCTGGCAGGAGGTGGGACATTTGGGCTCCCGTGCTGGGTCCCCCACTCTGCAGGCAGGACTGCAAATGCCCGGGGTGGCCTTCGCAGGCACTCCAGGGATTCGGGCATTTCCTTTCCCCATCTCAATGTGTGGCCACACCTGGGCCCTGTGCACCCTGAGGGTGGGGGTTCCTCAGCACCTCGATCCTGGAGGAGACCCTCTTGTGCGGCACCTCTGGGAATGAACTCACCTGTAGCAGACAACCCTGCCGTCCCTCTGTAATCGGGGCCTAGGCCCTCAACCCCCTCCACGACTGCCCCAAACCCCCATCTGTCCCCAAGCCCTGTCACTCACATTTGTGATGCCTCCGTATGCCACCCACCTAAGCCAGGCAGCCACCCAGACCAAGCCGACCTTTATTTTTTGAACATCTGCTGGGTACCGTGGGCTGGGTTGCCCCCTGGGAGGGTCTTGTGTCACAGAAAGACATTGGGGCTACAAATATTTTAAAAAATCCAGCACTGGTCCAGGAACAGAGGCTCCTTGGAAGCTGTTTGACCTTGGGCAAGTCACTTTCCCTCTCTGGAGCCCAATTTTCTCCCCTGTGAATGAGAGGGCTGATGTCCCAGGGGAATGTTCTACAATTCCTCCTCTTCCAACAGGATGCCGGTGTGGACTCCCTTACTTCTCTGGCCACCCCCACAGGCCACCCATAAACTTTCTGAATCACGGGCCCTCCTGCCACTCTGCTGAGGAATGTTCAGTTGTGTCCCTGGGCCAGTGAGGAGTCCAGATCCCCGAACCTTTCATTCAAGGCTTTGCACGATCTGTCTCAACTCCCCTGTTCAATCCAGGACTCCCATAGTGAACCCTTGGCTCCGCCAGACCTACTTTTCCTCTAAATAGGCCACAATCATTCCCGACTTCACTGCTTTGGCTATGCCATCCTCCCTCCTTAAACACTCTCCTCTCTGCCTATTTTCGGCATAAGGCCCCATGATCACCACTGTGCTGGATGCTGGATTACAATCCTGTCATTCTGCAAAGCTCAGTGCATACCTTTCATGTTCTGGGAGATGGCTGTGGATTTAGGCTGCATTACTAGAGGCCTAGTGCTCATAAAAAGGGAGGTGACACTTCTTCTGTTTTCTAGAATATTTAAATGTTTTCAAAGAAGGAGCAGGCTGGCAAGGGAGCTGCCAAGTGTTGAACAGGTAGAGAGAAAATGAGACAGGAGACTCCCCTTCAGGCGAAGAGATTGTTTTGTGAGGCCTGGAAGGGCCTGCGGGGACAGGGTCCATGAAGGAGGACTTTAGCTCAATATAAGGAAGAATATTCTTTCCCATCAGAGCTGTTGGGAAATGTGGCTGGGTCATTAGTTTTCTGCAACTGCTGACCCCCGCTGAGGCTGAGGCCAGGTTTGTCCTGCTGGCCTGGTGGGACCTTGTCTTTGAAGCATCGGGACCCACGGCTTGGCTGGGTCCTCAAGCCCTGTGTCTGGCTAAGGCAGAGTGTGTGAGAGGGGCTGCTCAGGATGGCCAGGCCCTGGGCTTCTCCCCTGCCCCTGCCTGGGTTGCTGGGGACCTGCCCGGCTCTTCTGTTCCCAGCCCTGGAATCATCTGCAGAAACCAGAGGGGGCAGGGCAGTGCCAGTGCGGGTGTGACCTCACAGCCTCCCGCCAGTGCCTCTGTGGGTCCAAGGTGCTCCTGGTGGGTGTTCTCTAAAAGGGACCAAAGAGGAAGGGCTGCCGGACCTGTTGGACAGCATTCCAAGAGAACAGACTCCAGGAGCAGAGCCCGGGCTGGGATCTCAGGCCCTCACTGAGCGCCAACCACTTACTAGGCACTTCACGTGTATTAGCCCAGTGGTTATTCCATGTCGGCATTGTTCCCTCCGCGTGGGACCACAGAGTTGGCATAGACAAAGGCAGATGACAGAATTCTGAATCAGGGGACTGGGGATTAAGTCTCTGCTCCTTCACTAGCTGTGTGGCCTTTGGGAAGTTACTTAACCTCTCTGAGCCTGGGATTGAGGATTCTGAGTGTGGCTATGTCTGCCTCCCTGGGCACTTGTGAGGATCACATAGGTAAGGGGAGAGAATTACAAACTGTCTGCCACCGGGCCTGGAGGGTGGAAGAGGCCCTTCTAAGATGGGTAATTAGAAGGACGCAGGGCAGGATGGTGGCTGGTGGTCAGGGCTGTCCATCCAAGGACAAGATAAAGATGAGCCCTGTCTCCCTCCTGCAATTCCCTGGGAACAGTGAAATAAACCACAGAGGACACGGAGGGAGGAAACAGGATGTGTTCACAGATCTCCAGACATGATAGTAAGGGAATGTCTCACTACCCTCAGACCCTAAAAGCACAGGTTGAATGCATTCATTCATTCAACAAATATTTAGTGAGCACATCTTAAATGTTCTGGACACTGGAGATACAGCAATGAACAAAGTCGCTGCCACTTCGGCTTTTATATTTGGGCCAGGGAAAGACAGAAAGTAAACAAAATAAAGCAAATAATATAGAACATAGTATTAGGGAATGTCCCAAGCTGAGCCATGAAGAGCGACACAGCAGGATGAGGGGCTGTTTTACAGAGGAGGGTCCGGGAGGGCCTCTCTAAGGGGCAGCTTTGTGAGCAGAGACCTGCCTACATGTCCTGAGAACCTAAGCTGTGGGCGTGTTGGTGGGATGGGTCTCCCAGATAGAGCAGACGGCATGTGCAAGGGCCCTGTGGTGGTCGTTTGGGGCAAGGCTCTGGCTATGCCCAGGTTGGGGCACACAGTGCTACACGAGGGCTAAAGCCCCAAATAGGGAAAGCCTGGATGCCAGGCTGGCTCTGCCTCTGGCTTGCTGTGTGACAAAGGCAGCTCCTTTTCCCTCTCTGGGCCCTCTCCCTCTCTGTCTCTCTCTGCACAGAGGAGAGTTGGTCTGAGCTCCAGGGGTGCGCTCTGACCTGCGCGAGCTTGAAATGTGGAGGCAGCAGATAGGCTTGTGGGGCAGGGCTTGGAGTAGCATGCAGGGCAGGAAGCAGCCCGCCCTGGGGCTGGGAACAAACTCTCGCAGGAGAGCAGCAGCTGAGCGGTCCCCACAGCCCCTGCGGACTCCGGCCGCTCACTCTCCCTGGTTTCAGCAGCTGCAGGGACAGGCCTTGGAGTGGGCACCAGTGGCCGAAGTAAAGCTCTCCCTGGCCCCCTGCACATCCAGGTGACAGGCACAGCCGTCTATGCAGTCCTCTTGGATCGGATGCCTGGAAGGCTCCTCAGTCTGAGTGGGCGTGGCAGGGAGCTGCCCTGGTGTTCCTGGACCTCAAGCCGGTCGGGAGCAGGACACTCACAAGCAAGTACTCCAAGCCTGGGCGGCCCCTCCTCGCAGGACACGCCTTCAGAGGGTGATGGAGACCACCTAGCCCACCCTCTCGGGTCTACCAATAAGGCCTTTGGGAGTACAGCTCCAGGCCACCCTGTCCTGGCTGTCTTGGGGAAGTCTCCAACTCTGAGCTGAAGCTTATTGTCTGTGCAATGCAGACGAGGCTCATTCTGATCTTGCAGGACTAAGACTGAATGGGACCACACGCAGGGAAAGCCCCTGCGGAATCACATGGCGCTATGACCAGGTTGGTTTTCACTGGGGAGGTGACCAGGACCCAAATCAGGGCCCTGGACTCCTGGCGTTGCCTTTCCGTGTGACTAGGCTGCTGCCTAAGACTGGCCACTCCACCTCCTAGGGTGTCCCAGGTAGGCCTCCCACCCTGGGCATACCTTTTGCTTTGCTTGTGGCCTTAAACTTTCACAGCTGTGTGCATTTCATTTCCTGGAGCCATTTCCAGCCCCTTAAATCAGTGCTTCCTGAACTCTAGTGTGTGCACGAAACACCTGGGGGGCTTAGGAATGTGCACGTTCTGCTTCAGCAGGTCTGGGATGGCACCGAAGGCCCTGCACTTCTAACAAGCTCCTGGTGTTAAAAGAAAAAATTAACACCTTGAATAAAGTGAGGATTATAGCAATAGGCACAGCGACCACTGCAATGGGGCTTTGCGGTGGGGGAGAGAGTGTGGGCTCAGTTACGGACACAATAAGGAAAAGTGGGAATTTACAGCCGAGGAGCAGGGTGGGGTCAGTGGTTGGAAAATTACTAAGAGGGGACATCAGGGGTAAGGGGGATTCTGGCTAAACTCACCTGGCAGGATTCTAGCTGAAGGCAGATAGGGTAACCAGACATCAGCCGGAGGATGGAGGAGGATGAGGAGCCTGATCAGGCCTTGAGGGTGATCATGTCTCAAAGGCAAGGGGATTCTGACTAAACTGACTTAGCAGCAGGATTTTTGCTAAGGACAGTGCCAGAGACAGAAGTCCAAAAGTCAGGGCCTTGTTGAAAAAGAGTTCGGGAGAGCCTGGGTAGAGTTCGGTCAAGGGGAGAATCTTTTGTTACCAGGTGACGCTGATGCTGCAGCCCCAGGGACCACACTTTTTGCAGAAGACCGTGAACACCTGAGACTCGACATGTTTGGAGCTGACTTCAGTATCTTTCCCTCCACACTGTACCCTGCCCTTGTTCTGTGCTGCCCACAGCCCTGGTCAGCACCACCATCATCCTCTTCCTCTGAGGTACTTTGAAAAAAATCAACTTTATTGAGGTACAATTTACATATGATAAAATGTACCCATTTTAACTGCATTTTGACAATTGTTAAGGCTCATGTAACATCACATGGATGGAGTTCTAGAACTTTCCATTGAGTTCTAGAACTTTCTATGACCCCCAAAAAGTTCCCTTGTGCCCTTTTGCTGTTGCTCTCTCCTGCTCCCAGCCAACCTTCATGAGGACTTTGCTCCTATATTTCTCTCCCATTTATCCCACCTCACTCCCATTGCTGCCAGGCCTTTCCCACTGGTGTGCAAACATGTTCGTGCACCCCTCCCTTGACACACTTTCTTGTTGGAAGAAGGGGTCCTGGGGTTCCCTGTTGCCCCAAGGTAGCTTGGAAGGCAGGGATTGAGTTTTTTGTTTTCTCCTCACATCCTTGGCAGTCAAGAGGCACTTGTTGAAGGAATGAACGTTGAGTTTCACAGCTCCGGCTTTTGTGTTGATTGCGCATTGTTAAACGGATAGATGATTACCTATTTTGAGCGTGATCATACAGTTGTTTCCATAGATACCTGATCATAATGACTAATTAAACAAAAAAGAGTTTCTATCTTATTATCTCTCTGGCATATAAAAAAAAAGTCCAACCTTTTATTCCATTCAAATTTTCTTCTTTTTGGAAACTTTAATAGTCTTTTATGGCTTTAAGAAAGATTGCATAAATAGAAATCAAGTTTCTTCTTTATAATGCGGTTTTTAGTGTTTATTCCCAAAGATGATACTAGGTAAAAATGCCCTACTATCACCATTTCTGAAAGTTCATTCAGTCATTCATCAGACTGATCTGTGGGCACTGGGGAAGGGTTAAGTGGGACACAGTCCAGTCGCAGAGGCATAGAAGCAAAGGGACTCAGAGCTCAGAGTGATATGTGCTGGGATGGAGTTCACCCAGGAGGTGAAAGGAAAAAGAGGAGGAGGAGACATCCCAGAGGAGTCAGTGGGCTCCACAGCTAGACTTTGGTTTTATTTTGAAGGATGAATAGGAGTTTGGAGGTGAGAAGTCTAGATGGGCATGCAGGTAGAAGGAACAGTTTGAGTAAAGACACAATAATAATAGCAAATATTTTTAAGCTACTTATTGCATGCTAGGTACACTTTCAAGGGCTTTGCACCTGTTAAATATTTTAGCCCTCATATAACCCCATGAAGTCCATATTTGTATTCCCATTTTACAGACATAGAGACTGAGGCACAATAAATTTAAACAACTCACTTAAATTCACGTGCCCCAAAACTTGCCCTTGGCATTGCAGGGATCTTTACCTGGGCAGTCTGGCTGCAGAACCCGAGTTCCTAACCACTGTACTCCACCGCACCAGCCATGCCCGCGTGTGCTGTGACGAGGGCACAGGTAGGTAGGGGGTGGGTGCAGAAATGGGACTATTCAGAGGCAAGAAAGGAGAGTCTTTTGGAATTCTGAAAGGTCTCAAATGCCCAGCTGGTGAGTTTGGATATTTCCCTGTAGACAATGGGGAGTCATTTAAGGATTTACATGGCGGGGGAATTAGATCAATTTGCATTCGTGGACGCTTGCCCAGGCTGCAGGATGGCGTATGGATAGCAGGCGCAGAGACTAGAGGAAGAGGGACCATGGAGGAAGCTGTCCTAGCAGGAGCTCATGAGGCCTGACCCGAGGCAGTGTCCTGGGGCACGGGGAGGAGGGGCGGCTGCGAGCACAGGGAATGGACAAGCAGGGAAGGGTCCCCGAGTGCCCAGCTGCTGGCAGCACGCAGGCGCTGCGTTTGGTTTGCTTCCTCCTCGTGGGTTGGCTTTCGTGGGGGTCAGGTTGGCCTGATGGAGCACAGAGCCAAGGTCACAACCAGGCAGGCTTTTCCATTCCAGGGGATGCCTTCCTATGGCCATCACTGACCCTGGCGGTCCCTGGGCTGTAGCATCCCAGGAATGAATCCCTCCTCCCTTTTTGAAACGAAAGGTGAGTGAGGTGGTTCTCAAGCTCTGGTCTGTATAACAGGTGATCGGGCAGCTGTTTAAGTGCAGACACCCAGGTCCCATGACCAGAGGTTCTGCGCGGTGTGTCTGACTCGGGGCCCAGGCACCGGCGTTGGTTACATCTGCCCCATTGTGAGTCAAACAAGGCCTCCTGTGGGGCTGGGGCCAGCAGAGTCCTCTCTGGACGTGAAGGGTGGCATCAGCTAACACCTGCATCCTCCTAGCACTGGTGGAGGAGCCTGTCTCTCCCCAAAGGTGGGCAAAGTTCCCTAGAAAGCCCACCACTACCCCCCATTTCTATTTGGGGGAGGTTTGAGGGTCAAGATCAGCTTGGGTGGAGAGACAAGGAACTTGTCTTAAAGCTGAATTTTCACGCTCTTTTTATTTAGGTCATATGTTTTCTGGTGGTTGGCTTGGAATGTTGGCAGGGTTTAGGGATGGCCACAAGTCACTCTCTGTCCCTGCCACTGCCAGTCATTTCTTCTGGGACACCTTTGCTCATTCTTCCTTCTTCACTCCAGCCAGGGAAGAAATGACCCACTGATCTCCTGCAGTTATCACATTGTGACTTTGTGATACAGTAAAGATTATGTATCTATTTGGTCTCTGTCCCTGGCTCCAGGCACAGAGCTCTTGGGAAGTTCTGGAGTGACAGGAGTGTCTTTTGTTGTTCATAATAAACTTCTTTCGAATATACCTGAATTTATGCTAATGAGGTGACTCTTGCTGGGTTCGTGGTGACTTGCTGGGTCCCTGGACAGCTTCAAGATGGGGGCTGGTGGCCAGAGGAACCAACCACATGATTAGATGGTTATAATGTTCAGCCCCACCCCTGACCTCGCGGGAGTGTCCAATGGCCAATAATTTAATCAATCATGCCCGTTTAATGGAACCTCTATAAAAATGCCAGAATGACTGGCTTCTGAGAGCTTCCAGGTTGGGGAACACATCAAGGTTCTAGGAGGGTGGCACGTCCCAGGAGAGGGTGTGGAAGGAAGCTCCACCAGCCCCCCACACCCATACCTTGTTCTCTGTGTCACTTTCTGTGCCTGTGCATCTGTACCCTTTATAATATCCTTTATAATAAACAGTAATAGTAAGTAAAGTGTGTCCTTGAGTTCTATGTGCCATTTTAGCAAATTATCGAATCTGAGGAGGGGGTTGTGGGAACCCCCCCATCTTTGTAGCCAAGTCCGTCAGAAATGTGGGGATGCAGGGCCCCCAATACTTGCGACTGGCATCTGAAGTGGGAGGGAATCTTGTGGGACTGAGTCCTTAACCATGGGCTCTGCCCTAACTTCATGCAGCGAGTGTCAGAATTGAATTAAATCGCACGACACCCAGTTAGTGCCTGGAAAGTTGGAGAATTGGTTGGTGAGGGGAAGAAAACCTCACCCATTTGGTGTTGGAAGTGTTACAAGTAAAAACAGTTTAGAATCATCAACATCTGTCTTGCCCTCTGCCCTCTGCCCTCTGAGCTTTCCAGGACATGGAATGGATGGTTTTCCTGGGTACCCCGAGCTCAGCTGTGCACCTGGCACCGAACTGTCCCTTGAGAGTCCCAGGAGTCGGAGAATGAATGAATGGAGCCTCCCAGGAGCTCCCTCAATTTCCCAAAGAGACAGAGAAGAAAAAACTGCGTTAATTGTCAAAAAGGTGACAGAAAAGAGTCAAAACGCATGGAATTAGCTACATGCATGTGAAACACAATCCATCCTTCTCTTTATATTGCAGTAATATAAAAAATAGCAATCTCCTCATTGAGCTAGAGAATGGACGCTAACCCCACATGCACAGTAGTGGGATCCATCAATTTTGCACCCTCGGTTGACAAATACTCTGTCTGCTCACCCAGGTAAACCTCCTGTTCACGTTGACAAGTGCATACCTTTGTGTTGCTGGGAAGACAAATGTCTTACTCTCCTTCAGTTATTGGATATATTGGTCACGGTCAGCTATGGTTTCTTTCTTGGTAAGTGCCGTTATTGGAAAAAGATGTGAAAATCAAAGTCTGTGTTCGTATTTCTAAGAGTTTGACTCAGCCAATCTAAAAATCATGTGTACATTCGAAATGTGGGGGTACTTCGAGTAGAAGACAGTATGACCCTGAAGGTATTGACCCATGCTTTGGAACACCAACAACGTGTCATTTATTTGTTTCTTATTCTTTAATGATGTTGTCAAAATCGTGGGATCCAGTGCTTCAAGTATTTACTTATCCTCAATAATTAATCTGTATAGAAATGATGCTAATGTGGATAAAGAAAATAATATGGTTTCCAGCCAAGATAAGCATAATTTGAAATTTGTGATGGATGAGCTAAAATTTATTATTTTAACGTGCAAGGAGTTTAAGGCAAATCGGGAAATGTTGAGGACCCTCAGAGCAAGATTTGCAAGTTATGAAATGGGATAAAAATCATGCTCCTTCATTATCTGTGCCAACATTTTGCAGAGGAGAATCATTCACACAGCACAAACAGGAGTTTTTTCTTTGTAAAAAAAATCTCTGTAAAAATTCCGAAAACACAGAAGAAGTAAAGCGCATCTGAAATCATTGCAATTGCAGGGAGTGTGTGTGTGTGGGGGGAGAAGATATTGATTTCTTAGTAAAACTGTCACTAACAAATTATTATCTGCTCACTTATAACAGCTTGAGGAAACGAGAACATACCTGAACTTCAGAGTTAAACATATTTTATTTCTTGAAAAACAGTGTTTATCGTTAAGGAGTCATGACAAGTATATTTCATCTGTGAATAAAGGCAATTTGGAGGGAGTTGCTAGAAGCCATATTCTAGCTTATGAATCTGTTGATGTCTATAGAAGTCAACAAATTCAAAATAAAATCAGCAGAAAAATAAAACCCGAAACATTGCAGAGCATGGCAGATGAAATCAATTTTTCCTGATCCAGTGACATGTGACATGGACATCACTGGGCAGCGAGAAGACGACTGAAGTTTATGTAGCAAAATCTCAATCACTATCTCAGTTATAGAGACTCTTGGATGCTGCTCATATTGGAAAGATGACTGAGACCAGCTTATATATGGTCGTAAAGACAACTGCAGCAAACCAAGGCAGAATTCATCACACAGGTGGCCAAATCCACAAGGGAAGGGTTGACAAATGTGCAGTGTGCTTTAAGGAGGAAGAACCAACACTATGTCGGCAGACTGTGTCGCATCCTTTGCACTTTGCGATGCTGAGGCTTTTGGAGAAAAACGAAAAAACCGTGACATGCTTTCGTTGTGTTCAAGTCTTTGTTCGATGCTATCCATTCATCTGTGAAAAGATTGGCGATCGCCCAAAACACACGGAACAGGAGTGGCGGAGCAACACGCGGGACGCTGGGTAGTTTGCTGAAAACACACTGGGCTGTAGGTGCATCACCAGGCTCGATCTGCCCTGAGTGAGCAGCTTCCTGCGATTATCGAAACTTGGGAAGCGGCATTAAACGGCGATCAGACACACAGGTGGCCCATGAATGGAGAATTCCTTTACACGTGCTAAATGTTACAGTTTTTTTTTTTTCCAATGTGCTTCAATGTGAAACCATAGACATGTTTTCATTGCCTTCGAAAGTAAAAGCGATCTTTCGCTGTTTATCATCTCAGAGAAATGATGACGATTTCAAAACCATTTGGTGGAGAGCAAAGGAAACTTGCCAAAAACTAATCTCAGGAGCTCAAAGGAAAAACAAAACAACAAAAAAACCTCCCCTTCAGAGAAGAAAAATTCTGGTGTGGGGCAGAGTGTGTGTGTGTCTGTGTGTGGAGGGAGATGACGGAAATTCAGATAGTGAATTTTTCCAGCAATATCCCGCTTAGAAAGATTTGGTTACTGTATTATTAAATTTAAATGCAGTTTACAGTGAATGATTAGAGCAAAAGAAAGTACATTTTACAGCCACTGTTTAAATGCAATGAACCAATAGTTGAAGGAATGGCCAGATGTATGGGGTAAATATGCAGACTTGTTGTAAGAAAGATCCTAGAACTTCAGTTTCACCCAAACTCCACGAAGCTCAGCCTCTGCCAGGATCGCCGGTCTTAGCTGGTGGCTTCACACTGTCACCCAGCAAGTGCCAGCCTCTCGGCTCTGCACATGGCCCTGACTTGGCCATGCCCTGTGGCAGGCGAGGACGTTCATTTTCCACCCTATGTCAGGTCTGGTGACTGATGTTGAAAATAGCTTGGTAGGTCCTCATTCCAAAGCAAAGGGAAAGGACACAGCTCGGTGGTACCGCAGAGAACTTTCAGGCACTGTCTGAGAGGTGGGTGGGCTCTACAGATCCCGTCTCACCTCCAAGGAGCTGGCCCTGGGATGGGCCCCATTTCCTCCCACTTCACCTTCAAACCTTAACTCACAAGTCCCCAAATTGGCTGTCCCAGTTTCAGCTGAATCAGGTGTGGTCGTGGGAATAACATAATAGAAATAACCATGTTATTTTGTGAAAACATTCACAGGTTATTAAAAAATAAACAAGTCTCTTGGAAAACAGTCAGCTGGAAACATCTCGTCGACCTCTCTCAGGTCTGCTGGTGGAGAGGGGAGTCATCCTGTGTGCAAATATATAGTCGCCCTCCGATGTCAAACAGATCAAATTCTGCTGAATGAATGAATGAATGAATGAGTGAAAGGCAAGTAAGTGTCCAGGATGGCTGTGGGCAGGAAGGACGGGTGAGCTGGGGACCAAAGGGGAGTCTGGGTGGCATTGCAAGACTTGCCCAACCTCCTTTCCACAGACTCAACATTTTGGGTCCATCTCCTTCGAGGATGCTGCCTGAGGCTCTAGGTGGTGGCTGCCACTAGAGGCACACAGCAGAGTCAGAGGGAGGATGTGGCGGGGTCTACTGCTTCTGACATCCTACTTTTCCATTTGCGGTGCCTGCCCATGTGCCTAGGCACGTAGCTCGTCACTCCACTGCCTCCACCTGCAGCTGCCTCCTCCCCCAGAAGCCATGTGGGACCTGAGGGTGCCCTGAAAAGAGCGTTGAGGAGGTGGGAAGCCTGGATCCCGCCTCTGTCCTTGTCCCATAACCCCTGGGGGCCTCAGCTCCACCAGGTGGCATGTGGCCTGCCAAGGTCTCCACCTCTTGCCGTTTCATCTGTGGTCTGCTGAGGTGTCAAACTACAGTGGGGGAGAACCTCCTTGGGAGCACTGACCCTGTACCTTGTCAGCTGGGTGGGGACACTGGACTTGTCTGAGCCTCAGTGTCTTCAACTCTAAAATGGGAATAAAATAATACTGTCCTGGAGGATGGCAGTGAGCCTCAAGTGAGATGACAGACTAAAAACACCTTGTGGGCTACAAATGTGAGGCTTTATCGTCCCAACAAACTTCCCCTCCCCGGGCTTTTGTTTCCCCATCTTGCATAGGGTTGCAGATAAAATGCAGACCGAATAAGCACGAAGTATAACTATGTCCCAAATATTGCATAGGACATACTTACACACTATAAAATTTGTTGATCTAAAATTCACATTTAAGTAAGTGTTCAGTATTTTTATTTGCTAAATCTGACAACTCTACCCCTACAGGTGAGTTCAGGCTTCTCTCAGGTGACCCTCACCACCCCCTCAGTTGATTGGGAGAAGAGAGGTTTATTTATACCTCATTGTCCCTGCCTCTGGGAGGGAGAAACCACTGGGCTTCAGGGGCTGATTGGGCCACTATTTAGATTGCTGCAAGGAAGGTGGGGGTAGGGGACTGCTTCTCTCAGGGCTAAGGACAGCCTTTGTCCTCTAGGTCCCTGGTCGGTGATCTATTAGGAACAGGGCCCCATAGCAGGAGGTGAGTGGGGAGCTAGCAAGTGGAGCTTCATCTGTATTCACAGCCGCTCCCTGTGTCTTGCCATTCCCCTGCCACCCGCTTCCAAGGAAAAATTGTCTTCCATGAAAACTGTCCCTGGTGCCAAAAAGGTTGGGGACCGCTGCTCTAGGTAACTATTAAAAACTATTTTTCCTGACACACATGTTGAAGTATTTAGGGAAAAGTATTCTGTTGTCTGCAATTTACTTTGAAATGCATTATAAAAATAAGATGGATTTATGGCTGGATACAGGGAGGGCTGGATGGATGGTTACGTGATAAAGTATAATAAAATGTTCACGTTGGGGAAGGTCAGGAAGAGGTATATATTCCTTCATTGCAACATTATTTCAACTCTGATGTATGCTTGGAAATTTTCATAATAAAATGTTGGGGAAAAAAATTTCCACTAATTAAAAAAAAAATCCACTCATAGAAAAATTGGAAAATACAGAAAAGTGAACCCTCCAGTCTCCAATAATCCCACAACTCAGCAATATCCTTGCTGTATTTCCTTCCTGTCTTTTTTTATGTACTTGTCGCTGTTTATAAATTTGGGATCGTTCCATATATATATTTCTTCATTCCTGCTTTTATCACACACCAACCGCAGTTACCAGTTTTTGAGTGTTTATAATGTGCCAGGCACTGTGATAAATCCCTTACATAAATGATCTCATTTAATCCTTGTGTCGCACTGACAGCATTTCTCCCATGCCAATAAACAAAGTCTACAAGCTTCGTTTATAATAGTTACGCGGTATTCTGTCACATGGAATTATTTAACTATTATTGGAAATTTAAGTTGTTTCCCCATTTTTCACGATTATAAACAAACCCTCTGAAACGCCCTTGGCAGCTCTGTCCCCTATTCCTTGGGACAGCTTCCTAGCCTAGTACATCTCTGGCTCTATCATGCACTAAATAAAGAATCCCCACTCCCCCAATGTCCTTCCCAGGCTATCTCTTGGGGCCTCTCAGAGGCTCCCTCGGCCCATTTGGGGCTGGAGGCCACACTCACTCAGTCACAGCCACACCCAGGTGGCCCACAGCAGGTTAGCACCAGTGAACACAGTGGCTTCAGCCCTCTGCCCGCTGGAGAGATGGGCTTGTTGGGGAGGGAGGATGGGCATGTCCAGTGGGGGATCAGTGGCCCGAGGCTTGTGGGCGGGGAGCAGGGGTTAGAGGACATCCTCTGGAGGGGATGGGGTCTAGACAGAAGTGATCATCATCAAAGAGCAGTAGGGTTTTAAAATTCCTACTTTTAAATTAGTTTTTATAGTTGAATGTGCCCTTTCAATCCCATTCTGTCTGCTGGTATGGCCAATCCCCAATATTTAGAAGAATTTTCTGTTTCTTTATCTCTATTTTAAACCTGAAGTTTCAAATCGAACCGCTGTCTCGGTGCCAGGCGCTAACGGGAGACAGACAACCTGACACGCTCAGCAATTCCCTGCTCTGCCCTAGCCAGGGCGGGGGTGAAGCCCTGGAGCCAAAAGCACCTAGGCTGAAACCCCAACTCTGCCAGGTGCTCCAGGTGACCTAGGGCACATCAGTTCTCCCCTCTGAGCCTCAGTTTCCCCATCTATAAGGCAAAGGCAATGCTTTCTGTTTCCCAGGGATTGCTGGGGGTGGTGACACGGGACAGAGAAGGTGTAGGGCCCAGGGCACGGCGAGTGCTGAGTGGGACTTGCTGTCCTCTCTCCCAGCTTCCGTGGGGAGGTCGCCTGGACTCGCAGACTTGGCTCCACTCCATCTCTGCACGTCTCTCTTCCCTGGAGCCCGAGTGGAATGTTTTCTCTTCCCTCCTCTCTTTCCTGTGACTGTCTGTGGGACTCCTCCAGTGTCCTGGGCTCCCCCGGGGCGGCTGCCCGTGGCTCACAAAGCTGTTTCCAATTTGAAGGCCGTGCATCTCACCCCTGAGAGCACAGCCGCCTTTTTGATGGAACTAATGATGATCTAGGGCTTGGGGGCCCCAGACCTCCCCAAACTGAGATAAATCCTGCCTCTGCGCAGACAGGAGGCCTCCAGCCCGCATCTGATCCCCTCATCCAGGCTGGACCGGGAGGGGAGGCGCCGGGAGGGGAGGCGCCGGTGGGAGCCCCCTCCTGGCTGGGCCCAGGGAGACAGGAAGAGAAGGATTTTTCCAAGCCTCTGAAGAGGGTTCCACCACCCGGTGGGGGAGGGTAGCAGGCTCCTGAAAGGGCCTCTTATAAGGACGCCTTGTCCCATCAAGACCCAGGGCACGGCTGGAGCAGCAGGGAGCTCATGCAGGCCAGCCCGTTTGTCAGATTCAGTTCTGCGAACTGACCCTGGTACCTTCCTTGCACCACTGGGGACTCAGGAAGGAATGAGATATAGTTTCTGTTCCCAGGAGCTCATGGTGAGACAGGGATGGGCAAACCAATGACCCCAATACTGTGTGTGTGGGGGGGGGGATGGCAATAGTGGGGACCCCAGGGGCTGTGGGAGCATGGCAGACAGGACCTGACAGCCTGCAGAGACCGGGAGGCTTCCTGGAGGAGGCAGCCCTGATCTGGGCCTTGTGCAGGTCCCACCTGGAGCAGATGATGTGCCCCACCCATGGAGAATTAAAAACAAGAAAGGATACTAAGCCCTAAACCATGAAACTTATGCATAGGCCTAAGTTAAAACAGCTTCTTTCTAGATTTTCTGATTGGAAAATTTTAGATAAGCTCATCAATGAAACTTATTTATTTATTCATCGGTTCTGCTGTTGCCATGTGCATACGCTCGGGTAAGCTGTCCAGCACCGGCTACGTGGAGACCCTGGGCAGAAAATGTGAGTGTGGACATTTCACTGGAGGGACTAAGAACAGGCAGCAGGTGTCAGGGCTGGCGATGGCTGGAGTTCTGGGTGCAGGGGGTGGTGGTGGAGGTGTTCCCCAGGCAGGAGGCGCCACTCAGGTGGTAACGGACCCCGGTAACTCTATGACCGTTCTCTGATCCACGAGTGACTCCGGGGCAGGGAATGTATCATTTCTACTGCCCGGACCAGGCCGAAGGAGGCAGGAGCTGGGACAGAGTGGGCATTATCAAAGGTCTGTCTAAGGGCAGATGGAAGAGGGGCCCAAAAGAGGCCACACTGGGGTCTGGGTTTATCTGGTGAAGGATGAAGAGCCACTTTCACGTAGCGCTTTCCGGGCTCCTCCGAGAAACCTTCCCTGACCATGACTCTGACCGTGGGATTCCCGAGGGTGACGAGTATCTCTGGGGCTCACTGTGCCTCTGAGCCAGCCACTGGACGTGGAAGTGGTGGGGCAAGACTTTGAGAGGCTGGAGGGCCAGTGGTGAGGGGCAGAATGACCTGATTTTCCCAGAGGACACCACTCCCTGGACAGGGCAAGCCCCCAGCCAGCCCCACTCTTCCCAGCACCCAGCCCTCCCCCCTCACTCCCTAATCTTTCGCTTCCTCCTCCTTCCCCCTGCTCCTGGCTGCCTGTATTCCACTTCGCATTGCTTTAAAAACATAAAAGGAATTCATTAAAAACAAGTTTTAAAATACTTAGTATTTAAAATAAATAATTAAAATGGTATTCATTTAAAAACTGAAAATTAATCCAGACTTAACAGGAAGAAAGAACTTAGCATTCGTTTAAAAACTTTAACAAAAATTTAGTATTCATTTACAAACTTAAAATGAACTCGGGCTTCAACAAAGAACTTTCTGGAGATCTAACCTAGCTGAGGTTGAGCTCACTTGCCCCCCAGCAAAGGGCTGTGAATTTCATGCACAGATGTGACCCCTGGGGTGGGGGCGGGGAGGCAGGAGCCCACCTGTGCCGCTCCCAACCCCCCTCCCTGTGCGCGTGTGTGGGGGGAGGGGACTCCATAAGGGACTCAGTGCCTCTGGCTGGGGTCCGCCTCTCAGCCACCTGCTTCCACCCCCACCTGCATGACCTAGTTTTCTGAGCCCTGTCGCTTTTTAGAAGAGGCTCTAAGAGGCCTTCATCCAGGCGGGTGACGACTCTTTGCAGAAGCCGAGGAAGGGCTGAAGGTTGTGGGGGTGGGGCAGAGCTCTGCCTGGGGCCTTGCTGCGGGCCTGGGCCTCCCTCCTTGTCCGGCGCTGGCACTTTGCGCAGGTTCTGTCGGGAGAATCCCTGCCCTGGAAGCCCCTCTCGCCTCTCCAGGTAAGGGGTGGTGGCCCTGGCCTCCTCTGAACTGGGAGTCCTGAGAGCAGGGGCCGTCCTGGCTTGTTTTTGAGGCCAGTTCTTAGCGCAGGGCCTGGGAATACAGTAGGTGCCCAATAAATATTTACAGTGTTGCACTCTGTGCCCAGCAGCCCCTCTCTGTTCATCAGCCTTGGCCCCAGATCGTGGGCTTTCGGGGAGGCGCCTGGGCCGGGAGAAGGAGTGGGGGTGGGGAAGGGGTGTGCAG
>VBSM01002153.1:26655565-26684269 GCA_008086735.1 Cheirogaleus medius | reverse complement strand
TCATGTGGAGACTCCCTGAATTTCTGCCCTGTGACAGAGTGACTGTGCTCCTATTCTCCTTCTAACCCTGTGGGGTGACATGAAATTCTTACCTGTGCCTGCCTGGTCCTATATCAGGTAACCCTATGGGGTGAGCATGAGGGCGTGTCCTCTTCCCTCCTCCTGTACCTGCCCCGTGGCGGGGTGGATGGCATACGTCTTCCGTCACCCGGCCCCGGCTCTTCCGTCACCCGGCCCGTGCTGGTGCAAGTGGTCCTCCTGGGTGCAGGTGGCGAGGGGCTGCGCTGTCTGTAGCCACTTTAATAACAATAATAAAATCACTCTCAGCCGCCTGCTCTTTATTATCACCTTGTGCTGGAATTCCGAGTGACGTCAGCGAAAACAGCCCCCTCCTTTTGCAGCGTGTGCCACGTGCTGGAGGCTCGTCCACGGCTGGCAAGGATTCTTCAGCGTGCGATCAGTTTCTGATAGATTCGGCCCTGCCCAGGGGGAGACGGAAACGGACCTGGAGGGGTTCAAGGGGCACCAAGTGGCTGAAGTGTCAGTCCAGGAGGGACGACGCTTCTCTGCTTACATCCCTCCAAGGGCTCCCCGCCATGATATCCGACAGGGGCCAGGGAAAAGGCCCTGAGTGGCCTTGTGGATGGCGACAAGGAGTTTGGACTTTATTATAATCACAGTGGGAAGCTCTTGGAGGGTTATAGGCAGAGGAGGGCTGTGATCTGATTTACATTTGGGAAAAATGGGATTGCTCAAGAAGCTGAAAACAGAGGTGGGCTCAAGTGAGACTCCAGGACAATGCTCTCTCGTTCTTTCCACAAGGGCTTTTTGAGTGTCCCATGAGGGCCAGGCTCTGTGCCAGCTATAGGGGTGTCATTGTGCAGTGCGTGGCCCGGAGGGAGAGACAGACATTAATTCAGTGATTGCAGCAACATCGACACACTGACCAGTGCCGGCGGGGGAGACACGAGAGAGTCCAGGGTGGTCAGGGCTCAGTCGGGATGACCGTTCCTTGAAGGATGATCCCAGTAGGCTAATTAGCTAATTAGCTGAGTGCCAGGAGAGCAGGGTGAGAAGCTTGTCCAGAGGCCTGGAGGCAAGAGGGGACTGGGGAACCCCAGGAGCTGAAAGAAGACCAGTGTGTTCACGGTGAGGGGTCCCTCGGGACCAAGAGCTGCTGGGGCCCCTGCAAGGAGCAGGGCTCCCTGGGGTCACACCAAGCCATGTCCAGGGGCTCCATCTTTATCCCTGGAAAGCATGGAAGGGCCTTAAATGGAAGGAAGGGGCCCTGATTGATGTTGTGTTTTACAACATAGTGTAAATGCCAGCAAGAAAGTCAAAGCCGGAGCCAGCCTGGGCCCGCTGGGTCTGGCTACCCCTATAGGAGTCACAGAGCAGGCCCGTGGGGACTCAGACTCCCAGGCTCCAAGTGGCAGAGCCGAGACAGCTGTGGGAAAGGTATGACCCCGGGCGGTGCGTGGTTAGTCTAGCAGGATCCATGGGCACGGCCCCCCGTGGGCACCAGGGTGCGGCCCAGCCCTCTGGCATGAAGGCGCCAAGAGCTGTGAGCTGTTCCTTCTGCATCCACGGGCGACCGCAGCCTTTGGTCTTGATAAGTAGATTATGTTGATTCATGGCCTTGGACTTCAAGTCGCAAAACCACAGTCTGGCTCAGGGTATTTCACTGGGGATAAAGAGATAGCTGGTCAAAATACAGCAATGAATCTTCCCCGCCTTGATCACGGGAAACTCCGTCAAGTCGGTGCTATGTTCGCCTGGCCCTAGAGAGGGCCGCTTTTCTGCTTGGCTCCAGCTGTATGCAAAAAGCAGCTGGAGGCAGGAACTCAGGTGGGTTGGGTGGGAAGTGAGAATGCCTCCTATTGCCATGCAGCTCAGCAAGGCTTGTTGTTGGTTTTTTGTTTTTTCATTTTAAATAACGGCTTTATTGAGCTATAATTCACATACCATGTAATTCATCCATTTAAAATGTATTAATACAATTCAGTGGATTTTAGGATATTCACAGGGTTGTGTAGCCATCGCTACAATCGAATTTAGAACATTTTCATCACCCTCCAAAAACACTCATTAGCAGTCTCTCTTCCTTCCCTCCCCCACCCCAGCCCCTGGCAACCACTTATCTATTAACACTTTCTGTCTCTGTAGATTTGCCTATTCTGGACATTTTATATAAATGGAATTGTCCAATAAGTGAGTGGTCCTTTGTGACTGGCTTCTATCACTTAGCATAATGTTTTTCAAGGTGCACACTTGTAGCATGTAGCAGTAGTTCATTTCTTTTTACTGCCAAATAATATTCCATTGTATGGATATACCATGTCTTATTTATCCATTTATCACTCACTTGATGGGCACTGGATTATTTCTACTTTTTGGCTATTTTGAATAATGTTGCTATGAATATTTGTGTCCAAGTTTTTGTTTGAACATACGTTTTCATTTCTTTTGGGTATGTGCCTAAGAGTGGAATTGCTGGGTCATATAGCAACTGTATGTTTAACATTTTGAGGAAAAACTAAACTGTTTTCCAAAGTGGTTGCACTATTTTACATTACTACCAGCAGTATTTGAGGGTTCCAATTCTTCCATGTCCTCACCGACAATTGTTATTATCTGTTCCTTTTATTACAGCCATCCTACTGGATAGAAGTGATATCTCATTGTGGTTTTGATTTTCACTCACCTATTGACTAATAACGGTGAGCACCTTTTCATGTGCTCATTGGTCATTTGTAAATCTTTTTTGGAGAAATGTTAAATCAGATCCTTTGCCCATTTTTTAAATTGGGTTGTCTTTTTATTATTGAGTTATAAGGGTTCTCTATATATTATTATTATTATTATTATTTTTGGAGACAGTCTCGCTCTGTCACCCAAGCCAGAGTGTAGTGGTGTCAACATAGCTCACTGCAACCTCAAACTCCTGGGCTCAAGTGATCTTTCTTCAGCCTGAAGTAGCTGGAAGTATAGGAGTGGGCCATGATGCTTGTTTAATTTTTCTATTTTTAGTAGAGATGGGGTCTTGCTCTTGCTCAGGCTGGTCTCAAACTCCTGAGCTGAAGTGATCTTTCTGCCTTGGACTCCCAGAGTGCTGGGATTACAGGCATGAGCCACTGTGCCCAGCCCTCTATATATTATTGATACAAATCCCTTATCAGGTATGTGATTTGTAATGTATCTGGTGGGCTGTTTTGAACCCTGCGGCTCATCTCCTGGTTAGATGTGTTTCCTGCTTTTCTTTTCCTTGTAGTAGAATTCAAAGTACTAAATGTAGAAGGAATGATGGACTTTCGAATCACCATTTGGCAAATGCCACAATAATCATTATTTTAGGCAAGAATCACTAATGGATGTTAAAATGGTTGGACAAAAAGTATGTGAGAAACAGGATGGTTACATAGTCTATAAGTATTTCCCCACAGGATACTTATTAATAACAAAGGGGAAAATAGTAACTTTATACTGCAGAAACTTGGCAGACAACATCTTAATCCAATAGTCAAAATTAATATGATATTGGGGCAAACTGACATCATGGTACCTCTTACTATAACGCACTGAGAAAGATACAATTTGACTTTTGTGGTTTTCTTACCCAAAATGTCTGAATTTAATTGTGAGTACACATCAGACAAAACCAAATGGAGGGTTATTCTAGAAAGCAACTGGCCAGTACCATTCAGAAGTGTCAAGGTCAAAGACTGAGGAAGTGTTCCAGATGAAAGGAGACTGAGAGCTGGATGATCCTAGATTGAATCCTGAACCAGGAGAGGGACAGAGTGGGACAAGTGGGGACAATCAAATTTGAATTTAAACTCGAAATTCAAATAAGTAGATTAGGTCACATTATCTCCTGATTTTGATAATTGTGCTGTGTAAGTTGGTGACATTGGAGAGCCTGCATAAAGGGTATATAGGAATTCTTTGTAGTATTTTTGCAACTTTTTGGAAAGTCTGAAATTATTGCAAAAGGAAAAGTTAACCACAACAACAACAACATCATAATTATGCCTTCAATGGTTTCTCATTGCCTAAGGGAGGAGTCCCAGATTCCTTAGCCAGATGGTCACCAACCTTGCTGACCTTGCTACGACTCACCTGGAGCAGGTCTGTAGCTCTGGAGCACGCAGAGGGAGGCTGCTGTTGTTCTGCGTGCAGTGGGGGCCCTGGGAGGGTCTCCGCTGGGAAAGGCCACAGTCAAGTCAACTGAGTCTTGGGAGGTGGATTTGCTCGGACATAGAGAAATCAGTTGAGAAATCCCTGCAGTTGTCCAAAGCGAGTGACCTTGAAGGCTTGAACCAAGGGAAAGTGGAGAGAGAGGGGGTGAGACATACTCTAGAAGCATCTGGGAGGTGAAATCAGTCAGACTTGGTGATGAAATGCAGAGGAAGAACACATGGTGGATACAAGGGTGACTTTATTACTGCCACTGGATAACTGAAGCCAAGAGAGCAGGTGCCATTTGAGTGATTGCCCAATGGGTAGGATGCTTCGCATTTATCCCTCTAGCTGTATTCCCTATGCCTCTCCACCTGCTCTGTGCAGGGAAGGCTCACCTCCATGGAGTGTAGTACTTGGGCTCTCTCTGGCTTCCAGTGACATTTAGCCAAGGAGCTTAGATGACAGGCAGAGAGGGAGGCTGGAACTCTCCTCCCCCAACGCCTGCTCTTCCTCATTGGGCAGTGGCTGCGTTCACCTAACTGCAACAGCCTTTAGTTGCACGCCCCACTCCTATGCTGCTGTTCTTGCTGGCTTTTGGTGACAGCTGCCCATTCATGCATGGACAACGGGGGTGTAATGGCCAATCCTTGGGTGTTTCACTGTCCTTCATCCAACATTGCAAATGGTGAGTCTTTGGGGGAAGAAAGGTGGCTAAGATCTGGCTTTTCTCCACCATCCTAAATAGAAGTCCCTCTGCCTCTGTGCTAGACATGGCCCTAGCAGCCCTGTGTGTGCTCCATGACCCCATGGTATCCTCAGTGGGACTGGTGGAGGATGGGCACTCGACCAGGCCAATCAGAGTCATCCGCTGGGATAGTTCAGCATGAAGAGATGAAGTCCTTGTGAGTGAGCCTTAGAGACAAATGCCCCTTGGGCTGGGCTGTACCCTGAACCTCCTTAGCTGCAGAAGATACCCCAGACCCTTTCATTGCTTGGGCTAAGTTGCATTGACTTTCCATCACCAACAGCCTAAAGCATATGACAAACACAGCTGTTCCCCAGGGCGGCAGTGCCATGGGCCAACGTCCTATGTGCAGGTGGAGACAGACACCTGCTTGGGAGGATAATCAGCCCCTTACTGTGTGTGTCGGTGCCTATGGGCCTGCAGGTAGAGCTGCCCCTGCCCTGGTTGTATTTTGGAGCCTAAAATATGTCTAGGCTGGACATCGGGATTGAGGAGTCAGCAGACACAGTGGGGACTTGGAGCCACTGAGTGGGCCGGATCTGACACGGTATGAAACATGCTCCCAGGAGCCAGCCTTCCAGGTACCCACTTCACAGGGGCCTTGGCTGCATGTGCTGCAGGAAATACTACAGCAGCGGTTTTCAACCCTTGCTCTACCTAGGATCATCTGAGGAGTTGAATAAAATACTGATGCCTAGGCCTTCCCCCCAGGCCATTAAATCAAGATCTTTGGACGTGGAGCCTGGGCATTAGCATTTTATTAACACCACCCCCCCATGATCTTAGTGCATAGCCCTGGTGTGCAGGAGCCAGCTGGTCACTGCTCCTTTTGCAGCTGTGTGTAGACCTGGCATGGGGCGAGGCACTGCAGGAAGCGGGTGGGCGCAGACAAAATGCAGCAGGTTCCTTCTGTGTGCACTGGGCTCCAGGATCCAGCACAGGACGCTCACACAGCCATCAGAGAGCAGAGCAAGGCAGCACGCAGTTATTCTACTCTGCCATGCCCATGCTCACTGCTTCGCAAGGCCCCAGGAATGGGGAGACTGGGGGGACAGAGAACCTATTCACTAGTGATAATCCCACACCATGCCCAGTGCCTGGAGCCTGCCACTGTTTGACCCTCACCCCCTCAACCCTGTGGGGTCCTGGGTGGAGCGTAGGGTCTGAACCTTAGCTCTGAGCTCGCAGGTGTTAAAACATCGTCCTAACTGCAGAGTCCTGGTCAGATGTGAGATCACAGCGCTTGTCAGAGCACAGGGCTTGTGACAGGATTTTTGGTGGGTCACAAATGCTTGATGTAAAAAGCCTTTTGTAGCTGCAGGCCAAGGACCCACAGTCCAGTCCTGCCCGCTTGCAGCTGGAAGCCACCACGTCCGATGACACATGCAGGGTGGACATCCAGCCAGTCCCGCCTCTTGTCTCTGCTGCAGCCTCGGGGATCCTGTGGCTTCCAGGGACCCTGGGACTCAGTTGCCGCTGCTGCAGCTCCTTCCCTACTCCACTTCCTCCCTTTCTTCCTCCTGGGGCTTGAGGCTGATTGAACTTGGCCCCCGCCTCACCTTCTAGGAGCTCCCAGTCTGGTGGAGGAGGCAGATGCCAAACCCGAAGACCTACAGTGCCGCATGAGCGGTGTGTCTTAGGTATTGACGGGTGACTGTTCCCGCTGCCTTCCCCTCCTGGAACCCCTTAGAGGCTGGCTTTCCCATTACCTCCGTGGCAAAGCCATTTCTGGCTCCTCCAGGTACAGGTGGCTGCTCCTCCTCTGTCCCGCCAGGGCTGGGCGGTGCTGCGCAGCTCCACCTGCGCGGCTCTGGTCTACTCAGGGTCTCCTCGCCCCGGCGCCCCACTCGGTTCCAGGCCCTTGGAATGCAAGAGGTGCCAGGAACTGTGCTGTGAAGGTGACTCTGATGCCAGTGTCCTGGGGTAAAAATCCATTGTTTTAAGAACTGGCACCAGATTCTGCTTAGAAGGAAATCCTCCTTGTTTAGGAAAATGAATCAGATGCCCCTGGGTAGAAGGCAGGACTGCGAGGGCTGGGCTGTTCCGCTTTGACAGTGGGCAGGGTTTCAAGGGCAGGAGGTGGGAGGGGGGAATGCCAGGGCAGAGGCGGCAGAGAGACATCTAAGGAGAGGGATTTAATAGGTTCCTGTGATTGCAAGCTGATCCCCGTGTCTCTCCAACCATCAGTAAACCTTCTATCCACGCAGACGCCTGGTGTGAGCGGGTTTGGGTGGAAACTGGGAAGAGGAGTTTTACATCCAGTGACTGTGCTGGAGGACTGAGGCATCTCTTGCAAGAAGCTGAGACTGTCCCCAAACTGAAATTCAGAGGAGGCTGGGCTCCAGGTCACGGGACTGTGAGATGTGACCAGTGCTGCCTCCATGACAAGACATTGCAGCCATCTGGGACGAGAGTTCGGTCTGCCACCACCCTCAGCCTGGGGTGGGCGTGAATCTTTCTGCCCCAGCCCTGCACGGTGGATGATGGCCCCACCCACGTCAGCTGCAGCACCAGCCTATGGGTCTCGGGCAGCCGTGGCCTAGAGGAGCAGGGACACTTTGCACTTGGCCTCTTGCGCTGGCCATGGCAGCCAGGCAGGTGGGGTGGAGCTGCTAGATTCCCTCCACGGGGCCCTTCAAAGCTCCCCTCCACCTGCCACGTGAGGGGAAGAAGAGTGGTTCCAAAGGGACACGCTTGACGTCTACTCAAAGCTGCTTAGGAAGTGGCGATCGCAGCCTCATTCCTTGACATGTGCCAGACCAGTGTCCCTGGTGAACAAACAGGGAGGTTTTCGAGACACAAATCAATAGTAGAATGAGGGGGGCATTGAAGCAAGTCGGCAGCTCCAGATTTATTTCTTGGGAAACATTTTTCCATTGAGTTTGTTAATAAACCCATGGTGGCTGGAGCAGCGGGCGTCGGCCAGCCCCACACATGCCGGGGGTGGGGGGCGCAGGTAGGGGTAAGTGCTGCCCACCAAGCCACAGGGCCGCCTGGAAATGGCCTTCTCTCTCCTGCTCTCACAGAGGTGAGGCCTCTGGCTTCTTCCGTGGGGGAGCATGTTCATACACTCACTTATATAGTCACTCAACGAACATTCACTGTGCACCTACCATGTCATGACTGTGCCTGGCACTGGGTTCTCAGAGTGAACCAGCTATGACCCCTGCCCTCGGGGGGTCGGCATCCAGTAGGGAGATAGACGAACATGGAAATGGACAGTTACAAAACAGTGTGGACGTGCGTTGGCAGATGTGGCCTCAGAGGTTCTGGGTCCTCCGAGGAGGCACCTGACCCAGAAGGGGTGGAGCTGGAAGCTTCCTGAAAGAGATGTTGAGATGCCCAGTCTTAAAGGATGATGAGAAGGAGTTGGCAGAGGTTGGAGGCCATGGATGGAGGTAAGAGCCAGCTTCGCAATGGTGAGCCAGCTGCTCAGGACCACCTGGGTGTGCAGGCCCACTGAGGTCCAAAGGCACCATTGCTCAGACCTCTGTCCTGGCCCAGTTGGTGGCTGGGCCCCTCACAGGCCAGGGAGGTCCTGGCGTGGAGGGGGCAGGGCTGCCTTCCTGATCACGCACAAACACCTCTGACTCTCTGCAGCTGGGCTGAGCTGGGGCCCCTGGGGCACTTCCATTATCCTGAACACATCAGGGTCTATAATTTCAGATATAGAAACCAACTCTCTGGCTGGTGTAGGCAGGTGAGGAATTTATTCAAGGCTCCTACATAGCTTGTGGAATCTCTGGGAAAGCCAGAGTGCTGGGCTTGTAAGCCGCACCACCAGCAGTGGGGCCCCACACCCCACCACGGAATGCTGGGGTGGGCATGCTGAGCCGGCCCCCCACGGGAGTCTGACACCAGACTTGGTGCTGCCTCCAGCAAGTGGGTGTGGGACCCCACCCCTCACCACCCAGAATAGACATCTACCTCCCAGGTCACCTGGCAGGTGCATTGATAGGTGGAGCCCAGGACACACGATGAAGCCTTAGCTGCAAGGGAGTCTGGAAAGGTGGATGTCATTTAGAAGGTGGGGAATTGCCCAGGCCTAGGAGGAGCTTTCAGAGATGTCTGGGAGGGCAGCAGAAGGAATGTGCCCACCCCCGGCCAGCTCACCATCTGGTGGGAAGAGTGAGAGGTAGGCCCATGATTCTGATGCCAGGCAAGAGTGACCTGTGTCAGCTGTGATATGGGGGTGATTTTGTGTTGGCCTCAAATTCAGGCAGAGGAATTGGGGTTGGTCATCTGGGCGGCAGGATCCTTCCAGGCAGGCCAGGAACGGGATTGGATCTGGGTTTTATTGGGATCCCCTGCTGCATGCAGGGCTGAGGCCAGGGTGGGGGCTGGAGGTAGGTGTCTGCTGTGGGCACGGCATGGAGGGGCAGGTGTGAGCAGAGTGTGGGGGTGAGGGTGAGGGTAAGGGTGAGGGTGGAATTAGGAGCCCACCAGGGCAGTGGGGCACGGAAGGGCCACCTCTCCCAACGTGCACTCCGGGCAACCCCTCGAAGATTCTGGTCTCCGTGTTCACGTCTCCCCCCACCAGGGTGGTCCTCACAGACAGGGGCCCTTCCCCAGCCCACCCCAGGCCTCTGCCACTGCTGGGCACAGAGTGGGTACTTGGGAGATGCTGTGAGCCGAGCGGGAGAAAGGAGGGCACTGCACTCTCTAGGGGCTTGGCATCAGCGAAGTCCCAACCCCTCACTGTTTCCTTGCCCACCTCAGAGGGTGGGGAAAGCCCTCCGCAGACTGTAAAGGGCTGTGCCCAAGTGAGGGGTCCTTGGACTCCAGGTAGGGCTGTGGGCCCGAGGGGTGTGGCCGGGTCGAGTGAGCCTCAGCACCCTGGCCACAGATTCTCTCCTTCGTGGTGACACAGGAGGGAGGCAGGGGACGGCCAAGACTGTATTTCACAAACTGCCACCAGTATCCATTCCCAGCACTGCCCACGAGGCCTGGGTCAAGCTGGCTGTTTCCATGAATAGAGGTGAAGAGATCACCGTTGGGAAGAACACCAGGGACAGGAGGCCATTGGGCCACGTGGCCACATTTCCCCCTGGGGATGGCTTTTCGGGAGATGCTCCACGAAGACCCTGGCACTGACTCGGTGACAGTGACTGTCGTCTAGTGCTGGAAGCCCTGCCCTGCCCTCCTCAGCCCAGCGCTGATCGAATGAATGAAGAGCTTCTGCTCGTGCTGCCAAGTCATCCGTTCGCTTTTCTCTTTCTCCAGGGAGCACCCCGAGGGGATGGAGAAAAGGCAGCAGCTTTGGTGCCAGGCTGGCTTCTGGCTCCTTTGTGAAGCAGATGCCTATCTGCCCAAGGAGCCAGCGCACCTGGTGTGTGTCCCTCTATCGAGGGTCCACAGTTCCCTTGTGGTTTTGCGTGTGGTGTGGCAGGAGCCCGTGATGACAGGTCCCTCGGGAAGCAGTGTCCCCCTAGGCTTAGTGCTGATGGCTTCATGCCAGGGCAGGTGGCCCCGGCCCAGGACACTGCTCTGCCATTCGGGAGCCCCAGGGGTACCAGGGGCCACAGGCTGTGAGTACCCCCACGAGGGCATCGGGGAAGCATGTCGCAGGGCCGGAGCTGTCCAGCCTCTCGTCTGAGAACCCTGAAGCTCTTCTCTGATCACAACCTCGCCACTGTCTCTGGCATGGGAGGCCCAAAGTGACCCCACCCCCATCAGTGGTCCCCATCTTGGGGCCTGAGAATTAGGGCAGGGCAAGGTGTCCTGTGGTCTCTCTAGAGGATGTCAGGCTTTTTCTTTTTCTTTGTCGTCATGGTGACAGCTGCTGACCTGCCTGGGCGGCACAAGTAATGTGAACGCACCAAAAGGGGCCAGTTCTGCGGAGGAGGCAAGAGGACGGTGAGGGAGGGGGGCAGGCGTCCCACCCAGAGCCACAGGTGGGACTCAGTGGAGCCCTCTATGCCCGCACTGCACACCTTCCCCTGCCTGGGGACGCAGATTGGGGGGGGGGTATTGCTGTTTGCTCTCAGGAGTGTTGTGACTGTGTTCTCCTACCCTTCAGAGCCCCACCCCTGGGGTTCCCACCTGGAAAATGGCAGCTTCCTGCCAGAGAGGTGCCGGTGCTAGAGAACTTGACTATTTCTGCTCACGTTTGTTCCTGGTGTCCTGGGACTGCAGTTAACGTTTGCTGCGGCTTTTCAGAGAAGTGACTGTGACCATGGGCTCCCTCGACTCCCCTCTCCACGAGATATGTGTGTCCCCTTCCATCACGGGGTGGCATCAGGGGGAAAAGTCATGAGATTTGGGGTAAGACCCCTGGGTCCTGGGAAGGGACTCTGTGATGTTGCAGGTGCCACTTCCTCTCTGCAGCCTTAGTCCCTCCTCTGTGCAGTGCGGATAAGGATGCTGCTCCCCTGGCAGGGCTGTGGGAGGGAGGAGGGCCTGTCCCCAAGCGAGGAGTGCCTGGTCCCCGATATATGGGGTGGGTGGTGTCTGAGTCACTGGCTCAAGAAGACCCCATACTCCTGCCTCTGGGCGAGGCTGCACTGACCTCTGTGGACGCTGGCCCCACAGGGTGGTCTTTTTTCCAGAGCCTCATGGGGGTGATGACACTGTCCCCTTCCCTGCAGCACCTCCCCCACGGGCTCTGAGGCTCCCCTCAGCTCCCCAAGAGAGCAGCCGCCATTCCGCCTGCGAGTTGGAGGAGTTGAGAGAAAACGTGGAACCAAAATAGCTCTTTTCCATAAACAAAGCTGCTTTTCGTTGGGGGAATGTAAACAGGCAGATGCATTAGGAGACGATGCCATCCGGCACGGCAGTGGGGGAGGCGACGGCGGGAGGCCCTCGGCCTGAGCTGTGGCGTCTGTGCTGCCCCTTGCCAAGTGGGAGGCCAGGCCGGGAGGCCACTCCAGAGCCCGGGGTCAGGGCCAGATGGGGCGCCCTCCTGGACGTCCCACAGCACCACGGCCGGCCTATGGGCCTCATCCTAAGGGGCTGGGGGCCTCTCTGCATGCCGTGCCCAGCCCCCGTGGGCTCAGGGAGTCTGCGGGGGTCAGGGGAGCGGGGACCTCCTGCCCCTGGTGCCTAGCATGTGCCTGGCATGGAGCGGGCACAAGGCCATGTTGCTCCATCCTGAGTTCCCAGCATGTTCTCCAAGCCCCTGAATGTGCCTTGCCCTGGGAGGGGCAGGTTGGCATTTGTGGGGGAGGTGGGAGAGGAGCAGGAGAGACAGTGAGCAAGGTCAAGCCCACCTGCCCCCCGGCTCAGTGGCTTGTGGTGTCTCCTGAGGGGTCACCCAGCCTCAGGGGTGTTGAACCCTCAGAGACCCGTGGCTTGGCTCCAGCAGCTCTCTGAGGGCCTCTGGGGAGCGGGCTTGTTCCTGAGGTTACAGCTTGGCTTTGCTGAGACCACAGACCTGTTTCTGGCAAGTGGTTGGTGGTTCAGCCTCACAGCTGGGGATGGTCTGTCAAGGGACCATAGAAGGTTCTAGAACAAGATGGGATGCTGCTTGTCACACTGAGAACATCATGCAGTGCTCAAGTGGCACCTGTTCTGTGCTGTGTCTGAGACAGTGGTTATTATACCCCATTTACAGACGAGAAGACAGGGCCCGGGAAACAGCTAAAACCCCAGCCCAAGGACCAGCTGTGCTCAGGGACCTTTCTCCGCCATGCCACAATGTCATCTCTTGACCAGAGGAACTGAGGCCACTGCTTCCTTTTGCAGGGCGGGAATCGGAAGCCCAGTGATGGTGAGTATCTTCGTCACGGTGGCAGAGTGTGTCGGGGGTACACTGGGACTGCCATGGCGTCTGCCGACTCCATGCCCAGGGCCCTGTCCACTTCATGGCTGTTCATCGTGGGCAAGCGGGGTCCTCGGCCTTGGCGGGAAGGCAGGTGCCCAAGAGGAAGCCACGCCGAAGTGCCAGCGAGGGGCGGGGGCCGATGCCTGCCGCCTTGCCCAGGGGAGCTCAGCGACTGCCAGCCCAGGAAACAGAGGAGGCCCCTCTGGACACTGTAGCCACCCCCCACGCAGGAGCTGGGCAGCAGGATGGCTGGACCTGGCCTTGCTCGTGTGAGCAACATGTCTCCTCATCTGTAAAATGGGATGATAACAGTGCCTACCGCACAGGACAGGTGTGAGTGACAGGTGAGCCCCTGGCGCCACGCAGAGGAAACCATCCCCCACCCAGCCCATGTACCTGTGAAGATGGGGGACCGGCACCTTCTCCTCTCCCTGGAGGTGCTGACGCACTGTTGTGGAGACAGCACTTGGCAAATGGCCCCTGGTGGGAGTTGCGGGGGGACCAGCCCTGCTGACAGGTTCCTGCCTCGGGAAAGGATGGCGGTGGGGCTGCCGCACCTCCTGTGGGTGAGCTGGGGGAGGACATGGGCCTGGGCTGGGGGGCCACAAAGGGGAAGAACAGGGGAGGACAGGGCTGGGTGGCTGGGAGGGCTGCCATGGTGACTGTGTTGGGGACATCGGTGCAGCCCAGGAGAGGTCAAGGGAGGTGACTCTGGAGGAGGAGGAGGTGGCCAGGAGTGGGTGCAAGGAGGGAGCCTGTTTAGGGGAAAGAGTTTGGTTCCTGGAGGTGAGAACTGTAGAAAACTGTGTTCGTGGGTGGCGTGTCCCCTGGGAGAACATCCGAGTGGCTCTGAAGGGTCAGACGGAAGCAGAGGGCCGCCGTCCCTGTGGTGTAGGGCGTGAAGACCGCCAGGCTCCTGTGGGGCTGATCGCCATGGAGACCCCGAAGTCCCCTGTGAGCCTGTCCCCAGCTGCCCTCCCCTCCACCTCTGCAGCCTGTTTCTGAGAAGGACCCGCTCCTCCCAGAATGGGCCCCAGTCCTGGGGAGTCTACTCCCGAGTGTCCTCAGGCCACTTCCCCCTCCACCTTCTCATTCTGGCCACTGTCCCCATCACGCTATTGTCCGGCTTCCTGGTCCTCTCTGCACCTCCCACCTCCTACCCAGCCCCAGAGCTCTCCACCTGCTGCTACCAGAACAAACTTAAGAAGGGGCTGAGAGCACCGTGGTGTGCTGGGAACTCCTGTGGTCAGAGACCTTCTGTGGCTCCCCAGTGCCTGCACAAGGGCTCTGTGCTTCCAGGCCGCCCTGGCCCAGGCCTGCCCTGGCTGTGTCTGTGTGTCCCCATGGGGCCTGGGGCCTGTCCTCCCAGCTCACACTCCCACTGGTCCACCCCACACCTTCCCCATGCTCATCCCTCTCCCTGAGTGTCCTGTCCAGGGCGGGACTTGGAGTTCCCTGCCCAGTCCACCCTCATGACCTCCCACCATCTATCCCAGGACACTCTGGAGATGAGTGTGTGTTGGGGGCGTGGGGAAGGCGGGTCAGGACAAGGGGGCTGCACCCAGCCTGTCCGTGCTCAGCACGGGCTCCAGTTGGCTGTGGGGGTTTCTGACCACTCATCCCTCAGGGCTCCCCCAGGACCCTCCCTGGGGTGCTGAGCCCAGGAGGCCCCTGTGGCTGTGCCGTCACTGCCGCTCCTGCAGGCCCCGGCCTCCCTGCCCTGCCCAGCTCTGTCCACTTCTGGTGTGAAAGTGAGTGGCAGGAGCTGGGCATTGTCCCCAGCTGAAGCCGTCCCAATGTGGCTGTGACCTCTGGGCCTTGATCTGTCACCCTCCACGCTCCACGTTGCCTCCTAACGGGGTGGTTGGGGTTCAGAAAAAATCCTGGATCAGGCTGAGCAGAACCAAGGATTCTGAGGCCAGGGCTGGGCTGTGGCCTGCCGTGGAGAGGCCGGCGGGCCCCTGGAGCTTCCCCCCTGTCCCCCAGCTCTTTGGAGAAGCTGCCGCTATGGCGGAGGGTGGCAGCTGTAGGCACGGAGGCTGCCCCCCCTGAGTGCCGCACTCCTGCCCACCCCAGGGAAGCGGGACGCGGTCTGGGCCATGATTCACGGCCGCTGCTTCCATGAGGTCATCTTCGGCCTCCTCCCCCACGGGGCTGGCGCAGAGGCCGCGGCTGGTCCTCCCCTCTCCTGTCTCTGGCCCGCAGGAGGGAAGGCAGGAGGCGGCTGTCCGTGCCACCATCTGTGCCAGCATCTAATTACCCCGAGAGGTAATTGCTCTGGGTTTTCTCTGACACCTTGAGATCTCTCTCCGGGCCTCCCACGGCAGAGCCAAAATAACCCCGAGGAGGCTGCAGGCCCCGAGACAGCGCCTATTGCTAAACCCACCAACTCCCCACCAGCCCCGCCGCGACGTGCCCGAGCTTTGAGACAGTGCGAGTTTATGACAGGTCCCATTAAGTCTCTTGCACAAGCACTGAGTGTTGAAATACCCAACGGATGATGACAGTGTTGAAATAACCTGTCGTCTCAGCACTTTCCCTGTCATTAGCCAGATGTTCCAGCCCTCAGAAGCGTTTGCAGTCTTAGCAGGGAGGGCTTGGATCGAGGCAGCCGAGGCCGGGGTAGGAGGATGGGGCTGGGGGCCTGGGGCTGGGGTCTGCGGGGGTCCCCGGAGAACAGGGCAGGAGCGGCCACGCATCAGAGTACAGGCGGAAGGGGAGGGCCAGGCCCTTGCAGCCTGGTGCCCCTTTATCCCAGAGGCCGCCATCACCACGGGAGGGGTGAGAGGGCAGAGAAGCCCCTGCATGCTCTGGATGGAGGGCTGTCATCAGGGCCACAAGCCAGGTCCACAGGCTCCACGTGGCTCAGGAGGTGCAGTGAAAGGATGAGGTCTCGCCTTGAACCTGGCTGTGACCAGGAGGCCTGTGCCCCTCCCACTGCCCCCCTCTGTGGGCGAGAAGGGGAAGACACCCTTCTCCTGCTCCTCTTTGTGATCTGAGACTGAGGTCCCAGGGCGGGTGTGAATGGGTAGGGGAGGGTGGGAGAGGAGGTGTGGGTCAGGGAGGTCACGGCCAAGTGCGTTTGGGGGCCACTGAATCACCCACGCTGCCCTCACTTCTGGTTTCCAGGCTGCCTTGACCAGGGACTCCAGGTGTATGGTCAAAGCAGTGAATTGGGTCGGGAAGACCCTGCCTCCTCCTGGGGCACAGACCAGGGGGTTGGCAGTGGTCTTCGGGAGACCATACTTTAGCCAGAGGGGCAGCTAACGGCGGGCCCACAGGTCACCTATTGGGGAGGTTTCAGGAATCAGGTTCCCGGCCTGGGTTTGCATCCCAGCTCTATTCTTTCCTGTGCGACCCTGGGCAATGCTATCACCTCCCTGTGCCTCAGTTTCCTCGTCTATAAAAGGGAAACTAAGATGCGTTTGTGTGTGTTTCATACATGCCTCCATGTTGCATATCTGTTCAAAGGGACCTCCTAGCAGCTGTTGTCAAACGACATGAGGTCCCTTGATGAACATAAGGCCTGTCACTGGAGGCGCCCAAGCCAGGGGAGGACAACACCAGCTGTGGACAGGACTCCTGTGTTAGGTGGGGCTGGACTGCAGGCCGATTCCTACATCTGTTGCTGATTTGGGGAATTAAGTGGAGGAGTTTGCAGCTAATAACTAACCGAGCCCCAAGGGGCACCCAATGCCAAGAGGGAGTAACTGGGAGGGGGATGATGATTTTATTTTTAGTACCTTCCCCTTCCTCTTGCTTCTGAAGCCCAATGTCCCCTCGCTCTGTCTCTCCTTTAGGAAAGGACTGGCTAGCAGTCATTCATACCTTAGTGAGAATCGCTTTCCTGGGAACCTGGCCTCCCCGGGCTGAGATGTCAAGGAATCTGGGGACCAGGCTGGGTGAATGTGAATGGAGCACATCTCTGGGCTGTGGGCCCAGGCACCCTGGTGATGACAGTGCTGCCATCTTCAGGCTGTACGGGCCCAGCTTGGCTCTGGTGGTCAGTTCTGCTGCCCTTGTTTGTCCAGAAACTCATCGCCCTGGCTCAGAGAAAGGGGTGGCCCCCAATCAGGGCCCCAGCCTGGGGCAGGGGACAGTCTGCCCTGGGTTCCGGTCACTGTGTGATGTTGGGTGAGTGCCTTCTCTCTGAGCGCCAGTTTTGCCATCAGTGTGGGACCTCGAAGGGCGTGTGACTTACAGGGTGACTGTGGGATGTGACACGTTAAGGCATGTGAGTGCATCTGCAGGAGGGGATCTTGTATCTCATGGCCTTGACAATGCTGGGCTGGGGGGCCTGCCGGCCACGGGGTGCTAACAAGTGGGCGCTGAATCCGCAAGGGCAGTTTGGCTCTGCTGCCCAGCAAAGGGGCCGGCCAGGGCAGCTGGGCAGTGGGCGCCGCTCACCCCCAAGCTCAGCTCAACACAGGCCAGTTTCACTGGTGGCATCTCACCTCTTCTGTTGTAGCCTCCCCGGTGCGGGCCACCATCATGTCTCGGCTGGACAGGCCGAGAGCCTACTAACAGTCCTCCACGGATCAGTCTCCACCTGGCCGCCAGAGTGATTTTTAAAATTCTAAATCATATCAGAGAACGTTTCCCCAGCCCACCTGCTTAGCGGATTACTGAAGTCTTTCCATTGCTTGGAAAGTCAAATCCAGACTCCTCTCCGTGGCCCCGCTTCCATGCGCCCTCCCTCCCCTGTTCCAGGGTTCCCTTCTCATGGCTCCATCCTTCTCACCATTCCAGTTTAAATGTCTGCCAAAATGTCACCTCCCCAGGGATGTTTCTCTGAGCGACCCCATCTAATGGAGCTCTCCACCCACCCCGAGTTACTCCCTATCATATCCATTTATTTCCTTTAAAGTCT
This sequence comes from Cheirogaleus medius, assembly GCA_008086735.1. Classification (NCBI taxonomy): domain Eukaryota; kingdom Metazoa; phylum Chordata; class Mammalia; order Primates; family Cheirogaleidae; genus Cheirogaleus; species Cheirogaleus medius. The sequence continues at coordinate 26,666,710 of VBSM01002153.1, read as the reverse complement.
CTGTCACATATGCAATAATCTTAGTATTTGTCGCCCTGCTAGAACATAAAGACCTTGTCTTTCTTGCCTGCCACTGCATCCCTGCTGTGTCTCCCAGCACGTGGCACACAGTAGGCGCTCGATAATATTGTTGAATGCATGAAGGTGTCAGTTGATGAACCAATGCATTTATTGAAGACCTACTGTGGGCCAGGTAATTTGCATACAAATCCAGACTCACCTTTTAATAGGGGCTGCCATTGGCATCACCTGGGGATGCTTAACAACTGCTGGTCCCCGGGCCCCACCCCTAGAGATGCTGGTGCGGTTGGTCCGAGGAGGGGTGACATTAGTGATAGAAAACTCTCTTGGTGATCAAATGTATCTCCAAGGTTAAGAACTACTGATATGGTACTTCTTTTTTTTAAAAAATCATCTTTTTATTTTAAACTAATTTTAGACTTACTGAAACGTTGCAAAAATAGTTGGAGAGTTCCTGTATATTCCACACCCAGCTTCCCCTGAAGTTAACATGTTATACAATGATCACCGGACAATGATCAAAAACAGGAAATTAACACTGGTACAATACTATTAAGCAGACTGCAGATCCTGTTAAAAGTTCAACTATTTTTCCACTGCTGCCCTTTTTCTGTCCCCAAATCGGATCCAGGATCCCAGGTGGCACGGATCTGTCATTTCTCCTTCATCTCCTGCTGTTGCTAACTAACCTTGACACTTTGGAAGTCACTTTGGAAGAATCACACTGATCAGTGATTTTGTTGAATTTCCCTCAGTTTGAATTTGTCCTGTGTTTTCTCGGGATCGGAGTGCGGTTATGCATTTGGTTGAGACACCACACAAATGGTGTCGTGCCCTTCTCCGTCGATGCGTCTTAAGACACGAGCCTCGCTCACTTGGTTATCGTGCTACCTGCCAGGTTTCTCCCCGGAAAGTTATTGTCTTCCTTCCAGTGCTAGTTAATACATCTCTTGGGGGTGGTGCTCTGGGGCTAGGCACATCCTGTTTCTCCTCTGACTTTTATCCATTAATTTTAGCATCCATCCGTGGGTATCATAATTGCAATAATGATCACCGGGGTGTTTGTCTACTAGTGATTCTCTCATGTCCTTCTTTCCTTCAACATGTATTAATGGGCACTTCATGGAACAGCTGTCCTTACACCCCCATTTATTTATTTATTCAATTTTTTTTGTATCACTGTGGTATAGTCCCTATTTTAATCCCTATTAAATCTTGCTACCTGGAGAACCAGGCATCGCTTTTGAGATTCAGGAGTGAGGGGTGTGTCGTACATGAGCCTGAGGTCTCCCAGCGGACTAGTGGCTGAGGACGGAAGCAAAGGTCAGGGTTCAGGGCCTGCCCCTTGTTTGGGACGGGACCGCTGCCGCAGCCTCGTGCTGTCTCTCTGCCTCGTCATTCATGTTTCCCCCAGAGCACCGGAGCACCCTCGTGGGCTCTGGACAGAGCTCAGAGTCCGCCGTAGCCTGAGTGCAAAGGCCCTTTAGGGTCTGGCCTTGGGCCTCGCCTCTCCCCGTCCTACCCTTCCTGCTGGGCACAAAGTCAGGGAGGCATCGCTCCAGGGATGCTTTTCGGCACCCGCACTGCCAGCTCGGCCTGCTGAGGAGGGGGCGTGACCTGGACTTCCCCTGGTGCTGATACTTGTCACCTGTCTCCTCGTGGCCTGTTACTGGGCCAAGACTGTGAGTTCCTCCAGGGCAGGGCATGGGTCTCCGGGTCCCCAGCACACTGTGCACAGTGGGTTAATATTCATGGAGTGGATGGAAAATCACCTCCACAGTCCACGCACTGGTGGTGGCTGCCCTGTGCATCTACTGTGTGCACAGCAGCGTGCCAGGGCCTGCAGGAATGAGAGGAAGTTGGAGGGAGGAACACACAGCCCCAGCCACGGGAGACCTGCGGAGGGCTTAGCAGTGAGGAAGGTCTACTAAGTAGCGGGCTCTTCCCACAGTGATCTCAGTCCTTAGTCCTCAACATCACTCTATCGATAAGGAAAGGGAGGCTCAGAGAGGGGAGGTCACTTGCCTGGGGTCACACGGTTGGTTAGCACCAGAGCCAAGATTTGAACCTGGGCCTGTGGGATGCCAGACTCACGCGCTAGCCACTGCCCCACACAGCCTCCTCACCCCCACCTGCAGGGAGTGCCCTGTCCAGACACAGAACTTCCTCTGGGCTCCAGATCCGGTGGCTTTGAGTGGCTTTTCTGTGTGTCATTAATTGTCCTCCGACCCTGCCTCTTTGGGTGTTTCTGTTATCGTTAAAAGAGCAATAAAAGACAGCATAATTGGAAGACAAAGGCGACAGCCTGGCCAGCCCGCCCTGGGGAGCGGAGCGGAGTGCCAGGAACTTGGGTGTGATCCCACCTGTGATTCACGCAGCGAAATTACAGCCTTCCACATACAGGTGTGTACAAGCCGCCGGGCGGGGTGCGCGCAGACACGGCATTTTGTACGGGCTGTAAACCCAGGCCCATGGTGGGGGAGCCATGGACAGAGGCCTCCCCCTCCCTCTCCCTCTCTTCCCACCCAAGAGACATTGCTGGTGCACAGCCCTTTAGAGTTTGCAAAGTGCTTTCGTGGACAGAACCCCAGGCTCCCACACTGGGGTGGGGGGGAGGGGCTGGGTGGTCCATGTGAGGGTGTCACCGTGCCAGGGCTAGGGAGGTCACGGGGCGGTGTGCAGTCAGGACCAAGGGTCATCACCTTGGATCAAGGGCTTGGAGAAGGCATCAGGGCAGGTTGTGGCCAAGGAGAGGGGGGCCAAAGGGGTGTCCCAGCATCCTGAGGAAGGCTTCCTGAAGGAGGTGGGCTGTGGAGGGTGGTCCTAGGAATCCCTTGCTCTGCTGCTGGTTGGGCGTCTTCATTTTGAAGGGAGCAGAGGGACACCCACTAGGTCCCCGCTGGGTGTCAGAGCTGCCCACTTGCCGCAGTATAGGTGGAGGGGCCCTGGGCCCAGCCAGTCCAGGCCTGGACCCTGTGGGTTCCTGCGGGCCGGGCACATGCTGCTCTCTCTCCATAGCAGAGAATCTCGTCCTCACGCAGAAAGCAGAAGCCACGAGCCGGACTGAGCTGCTTCCAGGGTGGCGTGGACATTGGACATGGGGCGCATGGGGGCTTGGGCGCTCCCCGGGCTGTGGCCACAGGTCCCCTCTCCCTGCAGATGATTGTCGGCCTTGAGTGCTGGTCATCAGACTGTGGCCTTCCTTGGGTTTTCATGTGTCTGCCCTGCTCAGAACCCTCCAATGGGTCCTCATCGCCCATGCCCCCAAACTGGGGGAACAAATTCCCATGGATCTAGGACTTGATGCTCAGGCATATACAAACCACCACACAAATACCTGATAGACGTCGATGTTTACTTACACGGCCAGTTATTTATTTTAATATCATTATGAAAGTTTGGACGTGTGATATGTTTACATGGCTTGAAATCCAAACTGCTATAAGAAGGTGTTTATCAGAGGTCCCTTTCCTACCCATGTCCCAGCCATCCCATCCCTTGCTCGCTAGAGAAGCACTTCGTTAGTTTCTCGTGTCTCTTTCCAGTATTTCTTCATGTACGTGCATAAAGCAGTCTGGATTTGCATGCATACAGGCTGTTCTGCTACTCGTATTTTCACCTAGTGATATATCTGGGAGATCTTTCCACATCAGTTTATAGAGAGCTTTCTCCTCTTCCTCCTCCTCCTTTTTCAACAGCTGCGTAGTATTCCACAGTGCGGATGTACCGTGGTTTATTTCATTAGTCCTTTTACATAGATACTCGTAAAACAACTGGAATGTTGCCAGCTTTCTGCTATGACATGCAGCTGCGATGAACAAGCTTGTACGTACATCATGTCTCACATGGTTCAAGGTGTATCTGTTGAGAAAATTCCCAGAAGTGGGGTTGCCAGGTCACAGGGTAAATGTATGTGTCATTTTGAGAAAAGAATTACTAAATCATTTCCCACTGGGCTTTTCGTATCATTTTGCATTCCCACCAGCAATGTGCGAGAGTGCCTGTGTCACTCCAGAATAGCCTTACCGATAGGCTGTGTTGTCATACTTTTGAATTTTTGCCCATCAGATAGGTAAGAAATGATATTCTGGTGTAGTTTTAATTCATATTTCTCTTAATATGAACGAGGTTGAACATTTTCATGTGTTTAAGGCCCACTTATATTTCTTTTCTTTTGAACGCTCTGTTCAAATCTTTTGCCCATTTTCCTATGGGATTTTTGGTCTTTTTCTTGTTGGTTCCTAGGAACTCTTTACATATGAGAGAGATGAGCTCCTTGGCTATGATATGAGTTGCAAATATTTTCTCCCTGTTTGTCTTTGGTGTTTGCCTATGGTGTTCTTTGTCACGTAGAAGTTTACTATTATTGTTAACTTATATTAACTTAATTGCTCATCTTTTTTTCCCCTTGGCTTTTGGATTTTGTCCCCAACCTCTTCCCCTCCCCCACTGTCCCACCCTCCTCTCTCCTGCACACAACGGGACCCACCTCAGGGTGTGAATCACTCTCTGCCATCAGGAGAAGTGTAGCTGAGTGCCCTTAATGGTTATTAGCTGAGCTGTCCCCTCCTCTGGGAAGCCTTCCCAGTCAGCTCCTTGCCCCCAGGCAGAGTTAGCAACTTGCTCAGCAAGCCGGTTCCTAACCCTGAGCTTAGGAAACTAACCCTGAGCTTTCTTCTCTCAAAGCACCTATTAGCGCTATTGGGCTGCACCATAATCGCCTGTTTACTTGTCTCGGGCCTGATCGTGAATCAGTCAACATGCTTCTCACTCATTTATAGGGCAATAATCTGGCTACAGCTTGGAGTGCCACGTGCAAAATGTTTGAGTCTTGTAAAGTGTCAATCAATCCATGGACATTTTATGAGTGCCCTCTCGGGGTTTGGCACTGGGTTTGTCCCCCCTTCCCTGTTGCCTCCTCCCACAGGCAACCTCTGCCCCCTCCCCTAGCTGGTCCCCTCACCCTTAGGGAGAGGACTTTGATTTCTCAGCCGTGCCTTGGGTCCTGGGTCCTGGGAGACCGTGTCCAGAGGTCACAGGGCCAGACCCACAGCTGGGGCAGAGGCCAGCTAGAGCTGGTTCTGAGCAGATGACGTGTGGCTGGGGAGAGAAGAGGGTGACAGGAACTGGGATGGTCACCCAGTGCGGGGGACAGCACCCTGGCTTCTCCAGCCCCTCCCCCACCATCTCCACATGGGGCTCAGATGTCCTCATCTGAAAAATAGGGACAGTAACCCAGGCCTGCCCTTCCTACCTAAGCTGACTGTGTGTTGAGCAGCAGTGGCCGTGAGGATCCCTGGGAGCAGTAAAACCAGCTCTGCTGTCTGCTATTACATTTGCACTGCCCGACGGCCACTCTCTGCACATCTCCGCAGGGCCTCAAGAGACCCCGAGGGAATGGCTGGATGGGGAGGCCAGAGTTACAGGGGGGCTGATTCCATTTAATCTGCAGTCAGAGTTGTATTAATAAGAAGATGGACTGAGTGGCTTTGTGAGGTGGTGAGCTCCCCGTCACTGCAGGGTGAAAGCAAAGGCTGTAGGTTCTCTTGACTGGGAGGCTATGAGAAGGTACAGCAGGGCCCACCTCTAGGTGTGCAGGGCCCCCTCCTTTCCCTCTTGAATTGGGGGGGGTGTTGGTGGGGAAGCTGAGGCAAGAACCAGGAACCTCATACTTAACTTCCGGTTCTTAACACCTGAGGCATCCTCTTGGCCACAGCCAGTCTGAGGGTCCCTCTGGCTCCAGATGTCCAGTAATGGCAACGATTCTACTTAGTCACCTGGGGTGGAGGCATTTCTTTAGTCCCTTCTCTGCTGGATCCTCCCCCTTCAGATGATCAGGAAGCAGCACCCCTGTCCCAAGTGTCGATTGCTTGCTGCTGGTCCCCGCAGGCCAGACAGACACTGGTCTGGGATGGAGACACTGCTGCTATGTAACTCTCACGGCTCAGAGTGCAGGACCAGGGGACCTGTCTGACCCACTGCTTCCTTTGCACTGTCCGAAGCGAGCAGGCCCTGCCAGCCAGGACCTTTGGCGGGGACTGTACCTCAAGGACACTCTCCCCCCGTGTGGCTCTCTTCCTTCTGCTTTCCAGAGCACTCTCCTTCCATCCTGCTACCCGTCCCTCCGCAGAGGGTGGAGAAGCGATGGCTGCAGCCCCCCCCCCCCCCCGTGCTGCAGGTGTGGGCCAGGTGCTAACAAGCCCTCCTGGTGTGAGCTTCACCCTCCCTGGGCGGGGGACAGTGAGTATTTCCAGTCCTAATTCCGTCCGCTCTCCCACAGTGGTTATGGATGCTTCCCTAACTAGTTACCCAGAAAGAAAGCACACCTTGCCAAAGCCAGCATCTCAGTTTCCCAGAGCGAGCGGTCTTGCAGGACTGTGACACGGGTCCCTGCAGAAGAGCCACTCCCTCCGTGGAGGCGGGAATGCAGGTGTATGGCTGCCCTCCCGGCCCAGCTCTTTCATGTCATCTTATTTGCTCATCAAGAGCTTGAGCAGAGAAGGTGGACGACATGCTCAAGGTCATCCGGAGTCTCTGACCGAGGCAGCGTAACACAGTGAAGAACGGTGCAGGCTCTGGGGCCCTGTGGCGCTGGGCTGGCCTCCTGGTTCTGCTGTCTCATAAGCTTTGTGACCTTGGGCAAGTTACTCAGCCTCTCTGAGTCCCAGCCCATTGGTCGCCTCTCTCAGCACGTTGTTGTGGAGATTAAACGAGATAGTGAGTGTAATGTGCTTGGCTCCGTGTCGCACGCGGTAACTGCTCAGTCAATAGGCCGCCCTTGTCACCCAGAACTTACACCCCAGCCTCTGACAACCCCCACCACCCCCAAGTTCTTTTTCTAGCTCCCGGACACAGCCAGGCCCTTCTCCCCAGGCCCCCCGCCCCCAACCCATTAGAGCCAGATCATAAAACCTCCAGGGGAGGGAGGCCAGTGACATCTTTAGTGGCGACATTTGGGTGAAAAATTCATGACCATCAGTTACTCTCGGAAGAGGGGGAAAAATGAGCCGTTTCCGCGGCTCAAGAACGTGGCTCTTCCTGGCTGCAAGTCCACAAATCTATTTTATGTGACGAGATCTATAGTCTAATAGAAGGAGCTTATCACAGACTTAAGAAAAAGTGCACAATAACGCGCCACTCTTCCCCCACCCGCGGCCCCGCGGGGCGCCCTCCGGTAAAATGAGGGCGATGGCGCCTCTGGGTGCCATGAAGAGTTCATGGGCCAGAGGGGGCGTGGGGGTGACGGCTGGGGTGACCAGGGTGAGGACCGGGCGGCCCCCTCGCTTTGTCTTTGCTCTCCACCTTCCGGGGGCAGCTCAGCCGTCATCCCTCACACTGCAGCCCCAGGGGACCCCGGGAAGGTGCCACCTGCTCTGGCAAAACGCCTCCACCTCGCCTGGGAGTCTGCGGTACCGCCGGGCCCGTCTGTCTGTCTGTCTGGCCCGAAGGAGAAGTGGAGGTTTCACTTCCACCTCCGTCTCTCGTCCCGAGGAAGGAGGGCCGGGCTGGGACAGGAGAAGCGGGTGAAGGACAGTGGTGTCTCCGATCCTCCCAAAGAGCCAGGGGCCTTGGTTGCAGGTCCCTGGAGGGCGGAGCCCCCTGGGGTGGCGCTGTCCTTTAGGGAGCCGGACACGATGCTTGGGGAGGTGGATGCTCTGTCTGCAGGGGAGGCCTCGGGGCTGCCTGAGCAGGTGACAAAGGGTTCAGACAACGCGCAGCGCTAGGGTTCTGAGGCCCCCATGTGTCCGCTCCAGGGAGCAGTCTTGGGGACAGATCCAGGCCCTGGAGGCACACGGTGACTCTTCTCATCTCCAACTGCAGCAAGCCTTGCTCCAGGGTGAGAAGAGCACGTGGCCATTGGTCCTGTCACGCAGCTGCTGGGCACGGGGTGGCCAGTGGGCCAGCCCCGCCGGAGCCTCAGACCAATCCTTTGCTGAACAAATGACCGACTGACTGAATGAGTGGGTGGCTCGGGCAGGAAGGGGCCTTGCCCCCCTAAGATATCTGGGCACATGGAGGATGGGTGGGCAGGCCTGCCTGGATTTGACGCATGAGAAGCTCGGGGCTTCCTGGGCATGAAGTCACCTGGCCTCAGGGCACACACCTTTGGGTGGAGGAGGACGGCTCAGTGCTCTGAGTAATGGGGATGTCATTTTAAATACGTTTGTTTGGCTACTTGTATCCACCTTGTTCAGAAAAGGATTTCAGGAGGTATGTAGAGTTACATACAGATAATAGGATAAAAAAATAAACTAGGATTTTGGGGGGCCATGGCAGGAGGATTACCTGAGGCCAGGAGTTTGAGACTGGCCTGGGTCACATAGTGAGACCCCACCTCTACAAAAAATAAGAAATATTAGCCCAGCATGATGGTGGCACCAGCCTGTAGTCCCAGCTACTCGAGAGGCTGAGGGGGAGGATCACTTGAGCTCAGGAGTTTGAGATTACAGTGAGCTATGCTGACACCACTGCTCTCCAGGCTGGACGACAGAGTGAGCCCCTGTCTCTAAAACAAATAAATAAGTAAATAAATTAGGAAATGGGAATAAAGGGGAATGAGAGGCTCCTAGGGACAAGGAAATGAGAGACAGATGATTGCAGCTCTGGTTCAAGTCCCAGCTGCACAAAGTTCTGTGACCTCAGGAGTCTACCTGCCGTCTCTCTGCCTCCATTTCCTCGGCTCTAAAATGGGGTCATCTAGAACCTGGGGCTGGTGTGGGGATTAAATGAGATCAAAACCTACAGAGGAGCCAAGAGAGTGATTGATACGGAGCACTCAATAAATAATAACAATCATCAGTCATCAATCATCAATCAGTAATGCTATGATTTATTGCATGGCCTGAAGGCCACTTGCCGGGCTTGATCTTTGGATTTCTGAGGTCCTAGTATGCAAAGCAAAGAGGGGAAGTCTATCCCTCATCACATCTGTGGGTGCACTAGGGAACCAGGCAGCTGCTGGGGACATGGGCACTGTTTCCAGGGACTGAGGCCAGGGAGAGAAGCAGGGGTAGTCTTCTGGCCACCATCAGTAACATTTGGAGTCCTGGAGCGGCAGAGGGCCCGACTAGTTCATGCACGGGCTAGGGGCTGGGCCTATTGCCCAGCCGGGGAGGGCTGTCATGCAGAGCACTGCAGGCTCTGACACCTGCTTTCTGGGGACGTGGGGACACCGGAGCACAGAGGGTAACAGCAAGGCCCAGTCCAGATCCTCAGTGGCTTTTCCTCATCCCTCCTTGAGGCACACCCAGTACCAGTGTGGCCATTGGCTTCTTGCAGCCACCCTGGCTCGAGCCCTGCAGTTGGGCATCCTTGACTGACAGGCTGGTTCCTGCTGGAGCCGCTGCCACCCTCCCCCAGACCCTCTGCTGTGCGGCCCGCAGGCCCCTCTCTGGCTTTACCTAGCCTGGTCCCTTACCTTGGCCTCTCTCTCCAAGCGACACCAAACTCCAGCTCCCATGCTCCTCCCACGGGGCCTCCATCCCCCACGCTCTCGATTGCCCTGGGCCTTTGCACATGCTGTTTCCTTGGGAGGACCCCCGCATTTCTTCTGGCTAGCTCTCTGGGTATCAACTCAGAGGCCACTTCCTCCAGGAAGCCTTTTCTGACCCCTAGATTGAGTCAGACTCTTCCCATGTGCCCTAAAGCTCCCTGCTTGCCCTCAGGGGTGGCTCCAGGCTAGAAGTGCTTGTGTCCTTGCCAGCACCCACCTCGCACTCCACGAGGGCAGCAGCTTTGACCTGGGTCCCCCCACCCCGGCACCCAGTGCAGGGCCTGGCACACGGGTGTTGAATGAATGAACATGTGAGTGATTTATCATCACTGGGGCCGTCGTGGGACATAGCTCCTTGGCCCAGTCTGGTGTCCCAGGTGCTGGCAGGGGCAGCAGGGTCTCTTGCAGTCCTCAGTATCTCTGTCCTTGGTGTGGCAGCTGCTGCAACCAGAAACATCACTGCCGGAGAGACTGGAGCAGCGGAGTGCAGAGGGCCACCATCAGGGGCAACAAGAGGCTTCTCTCTGGGGACTCCAGGGAGCCGGAGCACCCACAGAGCCAATCCACGTGCAGCAGATGAGGGCAGAGCCCGGGAAGCGGTGTTTTTGGGGTTGTTATTGTAATCTCTAGTTTTCGTTTCTAGTATTTTCCTTTACATCCCTAGGTTGAAGTTCTAACTTGGGTTCCCGGATGAAGGGAGGATCAGACCTGGGTGGAAAACAAAGACTTTGGAGTCAGAAGACCCAGGGAAGGTCCAGAGACTCCCAGGGGCAGGGGCAGCCGGGCAATGCCCAGTTCAGCCGGAGCCCTCTGTTTGCACCTGCTTGACTTTACAGGCTCTGCCTACAAGTTCACTTGTAAAGAAAGTTCTGCTGAAAAACAATTAAAAGCCACTGGCCCTGTCCAGATCTGGCAGTTACTGGCTCCCCCCCCAGACCTTCCCACCAGCCTGGCTTGGGCGTAAGCGGGACCAGTCAACACGCATTGAGCAAACACTGACCGAGCAGCAGCTACGAGGAGTCAAGTTAGACTTGGGAGGGACGTCAGTCGCTAATTTCCGGTCCAGCGATGGCCCGTCCCTAGAGCCTCTTCAGTCTGACCCCACGCAGGGGACGGCGGGGCCAGTGTGCTGCAGGAAACATCTGAGCGTGTGGACTCAGCAGGGCCATGGTCACAGCTGTCCTTTGATAAACGTTGCTGAATGGAGGAGGGAAAGGCTGGCCTGCCCAATGGGTGGCTGGATGTTCTTAAAAGGGAAGTTTATTAATTGCTCTTGGCAGCCGGCAATTCTGACTGCTGGGTGGCGCTAAGGAGGGTGTCGACCTCAAGGAACAAAGGGCGGGCCACAACCAGGACATCAGTTCTCAGTGTGCCCCAATGCTTGCATTAGAAGTGTTTGGACATGATCACTTCCCTTAAGTAGGTTAAGCATCTCCATTGTGATCCTGCTTAGAGCTTAGCAAAGCCTTTTTTTCTTTCCTTAGAGGGTTCGAGGCCAGCTTTAGCTTAGCCCATGTCCAAATTAGGCCAAGTCCATGCTGGTGCTGCCGGAATTAGTGATGGCCCTGCCTTCTCAGGTCACTATCGATCAGCCCTGCTCTTGCTCAGAGTGGTGTGAACAGATTTCCTGG
>VBSM01002153.1:26627898-26649128 GCA_008086735.1 Cheirogaleus medius | reverse complement strand
TGCTCTCTGCCCCAGTACTGCTGGCAATGGGCGCTGGATTTGTGTCCACTGTGGGGATAGAGAAATGTCCCAGCCTGTGTGGGCTGTAGGGGGGGAGGGGCGACCCACCTGGAGCACGTGGGACGGGGGCAGGGCGGGATGGGGCTGTGTTCACTTTGGACAAGAGGCCGCCAGGAAGGCCCTGCCAGGCCCCATCTTTCCTCAGTCTGGCCCCAGATACTGCGCAGTCCCCAAGCAGCTGGGCAGGGCCTTGATTCTAGGAGCTTCTGCTGGGCCTCCGGAGTCCCCTTCCTTCTGCCCAGAGTCCCTCGTTTCTGCTGGTGACTCACCCATCTCTGTGCTGTGACGGGGCTGCCCTGGGACAGGCTCTCTCCAGCTGGGAGCTGAGAGTCCCACTCCTTGGATGGGAACAAAAGGAGGGAATAGCTTAAATAAATGAAAGTGCATTCATAGTGTCCTACAGGCATGTGTGTGTGTATATGCATATGACCTACCTAAATAGCTATATATCCATTTACACATATATGTCCACACACATGCACACATAAACACCAAATGTTTACCAGGTTACCTCTGGGCCATGGAATTACCACTGAGTTTTATTTTTATCTTTATACTTTTCTGTGTTTTCTCCATTTTCTACAAGAAGCACACAATAGAAAAATTAAAAAGGAAAACAGCTCACCGGCCCCTTGAGGCTGTGCTAGCAGGAAGGAAGCCTTTCTTGGGCCTGAACAACACCCCGATGGGACTTGGGTGCCTTGTCCTGTCCGGAGAGGGGTGGGCCACCGGGGGCTGTGGGTGGGTTGCGGGGCTTGTGGGCTTTGGGGGATGTGCTAGAGGTGTTTATTCTTAGGAAGGACCCAGAAACCTCTTGGACCTCTGGAGGGAGGGGGTGGGGAGGACGTGGCCCAGAATAGCCCATGGGGGGTTGGGAGACCCTAGGAGAGTGTTTCCCTCTGTGCCCTGGCAACAAGGGGCTGGCCGCTTTGGTGGCAACAAGATGGTGGCCTTGTGGAAGGTTCTGATGTCCTTGATGCTGGACACCCACACTTTGGAGCACACTTTGCCTGCATCGGCAGTGGTGGCATCTTCTGTGACCTGGGCAACTTGGCCATCCCTTGAGGGTCTTAGGAGCCCAGGGGGCTGCAGCACTGGGCACTGGAAAGGGAGGATGGGCTCGGGTGCCTGCTGTGGCCGAGGGCGAGGGTTTTTAGGGCACCTGAGGGGCCAGAGAGTCCTGCAAAACTGTGGCTTTTAGGGCCACAAGCCCAGTTTGAAAGTTGGATGTGCACACGCATGATGGCAAGCCAGGGCCTCACAGACCCACCGGAGCACATGCCTGGGTGGTTGGTGTGGCAGACGCAGCTGGCCGGTGCTCTGTCCCCTTCCCCTCTGAGCCCTACCCCTCCCAGCGGGCTGTCACGCCCAAGTGCCAGCACCCACTTCTCTTTGTTGGGGAACTCACCTTGGCCTACTGGATCCCGCTTGGCTGGACAAGGGGGAGAGCTGGAGGAGCCTAGAAGTTTATGTCCCCCTGGAGGTGACCCTCGACCAATGACTGACAGGTTTGGATATGGAGGTGAAAATACTCCCCTCCCCCAGCCTCTGAGCAAGACAGACCAGGGCCCCCTGCCGGACCGGTCCTCAGGGCTTCCACGGGGCCCTATCCCTCCAGACACCCTTCCCCACGCCCTTCCAGTTTCTCCTGGGAGGATCTTCCCATAAATCACCTTCCCAGGAGCCCTCATCTCAGGCGTGCGTGTGGACAGCCACCCTTGGTGGCAGCTGGGAAGTCCTTGGTCCGGTCGTAGCCTGCACTGTGACCTTCCATCTTTGCAGGGCTGTTTGCACCAGTTCCCTGTGGCCCCGCTGGACCGTACAAAGGGCCGTTCCTCCGCTGGTCCTATGCGTGGCACCTTGCCTTCCCGAACTTCACATCTATTTTTGTCACTGAGACATCTTGAGTCTTTATGGTTAACTGCAGTCCATCTTGCTCCCAGGGGGGCTGGAAGGAGGAGCTCAGACTCGTGTATGTTCCCTCGAGGTGCAGCCCTCACCGTTGGGCACCCATGCTCAGGAGGGCTCTGCCCTCTCTCCTTCGCCCTCTGCGGGGGGCTGTCCCCCCGTAGCTTCTTCCCCACTGAGGGTGAGTGACGCTGTCCTGGCTGACGCTGATGGGCTTGTGGTGAAGAGTGGGTGGGGTGGGGGTTCCTAGCCCTGGGACACTGGCTCGTGGGCTGTGCTGTTTGGACAGCTTGGGGCTCCGGCTTCTGGGGTACCGATGCCCCCTCTTCCCGCCAGAAACCTCAATCAAATGAAGGAGGCGAGTGTTGGGCAGCGTTGACACGTACCCTGGTTCTAGGCTTCCTACAAACAGTGTACGGTGGGTCTAGAAAGTCCAGCCACCGCCGCCACCACCACCGTGTGACAACAGGATGGGAGCTGAAGAGGACACAGCGGGGCCAGTCTGGGCTTCAGGTTAGTGTGTGTGATGGAGCCTTGGTGGGAGTCGGGTGGTCAGAGTGATGTAAGAGCGACCTGGGGACAGCTTGTCCCTGGTTCTCTGTGGGGTCATTCCACCCTGGGGGTGTTTTGGACAAGTGAGGGGGGGCCTTCATCTGTCATGGCAATGTTGGGAGGGGGGACTCTGGCACGGGGTGGGTGGCGGTGGAGAGGCAGGTACTTTGTAAGGTGCCCAGCGGCCCTGCCCCGTGAAGAACGGTATTGCGTCTCACACGAATCGCAACGAACCAGACATTCCTGTGGGTGAAAAACCCGTTTAAAATAATCTGAGCCTAGAACCATTTTTTTGGGTACAGTTTTAACATTTACTGAATCTCCCGGGAATGCAGTGACAGTGAAAACGCAGGCAGGACTGTCCTCTGTTTTCTGGCAGGATTTCCTCCAGCGCGTTCACCATTTCAGATCGTCTCCTCCCTGCACGGAGATGGCTCGTGGTATTTGAGTTGCTGATGTCACAGAACGATGTCAGCCTGCACGCGGAAGTGCCTCGCTGACGGTGCCTCTATGTACAGGTGCCCAGTATGATGGCTTCATCACGTTCTCTAACGTAGACACACCCAAGCATTTTAAAATTAAAATATTGTTTGTGCTTGTAAATCACTTTCGTTTTATTTCTCCTTTATATCACAGGTTAAAGGTATTACTATATTGCTTTTTAAAATTCCACGTGTGGATAAGTTGTACTATCCACGAACTTCATTTCTGGAGGGAAAAGGAGATGTACAAAGTGTTTGCCATAGGTCGGGGATGACGGGTCTGATAGCGTGAGGATCACTAATCCCTCCATTTCACAGATGGAAACATCGAGTCTGGAGGCCCAGCAACCTGTGGGAGGTCACAGCAAGAATGGGCAGGAGGTGACCAGGACTCAGGGCTCTTTCTACTCACTCAGGAGCTCTGGGCAGCCCTTCTCTGCTTCCTCTCCCATGATAAGCCCCACCCCCTATTATAAAGGAAGATAAAAGATTTTTTTCAACTCCTAGGTTGTGTCCTTTTGTTTGTAATATAATGGAAATTTCCTGAGCAGCAGAGAAGCCCCAGGGTTTGCCGGTATCTAGGGAGGCCTCCCCCAGCCATCCTGCCCTGTCCCTCTGGCCAGGCTGGAGCCCGGGGGTGGGGCCAGGTGACCTCCGAGGACCTCATCTAGCCCAGACACTATTTTCTCTCCTTCTAGATTGTTTTTCCAATCACCAAGTGAATCTGAGTGAGACTGTCTATTCTTCTGACGACTACCTTTCAACTCAAGTTATGGTTTTATAAATAATATATATGGCAAGTCAGTGCCGGGGAAAGGACGTTCATTCCGCTCTGAAATATTTATGGCCTGGAGTGTCTGCTTACTTTTCTTTGGAGTCATTTTTTAGCACGTTGTGCTGGAGACTGCGACAGCCCAGGGCATCTTTGGCGGCTGCTGCAAGGAGCGCCTTTCCAGCGCGGCCGCGGGCTTATCCATCCTGCGGACGTTGCGGGAGATGGCAGCTGTGCCCGGGGACCGCTCCCCCAGCCCAGACCTCCTAAATTATCTCGGGGAAGGCTCTGCGCGCCGGCGACAAGAATCAGCGCTGCTGCCTTCGAAACAGACGTGGCTTTCCCGCATGCAGTTTGAATAATAAGACACTCGTCAGGCGTTCTCGGCTGTGATCTTTAATCCTTGGGCCTTTCCTGGGAGGTGACGTTTTCACCCACATGTTACAGATGGGAAACTGAGGTTCAGAGAGGTTAAGGAATTTCTCAAGGTCATGCTATAACCAAGTAGGAGACCCCCTACTTGGGTCTGCCCGACCGGCTCCTCTCAATCTTTTCTCCTGTTCCAAGCTGCTGCCCACCCTGGCCCGTCCCTGGGCCGTAGCTGGGGTCCGATGATGGGTTCCAGAGCAGCTTCCATGACAGTGGCTGCCCGTTTGCAATGGTTTGAGTTGTTGGGGACTTGGATTTGAGGAAAATAACAAATCCACTGCACCTCCCGGCTTGAATCCCAATCTTTTGTTTTTTTGAGACAGAGTCTTGCTCTGTTGCCGAGGCTAGAGTGCCGTGGCATCAGCCTAGCTCACAGCAACCTCAAACTCTGGGCTCAGGCAATCCTTCTGCCTCAGCCTCCCGAGTAACTGGGACTACAGGCATAGGCTACCATGTCCAGCTAATTTATATATATATCTTTTTTCCTTTTTTTTTTTTTTTTTTTAGTTGTCCAGCTAAATTTCTTTCTATTTTTAGTAGAGACAGGGTCTCGCTCTTGCTCAGGCTGGTCTGGAACTCCTGAGGTCAAGCCATCCTCCCACCTCGGCCTCCCAGAGTGCTAGGATTATAGGTGTGAGCCACTGTGCCCAGCCTTTGAATCCCAATCCTAAGGCCATGGATGTGTTCCCGGATGTGCAGAAGTGGTCGGATGGGGTCTGAAGAGTGACGGTGCTGGAAGGGCCCATGGAGTCATCTTGTCCAACTTCCTGTGCTACAGGTGGGAGATGAAGACTCTGACAGTGGCAGGGACCTGCCCAAGACCAGGGAGGTTGTTGGAGCCCACTGGACTTGGAGTCCAGTCCTCTGCAACCTTCTCTCCTTCTCCATAGCTACCTTTCTTCTATTAATAGAAGAAAACCAAGACTTGGGAGGGAGGAGCTTGTTCAGAGCCCCTGGGTGGATGGTTAAAGAACTGTGTGTGTCCTTGGTCTGGCTGTAAGTCCGCTAATAGGTTAAAGCATTTGGAGGCTGTGCTTGAGGAGAAAAATCGTGGCTATTTCTGAACTAGCTGGACCATGGAGTGGGCCCTCGTTAATACAACATAGACATGTAATGAGTGGCTGGATTGAGTCGTGAGGACAGGAATGTCTCATGCTGTTTCTCCACCTGAAAGGACTTTCCTGTAGGAAAAAGGACTTACATTCCAGATTTGGTGACTCTGGGCAGCCTGAGGCCAGGCCACGGGCTGAGTTCTCACTGTGGCAGGTGACAGAGAACAACTGTGAAATAAATGGATGAGAATGTTTCTGGAAAAGCCCAGCTCAGTCCTGAGCCAGAGGGAACAGTTGGGCTGTCCAGACCTGGCTGTCTCATGCCGTGTTCTCCCACCCTGGACCTCCCCTCTCCTTGTGGTAGTTGGTCACCGAAGATGGCCCCACCATGAGCCGTGGCTCCCTGGTATCCATGCCCTTGTACAGCCCCCTCCCCTTGGATAAGGGCTGGCCCTGTATGTACCCATAGAACACAGTGGATGTGACTATGACCCTCCTAAGGCTAAGTCACTAGTAGCCTTGCAGCTTCTACCTGGCACCCTGGTAATGCCTACTCAGGGGGAAGCCAGCCGCCACATAAGAAGTCTGACTACTCTCAGGCAGCCATGTTGTGAGGAAGCCCAAGCTAGCCACATGGAGACGTCTGGAGGGGAGAGAGAGATCTGCCCAGGACCCCGCTCTTCTGGGTGTCCCAGCTGAGTCCCCAGACATGTAAGTGAGGAAACCATCCTGGGCTTCTAGCCTGGCTCAGCCCCTGCTGCCTTCTATCTGTAACTGTCTGGTGACCCCAGGCCAGAACCACCTACCCCGCTGAACCCATTCATCTCTATAGAACCATGAGGGTGAGAATAATGAAATTGGTAAAGCCATTGTGTTTTGGGGTGGCTTGTCATGCAGTGACAGATAACCAACCTGAGCACCTGGCACTGCTGATGCCACCTGGGCCTGAACCAGGACTCCGGGGTGATGGGGAGGTTTCGGCATGAGCCTTCTCACAATCAGGTCTGAGAGCCCAGAGAGTTGTTTTTTTCTCTGCGATGGCCTCTCCACGCCAGCTAGAAGCTGCTGAGAGCTTGTCCAGGTGCGGCGGAGAGCTGGAGCCGGTGGACGGAGACCCTCACTGCTCCTCCTTCTGGACAGACCTCTTTCACCTCAAATTACTCTCAGAACTCATCCCTGGCTTTGATGTCTGACGGTCTCCCAGAAAGTGAGGTCAGGAGGCCCTAGAGTGTCCCTAGGGAACCCACAGCGGGTGGGAACAGGGCTGTCTCTAGGCCCAGCACTATGGAAACAGTCACTGGTTGAGAAAAAATGAGCACAGACATTGAAGGTAAGTGTCTAGACACTCAGATAGAAATTTGACATTACCGTGACGTTTGAGCTTGTGATCCATGCACTTGTCTCCTCGAACAGGGAATGGATCAGTTTGGGTTTTGTCAACTTGTGAGGTATGTCACATTCGATCTGAGCAGCATCCTGATTATGTGCGATAGGGCCATGTTCTGTCCATGAGGGACAGCTAGTTTGAGAAGCAGAGTTTGAACCTGTATTGTGTCTTTGTGCATGCTTCTCTGGGAGGAGCCAGCCGGGGTCATACATGCCACTGGTGAGTACAGTGTGGCTGGATCTCAACTCCCATGCTCACTCTCCCTTTCACCCCAGCTGGGGGCATTTGTGCAGTGCACAGGCTGCACAACTGTCTATGGCAGCCGTGAGTGGATGCTTGCACCTGCACTAAGGACCTGAGCAGCCTAAACCTCCTCTCTTTCCTCCCGAAGCTAGACCTTTGGGGGTTCGGGGCTTGCCTCATAAAAGAAATTTGACTTCCCATCTCTTAAGGCAAACAGCTAGAGGATTCTAGGAGTTTGCATGTCTTTTTGTAAAACCACCAGGTAACATCAGACTCTGGGAATCAGTGGCTTGAATTTCACTTAAATGCACGAGATCTCAAGTAGCAAGCTCACGTAGGCCAGGACTTTTGAAATATCTGAGGAAGAGTCAGAAAGCTCAGTGGACCCCAAGTATTAGCCCTTCCGGAGGCCAGGAGCCAGCTGGCCTTGGCTGTCTGGGAGGCAGCCCCCCGGCCTGTTGTATCTGGGGTTGTTTGGGGACATGCCAGGTCTGGGGTGGGTCATTCTCGCCAGCTCCAGAGTTTGGCCTTGGAGGTCTGACTGCTCCAGGGTTCATTAAGTCCTGGCACACACTGAAGCCAGCCCACCTCCCAGGACACGAGGCTCCAGCCGGAGGGGGCACTTCTCCGGGGGGCCCTTTACTGCAGGGCCTTCGGTGGCCCAACCTGCCTGCAGCAGACCAGGGGTGGCTTTGGGGGCCGCAGGGAGGACCTGCCCTGGCTTCTTTAAGGCTTTTGAGATGTTTGGTGGGAGAATCACTTTCTAAGCTGTTTTTTTTTTTTACTTAAATAATTTAGTATAAAAACATACACTCCTAGGGACCATTTATTAAGTGTCTACTTGTGACAGTTACTGTGTTTGGGGCTATGATTACACAACCTCATCTTATTTCCATAATTGCGCAGGAAGGAAAATGGGTGTGGTGGGCAGAATAATGCTAGCTCCCCATCCCAAGCTGCCACCTCACGAATCCCCAGCTCCTACGAATCTGTCACCTTACACGGTGAGGGAGAATTACGATGGCAGGTGGGATTGAGGTAGCTCATCAGCTGACCTTGAGATCAGAGCTCATTCTGCATTATCTGGGTGGATCCATTGTCATCATCGGGTCCCTTAAAGCAGAAGCGGAGGGGGCAGAGCAGCAAGTCAGAGATGAATTTGAAAGTGCTGCCCTGCTGGCTTTGAAGACGAAAGGGACCACAGGCTGCGGAACGCGCAGTCTGTAGAAGGAAAAGGTAATAAGACGGATTCTCTCCTAGAGCCTCCAGAAAGGAACGCGGCTCTGCTGACACCTTGATTTAAGCTCAGTGAAACCCATTTCAAGCTTCTGACCTCCAGAACGGTACGATAATACATTTATGTTGTTTTAAGCCTCTGCGTTTGTGGAAATTTGTTGCAGCAGCAATAGGAAAAAAAAAATACAATGGGGTTCAGAGAGGCTTAGTAACTTGCCCAAGATAGCACAGCATTGAGATTGCAATCTCAGGTGGGTCTGATTCTAGAGCCCTTGCTCTTTCCTGTGCTCCAAAGAGCTTCCTGCTGGCACTCAAGGTGGCCTTGGCGTGGGGGTGGTGTGGTCCCCCACCCATGGGGGACATGTACAGCTCAATCCACAGCAGTTCCCGTCTCACGAATTTGTACCCTCATCCCAGCCGTCCTGCAGTCTCCAGCAGAATGGTTCTTTTACCTCTCGCTGAGTCTTTCTTGTGGAGTCAGACACCTCCCAGGGCCAGGTTGGTTCCAAAGGACGCTAGGCAGTTTTTCCTGCATTTGTCATGATTTTACTCTCCACTTAGATCTCACTGGTATCTTTCCTTTCTTTTCCTCCATGCATGGGAGCTAAAGAGAGACGTTCTGGTCGCACAGTTTGATGTCTGTCCCTGGTGCCTCAGAAGGCTTGTGAGCAGAGAGGGGCAGCCAGCACAGGGTCACTAACGGTCTCTAGTGGCATGCCACAGGGCTCTAGCCTGGACCTGGGGTTTATCACCGACAGAGATGAAGCCAGCTAATCAGATCTGCAGAATGTGACAATCTGCTCAGGGTTCCCAGGAATCGTGGCTAGGATGGTGGTGCAGGGCTTGCTCCCAACAGGGGCTGGGGGCCTGGTTGAAGCTGGGTAGTCTGGGCCCGCTGGCACCTGCGGGGGGAACATATGACACCTCCAGGTAAGTGATTCCCTTCATCGGGGACCTCGGGTGCTTCCAGCGTACAGTACTCTTTGCAAGAAGCCTGCCGGTGTGTCATTACTAAGATGCGGCCAAGTGGGGGCTTCAGTGTTGGAAGGCCACCTAGGACGGTGAGCTGGACATGGGCAGGGCTCAGGCTGGGTGCACTGGCAGGAGCCTGGGGACAAGGGGGTTCCCCTGACTGCTGGCAAGCTACCTCGCCTGGGTGGGTGGCTGCGCGCCCTGCCGGCCGCCCCTGCCAGGACACAGGACAGGGAAGCGGCGCAGCGCTCCTATCTGCTCAGCCTCCGCCTGGAGGAGCTGCCCCCACCCCCACCGAGAGCCCAGAGAAAGGGCTCCATGTGGCCCATCGCTCCTGGCTATGCCTTGTCCTCTTTCGTCAAAAGCCGCTTTCCCAGCGAGGAAGGCCTCCCATGGCCACCCTGCCTCAGCTAACCATCTAACCCGCCGCGGACTTCTCATGGCCCCCTCGCTGCTGTTCTCCTCCACAGCACCTAGCACCGTCTAAACTATTGTATGTTTATGTTGCTTATTTATCTTGCTGACTATGTGTCCCCATCCCTAGACTGTAAGCTCCGAGAGGACAGGGACTTTGCCCCTCTTGTTCACTAAGATGGCCCGGCATTAAGCACAGTGCCTGGTGCAAGGCAGGTGCTCAAAACATGTTTGTTGAGTGAATGAATGGATGGGTGGGTGGAAGGAGGGAGGGAGGGACACAAGCAGAGCTTTGTAAACTTGATCCTACTCTTCAGGAGTCAGAAGGGCGGGTCAGTTTGGGGACAGGTTTTCTCACAGAGCCTCTAGTGACGCAGGAGTCTTCTAGGGGGTCGGCAGAGGCGGCAGTGAGCGGAGGGTCCCATGAGAACCAGATGTGGTCCCAGCTCCATCTCTGATACCACCCAGCTGTGCAAACTGGGGCAGGGCACAGATTTTCCAGCTGCCGCCTGAAACATGGGGATGCAACAGCCCACTTCAGAGGCATCAAGGCCCTGCATGCAGGGTCCCGGGCCTCCAGGCACGGAGGTAGTTTAGAGGGTGAGAGGACAGGCCTGTGCTGTCCAATTCCGAAGGGCCAGAGCAGCCAGAGCACGGCCATGTGCCATGCTGTGTGGGGACTGGGGTCCTGGGGGGTGGGCAGTGGGGGGAGCAGGCCCTGGAAAGCCTGAAGGGAAGGACGGCTCTAGAAGCTCAGGTCCCCTGCAAGCGGACTCTGGGTGGAGGCATGTGTGCAGGAAGTTCAATGGTGACACTCTTGGGACCAGCAACTGGGAGGGAGGGACTGCAGCTGGTGGGACAGAGGAGCTGGGCCGTTGCAGTAAGACCTTGGGCCACCCTGGGGCTGGGGCCAGGCTGTCCAGCCCTGCACACATCAGCTGCTGGGCGCAGGCTGCCCAGGAAAGGCCGGGCCTCGGGTGAAGCTCTCTTCGGAGGAGGGCAGTGCCCTGGCACCTTCCCAGCAGGTGGGGGAGGATCCTTCAGACCTTAAGGGGTCTTTGGGTCGAGCAGCAGAGTCCCTGCCAGTGGGTGACTAGGATATGACCAAACTGCACTGTCCTGGCTCCACTGGGGCCCTCCAGCCTTGGCCCTCTGTGACCTCTAGCCACCTTGCAGGCACCTGCAGGGTCCCAGGCCCTCCCCCTCCTCCCCCAGGATGGCCAGGGAGGAGAGGTTGGGGCAGGCTAAGTGCGGGTGGGGCTGGGGAGGAGGGAGGAGGGTGTGGAGGCTGAGAGCAGGAAGGGGAAAAAGTTCCTGAAGGCCCACAGGCAGAGTGGGCCCCCTGGCTCTGCTGTGTGGCCTTGGGGAATTCATCTCCCTCTCTGATCTTTGGCTTCTTCACCTGAACAGTGGTTCTTGGGGCTATGGGGACACTGAAGGAGACATGGATGGGAAAGAGCACTGATGCATGGAGACAAGAATTTGGGAGGCCTTGACAGGTCACCAGAGCCTTCACTATCCCCTGCGTGCAGGTGCCAGCTGCCTTCCGGGCTGTGTCTCAGGGGGTTGTACTTGGAGGCCTGTCCCTGGGGGTGGGGGTGGGGCCTGCCTCCGTACTTGGCCTCCCTCCCTAGGAGATGTCCAGGGGGTGTCGTGGTGGCCCCCAGGGTGTGAGACCCAGGTCCCCATCGCTCCACTGCTGAAGCCGTGGAGAAGATCCCGGGCTGAGGGCCGCAGGTGAGCACCATGCGGTGAGCTCTGGGAAAGCAGAGCCCGGACACAAGCCTGGTCCCCCAAGGCCTGCTCAGCCAATCCAGGCCTGGAGAAAACAGCAATCACCAGCCCCAGTATTAAAGGCTGCAGGATTTTAATTAACAATGGAATTACCTGCAGGTGGGCCTGGGAGGGAAGGGATAATAGTGGATTGCTGGGGGCGGTTGGGGGCTGGCATTAAGCCCCTCCAGGCCCTGCCTGGCTGGGAAAGTGGGGGGAGGCAGCTTTCTGACTGCTAAGAAGGAGTCTGCCGAGAACTCAGGGGAGGGCCAGGCAGGGGGGAGGCGCCTCGTGTGCTCCTAGGGGCCACTGTCCCCCCAGCACTGCCGTGTCCTGGGTGTGGCCAAGAGGATGTGCTCAGGTGTGGGGTTTGTGGGCAGTGTTGGGAGTGGAGCCCAGCATGACCTGGGATGCCCCGGGCCACTAGGGCCAGTAGGAAGGAGGCCGCGCTCCTCACCGGGGCCTCCTGGGTACACAGGTCCCGTCCCAGGTGCGAGTTAATGAGCACCCTGGAGAGTCTCATCACGTTCAAGTTTCGAAACCTGTGAGCTGGAGGCCATTGGTTTTCAAACCCTCCCCACCTTTGATGTTGAGCTTGATCGTGTGACTTGCTTTAGCCGATGGAATGTGAGTACACGGACCCCAAACGGAGGCTTCAAATGTCCCCGCGTGATTGCACTTTGTCCGTGTGCTCTGCCAAGGCCCAGGCGGGGGCTCTCCGCCCTCCACCCTTCCCCACACCAGGCAGCAAACAGCCTTTCAGCTCAGACAAGGGCAGGTTTCTCCCCACCTCCGCCTTCCCTGTCCAGTGCCTGGGTGGCTCAGATGGTGGCCCGAGGCCTTCAGGACTGGACTGGACAAGACAGGAGCTGAATTCTTGAAATTTAAGGTTTTAGTCCAGGAAGGACAAACTGGAAAGAGTTTTTATGCCTTGCGTGCCTCAGTTTCCACAGCTGTGAAGTGGGGGAGAGGGCAGACTTCTGAAGTCTCTCCTTGAAAGGCAATGTCAATACCCCTCTCAGTCTGTCACCTTATAGAATGTTCTGGAACTCCTGTGAGGAGCAAGTGTACATGGGCCAAGCCCCTAGAACTGGGCCCATTGGGTAGTAAGCGGTCAGGAAATGTTCTGGGGACTGTCTGGAAGGTCAGTTGTCCTCCCAGGACAGATGGGCTCAGTGTCATTTGACAGAGCACATGTGGCCCTTACCCAGAGGCTACCAGGGGCCCAGGGAAGAGCATCACTCAGAGGCAACCTCTTGCAGTGTAAATCCTACCTCTGGCACCTCCTGCCTCTGTGACCTTTGGCCAGCCACTTGCCTCTCTGAACTCACCTCCAGAGGGTTGAAATGAGATGACACATGAACCAGGTCCGATGGATACTTTTGTCTGTGACATGCTTGACATCTCAGCAGCAGTTGACACGATTGACCTCTGACCTCTTAGAAGTACTTTCTCCTCCTGCCTCAGTGTCCCCACACTCTCCTCCTCCTGCCCTTCCAGGGGCCGCTCCTCAGCAGCTCCTGTGTGGTCAGGATGGACACACTGAGCTTCCCTGGCATGGTCAGGGTGGACACACCCTCCTTTGGGACCTCGTGTTGCTGGGGTGGATGGAACATTTCTCAACTTTACAGAGATCTTTCCTTTGGCCCATCCTTTGAGGTCTGAACCAGGTATTTGTCTCTTTAGCTCACCTTTGATATCTCTGTCTCCTGGGTTGGACTCATAATTGCTGTTTAACAAAAGTGTGTTAAATGACTAACAAGAAAAGTGGAGAGGGTCTGATCGCTCCTGGGACATTTACTGGCTACATAAACTTCAGTTCCCTGGGGAAGATCTGGAAATTGTGCCCAGGACCAGAATGTCACTGCAGTTGTGTGTTCGGGACCATTGCAGGAATGCAAGTGGCATTATCACTTCTATTGTTTGCTAAGCACTTCCACATATGTTATTGTTTGCCAAGCACTTTGCATTATTCCATCTGATCATCTGAACTGATATTCTTCTTCCTATTCCTATTTTACAAATGAGAGTCTTAGGCACAGAGGGGTAGCCCAGTTTGCTCAAGCCCCTCCCCACCCCCACCCCACAGCTGCCTGGAGACACACTTAAGGCACTGGTCAATTATTGAAAACATAGTTGTGGCGGAGGATACAAGACAGTGTCTGACTTAATGATGGTTCGATTTACAATTTTTTGACTTTATGATGGTGTGAAAGTGATATGCATCCAGTAGAAATTGTACTTCGAATCTTTTCCTGGGCTAGCAATATGCGGTAGCATACTACTCCCTTGGGATATGGTGGCAAGCCACAGCTCCCACTCAGCCACGAGATCATGAGGGTAAACAATACTGTGTTGCAGATGATTTTGCCCGGCTGTCGACTAATATCAGTGTTCTGAGCACATTTAAGGTAGGCTAAGCTATGATGTTCGGTACGTTAGGCATATTAAATGCATTTTCAACTTATATAATATTTTCAATGTTAAGATGGGTTTATTGGGACGCAACTTCATCGTAAGTCAAGGAACGTCTATTAATATACAGTTAATCTTCATTATTCACAGATTCCGTATTTGCAAATTCACTACTCTCTGAAATGTGTTTGTAACCCTAAAGTTGATACAGTGAGTTGATTCTCACTTTCACTGTCATTCACTGACGTGAATGCGCGTGTTCCCAGCTGAGGTTGAATGAGGCCAGCCTCTACCTTTTTGTTTCAGTCTCATACAGAGGTGGCCAGAGATAGAGATGGGAGGAACGATATGTTAATAGTAGAAGAAGTTCTGGTTCTGGGGCCTGTTGGACAGGGTTTGAATCCCAACTCTGGCACCTGTTATTGGGACAGCCCCAGGCAAGTCACTTCACACCTCAGAGCTTCATTTTCTCCTTTGTAAAATAAATAAAATAGACTCTACCAGAATGAGTTGTTTTTAGGATTTAGGATTATAATGTATATGATGTGCATGTACGTATGTGTGTTTACATACACATATTTCTCCTAGGCGCAATGTTTCAGTATTTGTTAATTCAGTGTTTGTAGCAACTTTAAAGAACATAACTAACAAGAATAATAAAAATTGACTGTATTATTTTCACATTCACACAAGACAGAGGTCAAAAGAATTTTGGAAAAAGATACTGAGAGATGGAGAGGAGGAACAGTTTGAGCTCAGACACCAGTAGAAGCATTGTTGGCTTGAGCCACTAGAAGCTCAGATTAATAACTTTTATCCTCAAATAATCCTCACACATAAATTTCCAACAAAAATGAGCAGCTCACAGTCATATCACAAAAATTCAAGCACCATGAGTGAGAACCAACAGCAAGAAAAGATAACAAAATTGAACCCATAAAGATATGAATACTGGAATTATTAAACAGAATGTAAAATAACTATATTTATATGTTTAAATAAATAGAAGATAAGTTTGAAAATAGGAACATAAAATGAACACATGTGAAAAAGAACCACATAGGACTTCTGCCAATGAAAGTTATAATAATTGAAAATAAAACAAATCTGTGATCACAGAGGAAGGGAAAAACTAGACACAGCTGAAGAGAAAGATTAATGAACTGGAAGAGAGATCTAAAGAAATAATTCATAACATAATGCAAATAGTCAAAAGAGATGAAAATATAGAAGAGAAGCAAAGATATATAAAAGATAAAGTGAGAAGATCTAACATGTATCTAACCAGAGTTCTAGAAGGAGATAATAGGAAGAATGGGTAAAGTCAACATTTTGAATGATAGTGGCTAGGAATTTTCTTGAGTTATTGAAAAACTAATCTGCAGATCCAGAAATTCCAATGACTTGTAAGCAGGAAAAAATGCAATAAAATATGCTTCCAAACACATCACTGTGAAACTGCACAACCCTGAAGGATAAGAGCAGCCAAAGAGCAAAGACCACAAAAGACCTACGCAGGAATGACAAATTAGGTTGACAGCTGACTTCTCAACAGCCACGATGGAAACCAGAATATAGTGGATAATGCAATATTTTCAATGTGTTGAAATAAAATAACTTGTAACTATCAGTGGAGAGCCAGAGTGATTGTTACAAAAACTCAGATAAATGTCATTTTTCTTGAAATTTTGAGGTAGTTACTCACTTTGCTCAATGTGGTTACTACAATGGTTCCAAGAACCATATGATTTGGTTCCTCTATTATCTCTTTGACCTCCTCTCATCCTATTCTTTTCCCCATACCCTCTGTTCCATCCACTCTGGTCTCCCTGCTCTTCCCTGAAGATGCCAAGAGCTCCTTCATCTTAGGGCTCTTGCTCCAGCTCTCTGGTCCACCTGGAATACTCACCCCTCAGATATCACAGGTGTTTGTCACTGAGGTCTACCCTGACCTTGTTTCATATCGTAATATTCCAATTCTCTCTCTCAACCCCTCTCCCACTTTTGGGCATTTCTGACTTCCCTTACTGTGCTCTTCTTTTTCTTTTTGACATAGATTTTCACCTTGTAACACACAGAAGATTTGATTTATTTTGTTTACTGTTTATTCTCCCTACCCCCATTCTAGAATATGAACTCCACATGGGTCATGTTTTTTGTTTTGTTTTGGGTTTTTTTGTAGTTTTTTTTGGGGGGGGAGTTGTTCACTGAGGTGTCCCCAATGCTTAGAATGGGTCCTGGCACATAACAGTTCTCCAAATAAATATTTGTTGAGTGAAGCAATCACTTCTATATTCAATGTGATTGTAAAAAGAAGAGATTTTCAGATAAATAGAAACTTCGGCCAGACCCTTATGAAAGGAAATTTGGTTGTACTTGAGGAATGAGGATGATCTCAGGTGAAAAGACTGACATGCAAACAGGACTGAGGAGAAAAGATAAGGCTAAATGTGAGGGTAAAAATAAACCTTGACTGTATAAAATAATGATAATATCTAACTTGTGTGTGGGAAACAGTTTAATACTAAAATGCTAGTCAAAAATAGTATGTAGGCCAGGTGCAGTGGCTCACACCTGTAATCCTAGCACTCTGGGAGGCTGAGGTGGAAGGATCGATTGAGGTCAGGAGTTCGAGACCAGCCTGAGCAAGAGTGAGACTCCATCTCTACTAAAAATAGAAAAAATGAGCTGAGCGTGGCATTGTGCCCCTGTAGTTCCATCTACTCAGGAGGCTGAGGCAGGAGGATCACTTGAGTCCAGGAGTTTGAGGTTGCAGTGAGCTATGATGACACCACTGCACTCTGGCCCAGGCGACCAACCGAGACCCTGTCTCAAAACAAAACAAAATAAAAACTTTCAAAATAAAAGTTGAGGAAATACATAAATAGCAAAAATGCCTATCTTTATATCAGCTAAAACCTTTTAGAAAATGCAGTTTAAAAGAAGTTAGTACTTATAACAACACAAAAATATATAGGTGAAAGTCCTTAATGGAGAAAAGCACAAAAGCTATTGAAAGACATTTAGGAGGACCTTAATAAATGAAGAGATATACCATGTTCATAGATAGGGAGACTTAATATTGTGAACATGTCAATTCTCTCTAAATTAATCTGTAGATTCAATATAATTCCAATGAAAATCCCAGCAGAGTTTTTCATGAAACTTCACAAGCTAACTTTTATATGGAAAAACAAGGGGCTAAGTATAACAAGACTTTGGCTATAGCTAAGAAGAACAAAATGGGGGCCCTTCCCTTGCCAGGTCTTGAGAATTATTTCAAAGACATAGCAATTAGGATAAGGTAATATTGGCACAGGACTGGACAAATAGACCAATGAACGGAACGGGGAGTTTGGGAACCAGTTCCCACGTATGGAAACTTGTTTCTCGACAGAGCAGACATTACAGATCAGTGAGGAAAGATGGACGATTTGGTAAAAGGGGATTGATTATTCAAATACCCAGGGAAAAGTAAAATTGGATAACTATCCTATGTTCTACATAAAAATCAATTCCAGCTTGATTAAAGACAAAAAATGTGGAAAAGTAAACTTTGAAACAGACTATATAGGATAATACAATGTGCACACCACAAACCATATAGGAAATGACTCAGACATTCAACTATGGTATAATTATCTGTTCAACATTGGATAGTGTAGAGTCAAAAGACAAGCTACCAACAGGGAGAAAGAAGCTATTCACAGCTCTTATAACTGACAAAGGACTAGTAACCAGAATTTAAAACAAATTTCTATGAATCTTAAAAAAAAAAATACAATCAATCCAGTGGAAGAATGGGCAAAAGACATGAACAGGTGTCTCACAGAAGAGAGGAATGGGCCATAAGCCTTTAAAAAAACGTTCAACCAAGTAATCAAGGAAATGTAAATTAAAATCACAATGAGATACAATTTCGTATTTACCAGATTAGCAAAAACTTAAAAGTGAGCCAATACCATTCTCATCTAGAATGAGAGACAGTGGAAGGTTTTATCCTCTGCCCGTGGTGAGCAGTTTGGTGTCACACGGTGCTGTTGAACATCCCGGGACCTGGGACGCAGGAGTTCCAGTCCTGCTCATGTGCCTTGGAGACTTTCTTGCTGTTCCATGTGTGCGCTGAGATGTATGTATCGACAATAAATCCCACATGCCCATCAACACTAAAGTAAATAAATAAACAATAAAGCAAGCAACTAATTGTGGCATATTCATTGGATGGAATACTGCAGAGAATAAAAGCAAATTAAATATAGCTACACGCATCCATGCAAGTGACTCTCCAAACAATGTGTAGGCAAAAGAAGAAAAGTCTCAGAAGAATATACATGATGTATACTAAGGTCACAGACAAGCAAACCTAAACAATATATCATTTAGGAATATATATGTGGATGGCGTTAAAGAAAAGGGAAAAAATAGCTTGAAATTTGGGACAGTGGCTACCACCAGGGGCACACAGGGGGTTTCTAAGCTTCTAGTAATGTTTCAGTTCTTAAGTGGGCGAAGTGGGTGCTTGGGTGTTAAGTTAATGATTATAAACTGTACCTATGCATTTAATGCAGTCTGTGTATATCTGATATATTTCACAATCAACAGCGTTTTACCAAAAGCCTCAGACAGGGAACTTCTCTGTGGTCGTGAACCCTCATCTGGCTAGAAGGGGGGCCCCGCCCCTGGGCATAAAGACCTTCTTTCTAAACAGATAAATCAAGATGGCACTGGAATTGGCTTGGTTTCTTAGTGGAAAACAAAAAAAATTGGTCCTGTTGAATTTGGTATTTTTTCCCAGATGGTTTTCATTTCAGGAGACAATTTGAGCATCATCACTGTCTCTTTTGCGGAGACAAATTCCCCACAAATAAGGGTTTGAGCTGCTGTCGCAGCAGCTGCTATTGTGGCGTCTCCTCTTTCGCCTTGGGCTATGTCTTCCCCGCCCTTCCCTTGGTCTTCATCTCCTTTCCTGAGAGTGTCGGACATGGAGGAGAGCCTCATCTCACGCCTGAGTCCTGGCAGCACCATCCCTGCTGGGCAGATGTGCAGCCTCTGCTTACACACCTCCCCTGACAGGGAACTCACTCCTCCAAGTGGGCTTCCTTATTTGAACCCAAATCTGACTCCCTGCAGCATCCACCCGTTGCTGATGGCTCAGTAGTCTGGCCGGTCTGCCTCCTTTTCTTGGCTCTTCTGCAGATGTCTGCCCACAGGAGCTAGGGATTGGGGGGAGGAGGGTGGGTGGGGCCTCCTCTCACTCCTCTGCCCTGGTGACCTCCAAGCCTGGTGGGTCACCTGTCCTGCACCCTGGCCAGAGACTTCCTCCCCACCCCGACTGTCACACCTCAGCTTGGTCTTCAACCGTAACGTGACCCCTGCAATTTAAATATGTTTTAAACAAAATCTAAATTTTAATCAAATTAATAAATGCACTGGGGTTAGGAACGAAGATGGTCTGGAGGGGCTTAGATAATGAAAAGCGGTAGAGCCCTGACCATGTCCCTTCCTGCCGGGACGGCGCTTGTTGCTGTTTTGTGTTCAGTTCTTCCTGGAGGTTGCCTTCCTGTCTCTGAGGAACACACGCTCATACCACTTGTGTCTGCATTTTGAGTTGCAAGTGGTAGAAATCAGCTCTGGGTAATTTAAAGAGAAAGGGCATTTGTTAGAGAATATTGGGAGATTCATAAAGTCAGCGGGAGCCTGAAGATCTGGAGATGGGGGACCCCTGCAGAATGACACCCCAATTCATGCCCCAACTTTGGCCTGACGAAGAGCTGTGCTGGACCCAGACACTGCAGCTTGTGGGACCAGCAGCCCTGATGTGACGCCGCTCTGTGGTCCCTGCCACTCCTAGGAGCCCGTCCTTCCTTCCTTCCTTCCTTCCTTCCTTCCTTCCTTCCTTCCTTCCTCCCTCCCTCCCCCCCTCCCTCCTTCCCTCTTTCCTTTTCCTCCCTCCCTCCCAGCCTCACCAGTACGGAACCTTTGAAACTTTGTGTTTCCTCATCTCACCGCCTTTGTTTAAAGTCTGAGTGACGGCATCTCATTGGCAGAGCCGGGGATGACCCTGTCCCTGCCCGCAAGAGAGGCTGGGAAAGAGTATTAGGCATTTTCCCCTTTCCATGGGCAGGAGGGAGAGTCCCCAGACAGCAGAACATGGCCCAGATGCGGAGTGGCCGATAAGAATGCCCTAGGTCCACTATGTGGGTATTTCTTGATTTATCAGTTTTAGATAATATCTGATGGCTTCTTGGTCTGTGAACTGAAGACTTAACTTATTTATCCTCCAACCGGCCCCCTCCCTCCTCCCACCAGTTGCCCTATCATATCAGTGATCTTCAGAACTGTTTCGTAGCTCACTGACAAGCTGCCGCACAAGATAAGGACATTGAGGTTCCTCAAGTTTATCATGTTCCTTCTCTTCCTCACTCTTCCCTCCCTATGTCTCCTTTGTACTTTCCCATTGTTATGCTTGAAAGGATTTGCATTCTTAACCTTAATTAAGTCTTCCTGCTTTGTCTATAGGCTGATAATGAAAGTTGAAAATACACAATCAGTGATTACCTTGTTACGGTGATGTCAACAGTGCTCACTGTAAAACTCAGTGCGGGAGGTCTGTGAATGCGTTTTTTTTTTTAGGGTCCAGTTTTTCCCCTAAATGCTGTTCTTTTGCTTACATTTATTGCATGTTAAGTTCTTTTGATGTTTCAGGAAAACTATCAACTCTACGGAGGCCTTCATTTTCCCTGGGCTGTTCCTCTCTGATGCTTCCCACTCACCTATCCTCTTTGCTAAGCCAGACCCTGTCTTCCAGGGACTTCCCTCTGTTACTCCCCTGGGCTGGAACCACCGTTGCCTGCAACCCATTTCTTCCTCTTTTCTTTCTTTCTTTCCTTCCTTCCTTCTTTCTTTCCTTTCTTTCTTTCTTTTCTCTTTTTCCCTCCTGGGAGGAATGCGTAGACGATATACTCACTGAGACTTTAGCTGTCTAAAAAATTATTTGGTCCTCTGGGTGGCTTGCTGGTTTGATTGGGCATAGAATTCTAGGTTACAAATACTTTCCCTGTAGGACGTGGAAGATGTTGCTCCACTGTTTTGTGATAGACGGTGCTGTGGACCCGAGTTCTGTTGCCAGTTTATTCATGGTTCTTCCCCAGGTGACTGGGTTCCACTTCTGTCTTCCAGAAAGGTTTAGGACCATCTGTTCACCATTGAGGTTTCCCAGCGATGTTCCCACGTGCCTTTTCATTGGTTTCGTTTATCGTGCCAGCTGCTTGGCCTGGTCCAATCTGAAGCTTGTGCTGTCTGTTCTGGAAACTTCTCTTCTGTGTGTCTTTGATCATTTATCCCTTCCGTATTCCCTGCCGTCCCTTTCTGGAATTTGGTGTTAACCATTGGATTTCTTCAGTTCACCCTCTACATCTAATCTTTTATCTTCCTTCCCTTTTTTCCTACTTTCTGCGACATTCCTCGACTCTAATCATTCACTCTTTCATTACATTTTTAAAATTCTAGCAAACATATATATATATATATATTTT
>VBSM01002153.1:26581042-26621109 GCA_008086735.1 Cheirogaleus medius | reverse complement strand
GGGTGAGTCTCGGACCCCAAAGGGCTGCTGGGGGTGTGGCCTGGGACGGCGCCAGAGCTGGAGGGGTCCTGCGTGCACAGTGGTCACCGCACAGATTCTACAGCAGCTCAGCTCAGTCCCCGTCCGGGCCCGCCTCTCCTAGGCTGTGCAGACGCGGCCAGTTGCTTTTTGTGCCTCCACTTCCTCCTCTGAGCAACGGGGCAGCAGCACCCGCCCAGTCGCACGCGGATCGCGAGAGTCGCTGTGTGCGCTACAACCCGGACCGACGTTCCTACCGCTGCTCGCCCAAAGCAGGTTCTGGGGAAGGACCCTGTGTTCTGTGCTCCTGGCAGCTGTGAGCTGTCCTCTGTGCCTTGAGTCACCATCATGGGTAGCCAGGGGGACTCCGGGACCCCAGCCGCTGAGGCACCAGAGGCCCCGCCTGGATACGGCCGGACGGTGGCAGCGCATCTGGCCTGTCTGACGTTCGACTCGGGGCTGTCGTGTGGGCTTTTATCAGAATAAACAGGTTTTGTTGTGTGTTTCACAATCTTAGCATCTTTAATTTATCACACAACAAACTGGAGAGAATTTAGCATGTATTTAATTAATTTGACGAAAATAGTTCAACAGTGTAAACAAGGCAGAGGAAACACGCTCGCTAGGAAGCAGCGCCGGCACCTCCAGGGCTCTGCGAGGCCGTGGCCTGAGGTCGTGCTGAGGTGGCCGAGCTGACCCTGCAGGGCGGGGAGAGGTGGCACAGCCTTGGCGCCAGGGCCTGGCACGGTGGGGGTGGTGAAGACCTAGGCAGGAAGCTGGGGGCCTGCTCAGGGTGGGGTCACAGGCCCACTGCGAGCCTTGGTGTCTTCACGCTCCTGAAGGGGTGGGAACCTCTGCCCTCCTCCAGCTCGGGCCCCCTGAGGATCTGCAGAGGCAGGGGGGGAAAGCTGCTTTGCAGCTGGAAGTCCTTGGACATAACAGGGCGCTGGTGTTACCTGCTGCCCAGTCCGCTCGACTCCCGTTTGTCCTTCAGAGGGAACTTCAGCTGCAAGTAACAGAATTCTCTGCCCCAAAATAGTGGCTTAAACGAAACGGGGGCTTAGCATGTATTATACCAAGCAGTGCAGAGACAGGAGAGTCATAGCTCCAGGATACTGTCAATATCCCCTGTTCCTTTTTTCCTCTTCACCATCCTCACTACTCGTCTTCCATCTTCAAAGTCTCCTCCTGGCTTGGAAGCAGCTGCCACAGCTCCAGCCTTCATATCCACGTCCTCAGCAGTACCAAAAGGAAAGGAGGAAGTGCAAGAAGGGTGCACTCAGAAGGGTGCAAGCCATCTGAGTCTGTACCTCCTAGAAATAGCACTCAATGTCTTTTACATGTCATGGGTAAGAATTTAGTCACCTGGCTACCTTTATCTACAAGGGAGATTGAGAAATGCAGTATCTTGGGCACACTGGTGGCCCTAGCAGAATCAGGTGCTGTTAGGGAGGACAGAGAGGAGAATGGATACTGTTGGGTGGGAGGGAGCAGCCAGCAGTGTCCAGGCCACCCTCCCTAAGCCCGGTTTGGGGCGGGGCCTACAGGACTCCACTGGCCCCAGCTGCTGGGAGGGTGCAGGGGGTTCCTGCCCACTGGAGCTGGGCTTGCTGGGGCAGGGCTGTGTCTGCTTCCCCTGGGGTCCCCACCTCTGAGGACATAACCTGGCCCCAAAGGAGCAAGGGGAGAGCCAGTGAGTGAGTGAGTGAATGGCTCCTTCCCAATGTCAGTCACGGGAGGTTGCAGAGGTGGGCTATGGAGCCAGGTGTCTGGTGTGAGCCCCAGCCCTGCCATCTGCCAGCTGGGTGACTTCAGCGTTTCCAAGGCTCGGGCCTGTTGGGGAACACAGGGAGGGGGCGGACCCAGGAAAGAGAAGAAAAGGAGCTTCTCCAGGGGGACCCTGGGCTGAGCGCGGGCCCGTGGCGGAACACCTTGACGGGGCCCTGTCCTCCCCCACAAGTCACCCCTCCCTGAACCCTCCCCATGTGGCTGCAGCAGGGACTGGCGCTGCCACCCTCTGCCTGCCCCCCAGGCCTGCTCTGTCACCTCCCTTCCCTCCAGCCTCAACGCCACATCGCACTTGTCTTGTTTTAAAAACAGAAAGTCCCTCGTCCCGGGAAACCAGGATGGTCACCCTCCCACACTTTCTTCTGCCGAAAGCAGAGGAAGAGGGAGAAGCCACACGCCTGGAAGAGCCTGTCCTTCCTCTTCCTGGTGTGGAAGCACCGCTCTGCCTTCCGGGCCAGCCCCAACGGGTCCCTGACCCCAGGTGAGCCCACTCCTCCCTCCCCTGGGCCTGCTCTTTTTTTTAAAACAAAAGTTATATTGAGATATAATTGGCATGCAACAAACTGCACGTATTTAACTTACACGATTTGCTAAGTTTGACATGTGTATACACTCATTAAAACATCACATAACGGAGAATTTAGAATCTAGATTCTAGATGATGAGCACGTCTGTCACGCAGAGCATGTTCCCCTCGCCCCTTGGGAATCCCTCCCCCCCCAGCCCCAGACAACCTCTGGCCTGCTTTCTGTTACTAAAGATTAGTTTGTATTTTCTAGAATTCTATATAAATGGGTTACCTACAATACCTACTATTTTTTATCAAGTTTTTATTTTAGGACAGCTTAAGATCTACAAAAAGTTGCAAAGATAGCAGACTTCCCATACATTCCACAACCAGTCTCCCCTATTATTAGCATCTTACGTTAGTAGGGTAAGTTTGTCCTGATGAATGAACCTATATTGATACATTATTACTAATTGAAGTCGGGCGGGGCGCGGTGGCTCATGCCTGTAATCCTAGCACTCTGGGAGGCTGAGGCGGGCAAATCGTTTGAGCTCAGGAGTTTGAGACCAGCCTGAGCAAGAGTGAGACCCCACCTCTACTAAAAATAGAAAGAAATTAGCTGGACAACTAAAAATAATTAGCCAGGCGTGGTGGTGCATACCTGTAGTCCCAGCTACTTGGGAGGCTGAGGCAGGAGTATCACACGAGCCCAGGAGTTTGAGGTTGCTGTGAGTTAGGCTGATGCCATGGCACTCTAGCCCAGGCAACAGAGTGAGATCCTGTCTCATAAAAAAAGCAAAAACAAAAACCCGAGAAGGGACTGGTCACAGTGGTTCACGCCTATAATCCTAGCACTTTGGGAAGCCAAGGTAGGAGGATTGCTTGAGGCCAGAAGTATAAAACCAGCCTATGTACCACAGTGAGGCACTACCTCTACAAAAAATACAAAATTTAGCCATGCGTGGTATCGTGCACCTGTAGTCCCAGCTATGACCAGCTCAGAGCCTGGAGCCAGCCTGGGTTGCAGCCCTACCAGCTAGGGGACCCCCACAAGTCACTTAGTCTCTTCTGAGGCTCATGGGGACCCTCATCAATCACTTTTCGGGGTTGTGGGGAGGGTGAAATGAGCCAGCCCATGCAGAGCACTTGGCACGGTGTCGGCCCATCATAAGCCCCCACTACGGCTTTTCCGCTAAAAGGAAGCCCCACGGAGGGCAGCGTGCATGTCCCTTGTCCTGTCAGGTATCCTGAGCACCCAGTGTCACACAGAGGCACCCATAGGTACCTGTGCGATTAGTGAAAAGGGCGTCATGGGGCCGACTTCCCAGTCTGTCTCTTCATGGAGGTCACATCCTGCAGGGGACGTCGGGTGTTTCTGAGTTAAACAAAGTGGCCCCCTCCCCCTGGGCTGGGCTGGCCATTCCTTCACTCCTGCCAGGCAAGGTGGGGGGGCCCTTCTAGCCAAAGGAGGCCCCTGCTGCTGTCTCTGCGGACTCCTCACCCTGGGGACTGGGGTGGGGGGCCTCTGACCCTGTTCACCTCTGTGCTCTGACTCACGCCGGCTCCTCAGCCCACCCAGCGCGACTTGCCCACCTGTCGGTCCTGTGCCCGGGCAGGGCTTGCCCTCACTGCTCGCTCTTGGCAGAAGGACCTTCCTGTTTCTAAGAAAACCAGCTTTAATTGGTGATTATATCATGTCTTTGTACAGCGTCTTTCATCCCGGTGCCCACAGCACCCAGCTTGTTAAACAGGATCCTTAGAAGGTGCCGGGACTTCAAACAGTCCCCTGGCTCATTCGGGCGCCTCCCGGGCTCCCCACAGCATGAGGGCCAGGTGGGAGCCCGAACATGACCTTGGAGGCTTCCCCCAGAACCCCCAATGTGGCCAGCCCTGCGGGAGCCCTCAGGTGGGGCAGAGGAAGGGGAAGACCACCTTCCCGTTCTCCCCTCTCGCCTGCAGCCCCCAAGTCCCTCTGTCTGAGACCTCCTGGTCTTGGCCACCCTCCCCTCCTGAGAAAGGAGCCCTGATCTCCATAGAGCTCGCCCCCCACCAGCCACCTGGAGTAGACGATATAAATCAGGACATTTGTCACACAAACGTAACTTTTATGCAAATCTCAAAGCCCCGCCTTCCAATATAGATTGTTGTTCCTGACATTTCCCCCTTCCCCTGCCGCCACCCTCTCTAGAGCTTTGCTGTGGGGCAAAGATGGGCACCCCAGGCCCGGCTCGGCACCCTCCGGAGAGAGCTGCGGGGACCACCCCCATGAGGACAAGAGCTAGGCACACCTCACCAAAGCGATCACTGTTTTCACCATTTCTTTCTCAGAGGCAACACAAGCAATTTCACATCAAGGTGACTGTCCTGCCAGCAGCCTTTGGTTTTGCCCCTCGGAGCAGCGGATCTGCCAGCCGGAGCTGGGCTTGTACCCGACAGAGCCCTCTCCGGCAGTAAAGGACTCTTTGCTTCCCTGCACCAAAGGACTCAGCTCGAACTAGATTGCCCACTCACCGGTAACCAGGGAGATCCAAGTCAAGGTCCCCATGTGTGCTGGTTCCCAGGGGTTGTGGTGACAAAGTGTCGTAAACCGGGGGCTTACACGGCAGGAATAGAGTGCCTCCTGGCTCTGGAGGCTGCAAGTCCAAATCAAGGTGTGCGCAGGTGTGTCCTCCTGAGGGCTGCGGGGGAGAATCTGTTCCCGGCGTCTCTCTCCCGGCCACTGGTAGCCTCCGGTGTTCCTTGGCTTCTAGATGGTTCTCTCCAAGCCTTCATGCCCTTTTCCCTCTGTGTCTATGTCTGGATCCCATTTTCCCTTTTTATAAGGACACCAGTCGTGTTGGATTAGGGCTCACCTTGCGGACCTCATGCTAACTTGCTTACCTCTGTGAAGACCCTAGCCCCACATAAAGTCACATTCTAAGGTGGGAGGGGTGGTCAGGACTCTAATGTATCCTTTCTGGGTGAGGACACAGTTCTACCCATTATACCATGAGATATGGGTTGGATTCTTTGAATTGGCAACAGTGACTGAGAGGGCTAGAGCAGCAGGGTCTCTCTGGCCGTGGGTACCAGCCAGGCGGAGCCTTTCCCACTGGGTGGCAGCACATCCGGCGAGAGCAGGGCGTCTCATGGTTAGGCCTTTGGGGCCTTTTGAGGCTCAAGGATGTCACGGCCACACTTGGATTTTTAGACCTTATAATATAACACGGCCAAGCTCAAAGCTCGGGATAGGGGAGTGCAGTCTTCCCGTGATGAGGCCGTGGCAAACGTGTTGATCTGGGAGGCTTGGAAAGTTGGGGTCTCTCATTCAATTTCCCACACTTACTAATGCAGTCATGCGTCGCATAATGAGCGACATTTTGGTCAATGACGGACTGCATGTATCATACGATGGTGGTCCCATAAAATTATGATGGAGCTGAACAGTTCCTATCGCCCAGCCGTTGTAATGTTGCAGCATAACCCATCACTCACGTATTGGTGGTGACGCTGGTGTAGACAAACCTACAGCGTTGCCAGTCTATAAAAGTTTAGCAGGTACAATTATGTATAGTACATACTATCTGATAATGACTATGTTACTGGTTTATGTATTTACTATACTATACTTTTTATCCTTACTTTGGAGTGTACTCCTTCTACTTATATAAAAAAAAGTTAACTGCAAAACAGCCTCAGGCAGGTCCTTCAGGAGGGATTCTAGAACGAGGCATAGTTGTCACAGGGGATGACAGCTCCACCGCCCTGAAGACCTCCCAGTGGGACGGGATGTGGAGGTGGACGACAGTGACATTGGTGATCCTGACCCTGCGTAGGCCTAGGCGCATGTGTGTGTTTGTGTTTTCGTTTTAACAAAAAAGTTTAAAAAGTAAAAAAAAAAAAAAAAAAAATTAAAAACAGAAAAAAAGCTTAGAGCATAAGGATATGAAGAAAGAAAATATTTCTGTACGGCTGTGCAATGTATTTGTGTTTTAAATTAAGTGTTATTACAAAAGAGTCAAAAAGTTCAAAACAACTGAAAAGTTTATAAAGCAAAAAAGCTACAGTAAGCTAAGGTAAATTTATTATTGAAGAAAGAAAAATATATTTTTATAAATTCAGTGTAGCCTAAGCGTGCAGTGTTTATAAAGTCTGTGGTAGTGCACAGCGGCGCCCTAGGCCTTCGCGTTCGCTCGCCACTCACTCGCTGGCTCCCCCAGAGCAACTTCCAGTCCTGCAAGCTCCATCCACGGTAAGTTCCCTATACAAGTATGTCATTTTTTATCTTTCATACCATATTTTTACTGCGCTACTTCTATGTTTAGGTACACAAATACCACTGTGTTACAATTGCCTAAAGTATTCAGTACAGTAACAGGCTATACAGGTTTGTAACCTAGGAACGGGCTGTATCATATAGTCCGGGTGTGGAGTGGGCCAATACCACCTGGGTTTGTGTAAATATATTCTGCGATGTTCACACAATCACAAAATCCCCTAATGATGCATTTCTCAGAATGTGTCCCCATCGTTAAGTGACACACGACTGTATAATGTTGTAGACAAGTCTAGGAGACTTTTGCTACCCCTTTATTTAAAGTTGAAAAATAAGCAAAACTCAACTCTATATTGTTTAGGTATACACGTATATGTAATAAAATAAAATAAGCAAGAAAATAATAAACACAAATTCAGGATGGCTGTTACTGGGCTTTGGGGAAGGCAAGTGGGTAGGGAGGTATGAGTGAGGTGAGTTACTGGTGATGTTCTAGTCCTTGGGTTGAATGGTGGGTTTATGGGTGGTCATTTTATCAGTCAATCAATAAGTAAATGGGGGCGGGGAAGGGCCAAGCCTTGGTGAATGATCAGGGTATCCCGTGAACCAAAGTTCACAATTAATCTAATTTTCTAAATGTGAGGTCCAGGAAGTTCTGCTAGGCCATCTGCTGTGTACAGGCACCGGCTGGACCCAGACAATGTGAGTGTGGGTCCTTGCTATCCCCCAAGCTCCCAGAATCTCTCCTGCAGTGTAGCTGTTCTCCCTCAAGGCAGGCCCAGACTGTACTCGGAACTCTAAGATGGCACCTACCCAGAAGGGGTAGAATCCTTCTTACACTTCACACAGAACACCATCCTTCTGGGGATGTAGCCCCAGGAGAGGTCAGCTGGGTGGATGGCCCTGTGCCTCCTCTAGGATATGTGTCTTATTTGGTTGAGGCAAGACGTCGGGAAACTGTGCCTTGAAGAAGGTTGACCACGTACAGCCATCCAGGTTGTGCACTGCTCGACTGCAGAGGCTGCATTTCCATTGCAGCCTAGGTTCTAAGTTGCAGTCTGTGCGCGTGGCGCCCCTGGAGCTGCGTGAGGCATACCTCGTGCAGACACCCATGTCAGCCCAGCCTCAGAGTCTGATTCCAGGGGTGTGGGATTTAAGGCAGAAACGTGAGGGCTGCGGTGGGCCATGTCCAAGGAGCCTTGGTCTCCTGCAGCAGCATTCAGAATCACTGGACACCTGCGATTCTAGATCAATCCGTGGCCAGATTGAGGTATGGAGCAAGAGAGGAACCCAGGAGCTCAAGCAAAGACAGGGGGAGATGAACACCTTAGCCTGGCAGAAACAAGGCTCCAACAGGCCCTCAGCCTCCTCTCCTGCCATTCCTCCCCTAGGCAGCCAGGGCTCTGCACAAGCACTCCTTGGAAGTGACAGGCTTTGACCACACCTGCGCCTTGGTGGCTACCTTAGCCTGTGACATCCTCTCTCTGCCCTGTGACCTGGCCAGCTGCTACGCTGATGC
Organism: Cheirogaleus medius; assembly: GCA_008086735.1. Lineage (NCBI taxonomy): Eukaryota > Metazoa > Chordata > Mammalia > Primates > Cheirogaleidae > Cheirogaleus > Cheirogaleus medius. The sequence goes on along the minus strand of VBSM01002153.1, from coordinate 26,613,021 downwards.
CACCTCCCCTTGGAAGCTTCATCTCCTCTGAGGGGACAGAGGGAGGGAAGGAGGGACAGAGGGAGGACAGGGGGAGGGGAGGGAGGGGGAGAGCACATCTTCTAGTCCTTTCTGTGAAAGGATCCATTGGCGTTCAGTACTTAGAGAACTTTCATGACTGAAATGCCTTTCGCTCTGCCCTCACCCCCTAGTGATTGGCTGGGGTGTAGACGTCTGGCTGGAAATTATTTTCCCTCCGACTTTTGAAGGCATCATTCTGTTGTCTTCTTGCTCCGTGTTGTTGAGACAAGTCCGAAGCCAATCTGATTTCTGAACAGAGCCTGTCTTTGTCTCTCCTCAGCGTACCCAGGTTAGGACCTGGCCTAAGTGGACGAAACCAGCTCAGGGACCCAGGCCACATGTGTTGCTGCCAGAGTGCCCGCTGTGTGCTGGGGCCTGTGCTCGGGGCTGGGGTGCGAGAAGGAAGCAGACGTGGCTGTGTTCCCTAGGAATTCCACATCCAGGAGAGCAGGACACAACTGCCCACGTGTGTGCTGGGACCATATGGCCTTGACATTGGGGGGACCTTATCAGGGACAGTTGTGTCCTGTGCCAATGGCCAGAGAGGATTGGCAGCCTCTGTTTGTGAGCAGCGATGTGTTCCAGACACAGTGTGCTAATCCCCACGACAAACGTGCACAGGGGACAGGGAGAAGACTGAGCCCTTGGGGGAAAGATGCAGGTGAGGTCACAGCGCCGGGCCCAGCAGGACTCCAGCCCAGGGCCATCAGAACCCAAATCCATGCCCTTGTCCTCCCACGGCCTCAGAGCCCTGGGGAGAGGCCTGCAGCTACGCAGCTGGTGCCCTGCAGGTCAGCCCACCAGGCTGGGCGCTGGAGGGATGACTTCCGGGAGCCTCCTCCTCTCCAGCGTTCCCCACGGGGGTGTCCCGCCTGTGGGGGTGGGTAGGTGGCCTGGCTCAGTGATCACCCTGGAGGGTGGTTGAGGTCAGACCAAGGTGACAGCAGGGAAAGTCGGGTTCATGTGGTGTGGCAGGTGGGGGGTTAACAAGTGGCTCAGCTCGCCCCGACCCTGCCCAGACTGTCAGCTGCTGGGTGCTGGGCGACTCGGTTGATCTCTGAGTCAGGGCAGCAGGACGCAGCTCGACATAATTATAGTTTGTCCTGTTGCTGCCACCGGCTCTCGGGGGAGGGTGTGAGGCGTTTCCGAGCAGCATAGAGCCCCCACTAACACAGCAGATTGGGCCTGTGTGGCAGCCTCCAGGCCCTACAAGGGCCGGAGCCCAGGCAACAGGCAAGCCACTGCCTGCTGTGGGGATGCCCCAGCCCGGGAGGGCCCATCCGGATGCACCTCTGGGCTAAGCGACTCCCAGGTACACCTTCGGGGATGGGGTGGGGAGGGTTCCGGCTGGAAATGTGCTGGTGGCACCTTGAACTGGCACCTCAGCTGTCCATGGGTACAAGGGGGTCTGCCTGGCTCTCGGGGAAAAGACAGGGAAGTGGAGGGCCGGGAGACCTCCCAGCACCCTCTGGGGACCAGCGTGTCCCTCCCCTCCTGCACATGACCCTGGGGGCTCCTCCCTCCCTGGCACTCTCTCCTGCTCGGAGCCCTGCAGAAATGCCCACAGGGGCCTGGGTCCCCACACCCCCTCCCCTGGCCCCACTCACAGTGAGCAGGGGCTGGCACGGCAGGGGCTGGCACGGCAGGGGGGCAAGGGGCTGGGCCTGCCGAGTGGCAAAGCTGCCGTGAGCTCCTTCCCCTCTCTGAGCCCCAGCGTCTACGCTGTGAACACAGAGCGAGGCAAGAGCAGGCCAAGGGGGCCCCTCTCACCCAGGGCTTGTTTCCTGGGATCAGGGAAAGGCACCTGGGGACACAGAGGTGCTGATGAGGGATGTCCCTGGACTGCGCCAAGTCGGAAGGGGCTGGCACGGAAGGAAGGCCCAACCTGCTCTCAGCGTGGTCCTCAGCAGCAGAAGAGGCCTGACCTCTCTTCCCTTCTCCAGCCCCTGTGCAAATTCAGGCCTCCCCTGGCTATGGACAGAGAGCCACCAGCTGCCACACTGTCCCACACCCGGCTGGCTTTCCTGGCCTTCCTGGGCCCACATGCTTGGCTGTGGGACAGAGTCCCTCAGGTCTGGATCTGAATTCCGGCTCCCCTGCCTACCCGGTCTGCGGCCTTAGGCCATTTTCTGCCCAGGCAGGGTGGGAGTGGTGGTTTCAAAACATTTGCAAATTCTGGATGTTTTCCCTATGGAGAGGCAGGGTCTAGATCATCTTTCTTTGCCACAGGGCAGGCTTTTGTGACTGCTCTGGTAGAAGTGTCACCATGGGACTTTTGAGGTTAGGTCACCAAAAGCCATGGAGCTTGCACCTTATTTTCAGGGACATTTGTGCTGGAGGCCTGAGCCACCACACGAGGAGTCTGACAACATGAGGCAGCCATGCTGTAAGGAAGCCCAAGTCACACTGAGGGGCCCCGTGTCTCTGCTCTGGTCATCAAGTCACCCCCAGCCTTAGTGTCATTCAACCTGAGGCCCCAGACATCACGACAAGCCATCCTTACTGTGCTTTTTCTGAATTTCTGACTCACAGAACCTGTGAGCACTCCACTATGATTTTGGGTGACTTTTCACAACAACAAATCTCACAGCAGTGAGATTTAAATGTGATCTGTAGGGGACAGGCCGTACAGCCACAAGCCACTCCCTGGGAGTCTGGGGGCCGTGGGAAGATGAGAGCATGAATTTGGAATCCGATGGCCCTGGGTTCTCATCCTGCTGGGCCTGCTTGCGCTGTGACCTCAGGCACTTCACTGAATTTTCCTAAGGTCTCAGTTTCTTCACGTGTCCCACAGAGTCGGGTGTCTTCACTTCCTAAGTTTGTCATGAGGGCTTTGAACCCTGGAGCACGGTGGGTGCTGGTAAACTGTGGCTACCAACCTGTCTGGTCCTTGGCAGAGGACAGCTGCCTGTGACAAGATCCTCTTCCAAGAGACATGTCTCTCAGGCTTCTAGAATGTTCTACTGGCACCATGGCTCCCATGCCCATGGTGGAGAGGAGGCACATGCGGCCTGCCCTTTCTGGCCTGTCTAGGGCTGTACGGCCCGCTGGGCTCTTCCTCCCCCACTTCCAATGTCACCGCTCCGCACCACAGCTCCCCTCAGACACTGCGGCCCAAGAACAGGCAGTGGGCTGGGTCCACAGAGACACTCACAGCCACAGGACGCCTGCCCACATCTCCTGTTCCCATCTCTGTCACGTACTCAGGAAAGGGCCCCAGCGTGGGGGTGCCCTCCTGCAGCCACACCGAGGAGCTCCTGACAGGCCGACCGACCCGGGGCCAGAGGCCGGCTCAGCCAGAGCAGCCCACACCGAACATCTCAGGCCGAACCCCGATCTGGGGCCAATTCGCCTCTTTCTCCCCCTCACCCCACAGGAAATTGCCTCTCGCATCCGCATCCCTCAACTCTCTAATTACCAGGTGGGACGGCTGCAATTCCAAGGATAATCAGGGTGGTCTTTTCCCAAAGCTCCCAGTCTCCCGTCCTTCCCAGCCCTTGCCCTTCCGGAACCTTCCTCTAATTTGGAGCCATTTTCAAGAACAATTGGGGGTGCACAGTTAGAGGTGTCTTTTGCCAAAGCCTCCAGTGTCCCGTCCTCCCCAGCCCCTGCCCTTCTGGAACCTTGCTCTAATTTGGAGGCACTTAGAAAAGACAAGGAAACCTTTAAAATGAGGAAGAACGCCTCCCAGAATGCCTGTTGCCCGTTTCGTAGCTCCGGCCCGGCGGGCTGGGGAATGTGTCTCTCACTGGCAGAAGTGCCATCCTGCTCAAGGGGCCTGTGGTCACAGCGTCCTGATGCCAAAACAGCTGCAAGCCTGACAGCTGAGAGGAGCAGAAAGGGGTAGGGTTTGTCTGCCCCGTGGGCTCAAAGTCACCCTAACCCAGAGCAGAGGGGTCTCTGAGCTGAGTCTGGGAGCTCTTGGCTGGGTCCTCCTGCTTGGGCTTTTGAGTTCACCTCCCGATGATCTGGCCCGTCCCTCCGAGCAGCCCTGTCCCCTCTGCTCCCCTCTCCACGCAGTGTGCTGGGACTGTCCACACCTTTACCTGCCCTTCCTACTGGAACACAGCCAACTCTCCTCGTGTCCTCTGCATCCCTCAAGGCCCAGGCTGCTGGCCCAGGGCACCTCTAAATGGGGTGTGGCATTCTGTCTGTGTCCCCTCACTCTTGGAGCCACACCTGTTTCCGGCACCACTGTCTGCAGTGCTCAGCACTCAGCAGTACTCAACAGATATTGAATGGATGAATAAACTCAGTACATTCTGTGACTAGGTTACCAGAAGATTCCAAACCCCAGGGATTGTCAAGGATGAGTTCTTAGTCCCTGAGAGCATGTGGTGCAGAGCTGCAGTAGATAATTGACGAGCATTTGTTAATTTGAGTTGCCTTTGAGATTGTGTGGGAAGTGGTGAGCTCCCCATCACAGGGAGTGTGCAAACAAGGGCCACTTGATGGGAAGCTGCAAAGGGCACTCAGCATCTGGCAGGGCTGGACTTAGAGGGCTGATGGATCCCACTGGGCTGTTGAGGTCGCCCTGGCCAGAAAGTCTGTTGTAACTTTCCAGGTAGGAAGTGTGTACGAACAAACCCCAGGAGCATGAGATCTGTGTAAGAGGCTGGGTGGGGGTTGTTCAGAGCTGCATTCCTGGGGGCCCCGTCTGTGTTCCTAGGAGGCCAGGGGGGTACAGACAGAACATCAGTGGTGGTGAGGGCACAAGGCCAAGGGGAAGGCAGATGGTCCTCACTTTGCAGGGTGCAGGTCTCAGGGAGCCGGTGACTGCAGCAGGGGAGGGGAAGGGAGGGGTGCTCTAAGGCAGGCAGGAGGTTTGTGATGGGGAGGGCGGGTGCGATGTGGGCAAAGGCTTGGAGGAAGGAGATTTCTGGAAGTGTTTGGAGAATAGTGGAGGGCAGGGTGGTGGCAGGCCAGGGCAGGGGCCAAGGGCTGTGGGGCTGGGGGGCCATGGACAGTCATTTGACCCTGAGTGGTTAGGGGTGAGGGTTGAAAGGGGGAGTCACCTGGTACTCCCTGGGGTCTGGGTAACAGCTGTCACCCTGCCAGGGGTTGGCTTCTCAAAGGCAGCTGGTCTCTTTCCAAGCTCCCTTCCTGGCCTTGTCATTCTCAGGTCACCTCTGGAAAGGGGGTGGTCTTCACAAGGGGCTAAGTATCCTCAGACTCAAACCAGGCAGACCTGGAATTCCAATTCTGGAGGCTACTTGCTCCCAGGAGTCCCCAGCTGGGAGCAGAGATCCCTCAGGAGTGTCTCTGACCCCAAGATCTAGCCATGGCCCTGTGGCCGGATGAGTCAAACAGTGTGACCAGCCATGGCACTGACTGGCTGCAGCCCCATCCAGCCGAGGCTGGGAGAGGCTGCGACTTCCGCCAAGCACTCCAGTGATGTGGGGGGCTCTGCCCTACAAACCCCATTACAGTGACTCTAAAGCCCACCTGCGTCCCGTGGCACTAGGTTGCCCGACGACAGCTTCGAGGGGTCTAGGCTGCTGGCACCGTTTCTGAGATAGGGAAAACTGAGGGTCCGTGTGTCTCTGAGCCGGGCTCCCACAGCGAGGGCAAACTCACAGCTCCCCGTTCTCGGGGCCACTGCACCCTCACACCCCTGCCCCAGGGACAAACGTCTCCCAACCGTCTCATCCTGGATTTCCAGTCTCCCCGAGATTTCCGACTCGCTCTTTCGGCCTCTGTCCTGGGAAGGAGCAGGCCAGGGAGGGAAAGCCCTTGTGATTCACTCGCGTCTCACCGTGACTCTTGCACTTCCCTCCCTGGGCAGGCTGGGCAGCTCTCCACTTGCTCAGGCCTGTCCCGGCCTTCGGGAGCCCTCCGAGGTCCTGGGCGTGCTCCCGGAGGCCAGAGCTGTGCATGCGGAGGCCTCAGGCCAGCAGGAAGCCAGAGGCAGGAAGCAGGGCGGGTCAGGAGTTATCTCTCCAGATGGCATCAAGTCTCCCTGCTCGCAGCCCAGAGCCAGGACGCCCCAAGGCCAGGCTTGCAGATCAGGCAAGAAAAGGCTACAACCTGGCCACTCTCCTGCCACCCAGGCTCAGAAAGAGGCAGGCACCTGTCCTGGTCACACAGCCACCTCCCACAGCAGGTCGAGGCAGTGGGACTGGAACCCAGGCTCCTGCCCCAAAGCTGGGTCCTCCTCTACCCAGGCCTGCTGAGCACCTGCGGAGCGTGTGGTTGGCCCTCTGGGACATGCGACAGGAGAGGAGTCCTGCTGGGGACAGCATGGCAGGGTCTGGCCCCAGCTCTGGGCAGAGGGGTCCATCACAGGTGCTCAGGGAGGTCAGAGGGGCTGGTCAGAGGCAGCTGTAGCCAGGGACGATGAGGAGAGGGCAGGGGGAGGGAAGAATTTAGGTGGGCAGAACCTTCTGGAAGCTTCCTTCTGGAATCACTAGAAAGAGGGGCTCTCATTTGGGCCCTACCTCTTACCAGTCTTGGGTGAGTCACGTAACCTGTGTGCCTCAGTGTCCTCATCTGGAACATGGGGTAAGGATCGAATGTGGGAGCGCATGTTCCAGGACATAGCCTGACCTCCTGTGTGTGAGAAACGTCATCGTTGTTATTACATACCCTTCCCCAGATGCCAGGGATCAGCCGTGCTGGGGCCTGGGGGCTTGAGGCCAGCTCTGGGGACAGTTAAGCTCTCAGCTCCTGGGGACCAGTGGGCTCAGCGCCTGACCCCAGCACTGCCGGTCCTGGCAGCCGGTCAGATGTGGTGAGCCCCAGAGGGATAGGGCCGCCTTTGAGGCCGCACCGGGGCTGTGCTGGACTCATGGGGGCTGCCAGGGCCAGGTGTGGGCTCCGTTTGGCACCTCTACTGGGGAGTCCTTGGGCTGGGTGGGCCTGGGGGTCTGCCTTCACCCTGGCGTATTGGACAGGCAGATGCAGAAATCCTCTCCACAAGCAGGCTAGGGGTGTCATGTCCTCCCCACTTTTGACAGGAGAGGACTGAGCTTCCAAGAGGAGGGTGTCCCCTGCCCCCCACATCACATAGCTTGCAGGGGCTGGCCACATTGCAGCCTGAGTGTCCCCAGTTGCCACGGGGTGGTCTCCCTACCCTCCGTGGCCCAAGGCCAAGTCTTCCCAAATGGTTTCAGGCCTCAGCTTACTGCGTGTCCTTGGCCAGGTGCCCCTTCCTGGGCCTTGGTCGCTTGGCTCTAGAGGAAACAGTTGGCCAGGGATATCGGAGATCCTCCAGGCTTAGGCGGTCTCTGGATCCGGGGCTTTGGCCCAGGGATCCCACAACCCCACCCACTCTGAATGGCCCAAGGCAGGTGCCTGGCAGGGAGGCCCCGTCCTGTCCTTTGTCACCTTCCACACTGTTGCCCGGGCCTGGCGCTCGGCCCGGGAGGAGCATATTTAAGGGGCCAGCCCAGAGCCGCCCCCAGCCCTGCTGCAGCTCGAGGGAGCTCTCCAGACCATGGTAGGCTGGGGCTGCCCTGCCTCCTGCCGCCGCCTCCCCCGCACCTGCACCCGCTCCCAGGGAGCTCGGCCGCAGCTGTGGCTGCTGTCCCCTCCCGCTTGCCCCTGGGATTACCCTCCTGCCCTCATTCTTCAACCCTGACCTCATCCCATGACCTTGACTTTGTTTGCAATCCTGACCTTCACCTCAGGGCCCAGCTTACCCTGACCTTGACCTTGCTCTGGTGCTGTCCCTGGTCTGACCCGCTCTTCACCTTGGGTGCTGCGCCTGGCCCTGGCCCGCCCTGGGCTGCCCTCGATGGGTGGCTGGTCCATCCATGGGGCCCTGATTTGAGTCCCTGCTTCTCTGACTTGGCGGGGGCTGCTGAGGTGAAGGGTAGGGGGAATGAGGAAGAGGATGGTGGATGGAGACAGGGTGGGCCAGTGTCCAGGGCTCTGCTCCCGCTGAGAGGACATGGTGCTGGGGGGCAGTGCAGCTCCCCTGGAGTGTGGGGCTGCTCTCGGTCTTGCAGCTCCTTCCTGCCTGTGTCTCCTGCCTCATTAGTCCCTCTCTGCCTGGGAACTCTGATTGCTGTCACAGCTCGGCTTGCCACCTCCCAACCGCCCGAGGGCCTAGGGCCTTCCTATGTCCTGAGGGCCCGTCCCTCCCTGTCACCCCCATGATTGCCCATCTCCAGTGGTTCTGTGAGGTCCTCGGGGACAGGATGGGGCCTGATTCAGCCCTGGGTCCCCAGGACTGGGCACAGGCCTGGCTGGAGGTCAGCAGGTGTCTAACACATTCCCGATGCTGTGAGGTAGGTGTGCTGTTGGTTTGATAAATGGGGACACCGAGGCTCAGAGAAGGCAAATGACGTTTTTAACATCACGGAGGCTGTGATCAGAAAAGCAGGATTGAAACCCAAGGCCAGCCGACCCCCTTCTGCCCTGAGATATTCCTTTCGGGGAAATTTTATTTTGGGGGACCCATTCTCGAAGGGAATTTCCAAGACAGTCGGGCTGCAAAGGGCCCCTGGAGCCTCGGGAGCCCCTGGGCAGTCAGAGAAAAGCGCCCCCTCCTCCTGGCCGAGCACTGGGGCACACTAGGGCCACAGGCAACCAGGTGGTCACGGGCGTCTCGGTGGGCAGGGCTGGGGACCCCAAGGCAGGGCCAGGTCCCCGAGAGCCAGCGCAGAATCCCCCACAGGCGGAAGTGATCATTTTTTATTAATCAGAGGGAAATGTATATGTAATTATGTGAGATGAACTCTGCAGGGAAGTTCTTTTCTTTATGATGTCTGAAGGGATTTATAAATATTACAGAGCTTTTACAGCATCATAACGTCCCGGCCGCCCTGCCAGCCCCTTTCAAAGGATTAGTGGAGACAAAGCACCCAGTAAAAGCTAATTATAAGTCAGCCGGGCGCTGCCGCTCCTGACGTGGGGCCAGGAGCCGAGGGGAGGGGCCAGTGCAGGTGGGGCCAGGAGTGAGCTGGGGGCGGGGGGACCACACAGGCTCTGGGGGCAGGTGGGGGGCAGAGGAGTCAGGGAGCCTGTGCTTTGGGGGCTCTAATGATGGCTGCAGAGGGCAAGGTCCCTTGGGGGCTCTTGGGGACCTAGAGCTTTCAGTGACTGCCTCATGGGGGACACTCAGGCACCATGAGGCACCCCAGAGGCAGGAAGGCCAGTCAGGGACCCCATGTCCTCCACGTGGGTGGTCGCCTGCTCTGCCTGCTGCCCTGGCCTGAGCTCTGGGCAACTATTTCCAAACATCAGCTGATCCCTGCTCTGAGCCAGGCCCGGGGTGGGGGCAGGAGAGGCCAGTGATGGGACAGAGGGGGCTCGCCCTTGAGGGGTTCACTTAGTTGGGGAGACAGATACCCAGAGCTTGGCAGGACAGTGTGGTACTCAATGTAGGGATGACAGTCCACGGTGGAGACCTGTGGGGAGGGGAGAATGGTCTGGGATCAGGGAAGGCTTCTCGGAGGAGGTGACAAGGAGCTGAGCCTGAAGGGTGGGTAGGATCCTTCCAGATGGGAGGCAGGGAGGCCTTCCAGGCAGTGGGAATGGCAGAGCCAAGTCAGGAGAGGAGGCAGGTTTGGGGGAAGTAGGGGCCTGGGTGGGAGGGAGTAGAAGCTCTGAGTTGGGGCAAAGGCCAGACGTTCTCCTGAGAACACGAGGGAAGGTTCTAGCAGCTGACGGCAAGGTCGGATTCCAGCTGTAGTGGAGGGTGGCGGGGCAGAGGAGGTGGACCCCATGCAGAGGCTGAAGATAGCAGAGGTGCCCCTTCCGCTTCACAGCGCTGGCACTGACCCCCTTCCGGAGCCCCGGGGGCTGGCCAGGAAGCAGCTGTCTGGCCCTGCGGGGTGGCCGTGGGCTGGGAAGACGTCCTGATTATCTGCTCGGCCCCCCTGGGAGCCTGGTCTGTCTGCCGTGGGCTCCAGGAGGGCGAGTCGGTGTCGCTTGGGACTGCGCCGCTCTGGGAGATGGGGGGCGCTGACGCCCGAGGAAGGGGCTGCTGCAAGCCCTCACCTGGCACCTCGCAGGCGCCGAGAAGAGCCCGGAAAAGAGTGGAAGGTGGAGCCAGCTCCAACGTCTTCTCCATGTTCGATCAGTCCCAGATCCAGGAGTTTAAAGAGGTTGGTCGGTCACGTAGGGAGCTGGGCACAGGGTCAGCCCTCAGTCCCCGGGGCCGAAGAGCAGTTGTCATTACTTTTTGAGGCCACCCTGTCGTGCCTCAGAGACTGGACATGTGACCTCTCTCTGTATCTGAGGCTGTGCTTGCTGTGTGACGCCAAGCAAGGCCTTTCTCTCTCTGAGCCTCAGTTTCCCTCTCTGAGCCAGGCAGCAGTTGGGAGGAGGACAGCCCTTGGGGGAAGGTGTTGGGGTGGGGACTCGGCAGGGACTGGGCTGGCGGCTGCTTAGTGCCGTGTCTCTGCCAGGCCTTCACCATCATGGACCAGAACCGGGACGGCTTCATCGACAAGGAGGACCTGAGGGACACCTTCGCCGCGCTGGGTGGGTGGCCGGCAGCGGGGAAGGGTCGGGCTGGAGGGGGAGCTGGGCCCAGATAGCGGGGGCAGCGGGGGCAGCGGGGGCAGCGGGCACAGACGTGTGACGGGCACCTGTGCTGAGGGTGCAGGGAAGAGGTGGCTGCTGGCGGGGAAGCCAGAGGAGGGGCCTGGGGGCTGGAGGAGGACTCAGTCAGGGAAGGGGAGGACGGTTCAGGTACAGGAGTGCCTGGGGGTGGCAGGATCAGGAGAGCAGGCGAGAAGCTGGGGCCGGGGGAGGTTCCACCCCCAGGGAGGCTTGTCCCTGTCTAGGGGGCCAGTGAAGGGCTTGAAGGGGCCAGTGGGGATGTGAGGTGGGGGAGTCAACCAAGTCAACTCTGTACTGAGCCCCTGGGAATCTGAGTGTCCGCCGGGACCATGAGGAATCCACCTCCAAGGCGTCCCCACCTTCAGGCAGTCCCCTGACACCCTCCTGGGGCATGTGAGCTTTGAGAGCCAGGCCTGCAGCCCCTGTGTGCCTCAGCTACAGCTTCTTTGGGCCTCAGTTTCTTCACCTGTAAAATGGAGATAAGGACCGACTTGTTCCTTGCCCGGGAGGCCAGGGGCAGGAGGATGCTGCTGTGTCTGGATGTCCCCACAGGGACCCCCAGGACCTTAGGGCTGAGTGGGGTCAGGTGGGGCGACAGAGTCAGGAGGCTGCAGGACCCACTGTGGTCCTGAGCTCTGCTCCCCAGGGCTGCCTGCAGGCAGGGCCCTTCTGCAGGGCTCCCCCATTATGCTCCTGGGTGCCCCTCCCTCCCCAGGCCGCATCAACGTCAAGAACGAGGAGCTGGAGGCCATGGTGAAGGAGGCCCCTGGGCCCATCAACTTCACCGTCTTCCTGACCATGTTTGGGGAGAAGCTGAAGGGTGAGCTGGGCTGGGGCCCCCGGGAGGGGCCGGGGGTGGTGTGGCCAGGCGGGGAAGGCGCAGACACACACAGCACATGGGAGAGCACAGTGTGGCTCCCGGACACAGCCCCTGGGCACACACACCTTCCGGCGCCCTGCCTTAGTTTCCACCTCTGCACTACAGAGTGGGGTGACTGTATAAACCCCACTCCTCCTCCCACCTCCCCCTGTGGGCTCTCTGCCTGCTCTGCTGATGGGGGCACATTGAGGGTGCAGGGGGCAGGGGGTTTCTGGAAGCTCCTGTGGCCGACCCCAGTGCAGGACAGGTTCCTCACCTTGTCTGTAGTCACTGCAATCTCCAGCGGAAGGATCAGGGAGTCTCACTTGCAAATGAGGAATCTCAGGCTCAGAGAGGTTGTGACACCTGCCCCAGGTGCCCCAGCAGAGTGACTGGGATGGAGCCTCAACCTTAAACCCCCGACTCTAACCACTGCACTCTCCTGCCACAGCATCAGGCCTGAGGCGAGGGTGGAGGCCATCTCTGTCCCCTTTCTCTCCTGGCCATGGGGAGCTCCTTGACGATGGTGTCCTCTGAATTGAGAAGGGGGGGTCAGGCTGGGCAGTGGCTGCCCCAGGAGGTGAGTGCTGTGGTCACCCCCTCCCAGGCTGCCCTGCCCAGCGCCCTCCCTGGCCTCCCTGCCTTGGCCAGGTGTAGGGTGAAGATCTGACTTCCACTGCCCCCCGGGGTGACCTGGGACAGGTTTATCTGCTTTCTGGCCTCAGAGTTTTTATCTGTAAAATGGGGTTTGTATTGGTTTCCCGAGGCTGCTGTGAGTAATAACCACAAATGTGGAGGCTGAGAACAACAGAAATATAATCTCTCGCAACTCTGGGGTCCGGAAGTCTGGAATCTGGCAGAAGCTCCTTTGCCTCATGCAGCTTCCGCGGCGGCACCCCTGCCGTGGTCTCTCCTCATGGCCACGTGGCCCTTCCTCTAGTAAGGACACGTGCACTGGATTTAGGCCCCCCCCGTCACCCAGGAGGACTGCCTCATCTCACGATCCTTAACTTACACCTGCGAAATCTCTTTTTCCAAATAAGGTGACAGTCCCAGGCTCTCGTGGACATACGTTTAGGGAGCCACCGTTCAACCCACTGCCGGGGTGATCCTACCTAACACCACAGATTTATTGGGTGAAAAATCGATGCTCTTGTGGGTCACGACCCCCTGGAGAGTACAGTAGCCTCCAGGCATGTGTCCTGGCTGATCCCAGAGCCAGGAGGAAGCTGACCTCCACCTGGGCGGTGGAGACGAGGACACTGGGGGGCGGGGGGCAGGCACTCCCATCTAGGGCAGGCTGTGAATCTGGGGTTGTCCAGCTGGGCCAGGGGTGCCCATGGGCCCACCTCCAGGTAAGAGTGATTCCCAGGACTGTGGCTGCTGCCTCCTAGAAAAGTCCAGAAGCCCAGATGCTGGGGCAGGGTGTGCACTGCGGGAAAGCTGTGTGTGACTCCAGCCGGCCACTTCAAAGGAAGCAAGCGGACGGGCCTGCCGCTTTTATCCAGAACTACATAGCTGAGGGAAACTTGTAAAGGGCCAGCAGAAAGGAGAGGCTGCCCTGCGGGCAGGGGGACCTAGGGGCCCAGCCCAGCAGGTGAGACAGTGGGCACCTCCTGCCCCTAGCATGGTGTGTGCCGGGCGTGGGCAAGGGGGCCCTGCTGTGTGAGTAGGAGTTTAGTGAGCTCCTTCAGGAGTGCTCAGGGGAAGGGCTGGGGCTCTTTAGCTCACAATGGGCCCCAAACCTACTTTACAGATGGGGAGACTGAGGCCTAAGCCGGTGTTGGTCTGAGGCTGGGCTGGAGCTGTGACCCAGGGCCTGGTGGTGGCCGCAGAGCTGCAGCTTTATTTCATTTTGCAGGGCGCCAGGGCTGCGGCTCCAGCGAGCCTGTCATGCAAACTCGGCCAGCCTGCGTGACAGGCCAGTGGGAGGGGCCGGGAGCCGGGAGGGCAGGGGGCTGGGGCAGGCACCGCCTTATCCCGCCCGCTAATTGGGAAGAAGAGACTTTGTCATGAGAGTCCCAACAGTGATGGGGGAAGCCGCCACTCTGCAGCCCATTTTATGAGGCTCAAAGTCCTGAGAGCAGAGGCCCTCTCTGGGGAGGAGGGAAGGGAGGACGGCTGGCCCAGCCCTCCCAGCCGCACGACAGGGAGTGGCAGGGCTGCGGTGAGTGTCCGGCAGCTGGGCACAGTCTGTGTGCGTGGTCCTGGAGCCAGCCACGAGCCTGCCCGGCAGCGATGCTGTTCAAAGATGCTGGGAATTCTCCACTACTCCATGAACCCCGGGAGGCTGTGGCCTTGAAGGCAGAGACCCCACACCGGCCCCCATCGTGACCCTTTGGCCATTTGACCCTCACCGGCCTGGAGCCACTCCCAGCCTGCTTGGCCAGGCCGGGAGGGCCGGGAGCCCTGCCCCAGCTGGACCCTGGGCCTAGCCTCTGGGCCAACATCTTGGCTCCCTGCCACCCTGCTACCCTGCCCGGGGAAAGCCCACGGCGCTGCCCTGCAGGAGCTCCCAGGCCAGCGGGGCCAGCATGCGCCAGGCTCCATCACGCCGGGCCCGTCTCAGGGATGCTGAGTCACTCAGACACCATCCTGTCCTGGGTGAGCTCCCTGTCTGACGGGGGAGACGCAGACGGCCCTGACCCAGTCTGACGGGGTAGTTGCGCGGCCCCGCCCCAGCATGATTGGCAGTAGCACACACTGGGAGAAGGAGCGGGGGACTCTGCGGCTCCACAGAGGTGGGTTCAAATCCTCCCTTCTCTCATCAGCGGGGCTGTGGCAAGTGCTGGAAGCTCCGTGAGCTCCGCCCCCTGTGTGGCAGACTGGGATAGCAGCACCTACTGCTCGGCTGTTCTGGGGCGTCCATGGGATGACACGGTGATGCTGCAGGCACGGAGCTTGGCACAGACGTGTTTGTGGCCCTGATCCTTTAATGTTTCTCAAAGTCTTACCATTATCCTGTGATCAGCAAACACCACCTCTGTCCCTACTTCAACGACGACACAGCTGAGCCTTAAAGAAAGGAAAGGGGCACTCTCAGGTCCCCAGTGAGCCAGAGGGGCAGGGTGACAGAGGAGAGGAGAAAGTGCCAGGTGAGGGTCACCAGGTCACCTGCTGTCCTTTACACTGCCTGGGAAGCCCCTTCCTCTCTCTGGGCCTCAGTTTCCTCATCGGTACAAGGAGGGGCTATGCACTAAATCCACTGTGGGTAGCAGAACTACTTCTTCCAATGACGTCTTTCCCCAGAGCTGTGACAGTGACAAAAGCAGAACTGCTCTGGCTGCCCCCAGGTGCAGAGCTCTCTTCCTTCCACCCACAGCCTCTTGTGCACAGCTTGGGTAATGAGCGAGCCCCGGAGTTGCCACCCCCTGGGCCTCACCCATCATGTGGCAGCATCAGCTGTGAGACCTTGGACAAGTCACTTAACCTCTCTGAGTCTCAGTTTCTTCATCTGTGAAACAGGGACAATTGTCAGGAGGGCTAAGCACATGGTAAAGGCTCAGCCAGGGTCTCCATGTACCGTTGTGCAGGTTGTTCACAACGATATGTATGCAGCACCCTCATCTGTTATGACTATTTCTTGTTTTGTTGAAACCTCCTTGCTCTTGCTTCAGATGGGCTCGCCCTCCACTGGGGAGTAGAAGTCGGGGAGGGAGCCCCGCACAGCTGTCCCCCTCTGGGAGGGATGGGACCTGCCCCGCCCCCAGCCCCTGCCCAGCCAGGCTCCTGTCTCTGTGCGGCCCTCTCCACCGTCCTTCTCCTGCCCTGTGTGTGCTTCTTCTAGGCACGGACCCAGAGGAGACCATCCTCCACGCCTTCAAGGTGTTCGACACGGAAGGGAAAGGCTTCATCAAGGCTGACTTGTAAGCGTCCCCTGCCCTCCTCGGTCCTCTCTCCCCATAGGCTCAGGCAATGAGCCAGCGAGGCTGGGGTCAGGGTGGGTGGCCACCCAGGGCCCCCCTGTGCCTGGAACTCAGCTGAGCTTGGGCACATCTGGCCAGGAGCTGGGAGGCCACTGCCCAGCCCAGTAGCTGTGGCTTGATGTCCCTTCCCTTCTCTGGGTCCGGGCGTCCCCATCTCTATGTGTGTGGAAGCAGATATGGGGGAGGGGCACTAGGGAGAGCTTGCCAGGGAGGAGGAGGATGGAGAGAAGGTGAGCCTTGAAGGAGGGCTTCGGGCTGCCTAGGCTGGGGCGGGAACAGCATTGTAGATGAGGGAACAGAGGGAGTGAAGGGCCAGGGCTTGGGGAGCAGGAGTCGGCAGCGGCTGGAGGGTGGGGTAGAGGGGGTGGGGCAGACTGAGCACACCAGCCCCTGCGCCCGGGTCTGCCTGGGGGCATGGGAGAGGCCGGGGAGGATGGAGGCAGGGACACCAAGGGGCCAGCCTGCAGAAGGGAGGAGAGGGCTGCAGCTCCCAAGAGGGCCACAGGTGCAGGGGTGGAGAGGGGCAGGCAGACAAGAGAAGAGCCAGAGGCCGGTGCCCACAGGGTCCAGGGTCTGGGGACAGGACTGAGCCAGACGTCAGCCAGAGCCTGAGTGGACGCCCAGATGGAGGCGGGGCCACCGCCTTGGGCAAGGGGCTGGCTCGAGGGCTGGGGAAGGGGACCAGCTTAGCCTGGGGTGCATGAGGGGGAGGTGGCCATGGGAAGCTGTCCAGCGGTGGAGGTGAGGCTGCTGCTGTGTCCCCCCACCCAAGGAGAGCACAGACGCAAAGGGCTCAGGGCGGCAGGCAGGGCTGGCAGTGGGGTGGCAGCCTGCTGGGGGCCCCCAGACACTGCACCTGAGGGTGGCCCTGGGTGGTGAGATTTCCTCTCGGGACACAGGCTTCCTGACCAGTTGCTATGATGCTTCAGGACTCCAGGTTTGAGGCCAGTTCACTGCCTGTTAGATCCTCACACGTGGAGGTGGGGTGGGAGGGGCCGGCAGGGCAGGGGTGGGGTGGGCAGGGTCTTCTGGCCAGCTCACATGTTCTCAACTCCAAAGTTGCGAGTCACACACGCCCTGGGGTGGGAGAGGCTGCTGAGGGCTTCTCCATGCTGCAGCATCCCCTTCTCCACCCCTCCGTTTTGGGGACCCGGGGAAGCACCAGGGCAGCCCCTAGACTGACCTCAGCAAATCCCTCCACTGTCACCCACCTTCATGCCCACTGGCGTGAGGTCACGGCTGGGAAGAACCCTTGGGGTCCCAATTTGGGAACTGAAGGCATCACCCCGGGACATGGGACCTGGAAGATGTGGCCGCAGGCCAGACAGGCCATGGCGGAGGCTCTGGTTAAAACGGAGTCTGTGAAAAGTCCCCAGCCTGGAGAGCTGGAAACTGTGACAGTCCTGCGGTAACATAAATAATGGAAAATGTGCGTCGGTCCTTAGTGGGGCCTGCTGCTGCCGGCGCCAGAGGACACTCTTGGTGCACAGGGCCCGGCTCGGCCCTGCCCACTGAGTCCCCTTAAGCCCTGCGGGGTCCTCTGGGCTCGAGGGAGCATCAGCCATTCGAGGATCCAGGAGGACACACCTGGGCAGGCGTCCTCGTGCCCTTGGCCAAGTACAGGCAGACTGTAATCTGTAAAACATTGAACGCGTGTCAGCGAAAATCACAAGCTGGGAAAAGCAGTGTGCCCAGACCAGGGCACAGGAGGCCCCGGGCAGGCTTGGGAGGGCGGCTGTCTCCCCTCAGTATCCTGGAGGGCGATTATTAGTGCATGATGGGAAATTCTATTTGGTCCCCACCTGGTGCTGGGAGGAGAGCCTGCAGGGAAGCCAAGGCTCAGAGAGCTGCCCAAGGCCACATGGCCATCAGAGAAGCCAGGTAGGGCCAGCCCCAGGTTGGTGTCCTCCCAGGCCAGGACGCCCCCCTCCCAACTCTACCTGCCCTCCTCACCCCTGCGATCTGCAGGTCCAAGCAGGGAAGCCCTTCCCCTGAACCTGACCCTTTCTCTCCCTGGAGCAGCATCAAAGAGAAGCTCATGACTCAGGCAGACCGGTTCAGTGAAGAGGAGGTAAATTCGGGCTTTTCAGGGCACAGCCCATTCCCTGCTCTGGCCACCGCCCCCCAACCCCACCCCAGTGCTCGGCCTGGGCCAGGCTGACTCTCTGCTCCCTTCCCAGGTCAGGCAGATGTTCGCAGCTTTCCCCCCAGATATGAGCGGCAACCTGGACTACAGGAACCTGTGCTACGTCATCACGCACGGTGAAGAGAAGGACTAGGGACCTGGAGTGTCCCCCACATTCAGAGGAGGCAAATGCTGGGGGGTGGGGGCTGGAGGGGAGCTCCTGTGGCCAGAGAGTGCAGGGAAAAGGCCCCCCCTTGTCTTATGGTCGGGGGACGAAGTAAGAATAAATAATGCTAACAAGGTCTGAGTTTGTGTGATTAATTCTCCGGTTGGGGAGAAAGCTAAACATTCCTATCTTTTTGGTTTTTCCAAAACTTTTCGCTTCCCTGGCTTTGCTCACATGTTCCTGATGAGCTGGTGTTTAGAACTAATTGACAGTTTTAATGCTCCCCAGCTGGGCCACAGTCGCCTTCATTTATGTGGCTTTCCTTGGGCACCTAGTGCGTGCCAGAGCCGGTGCCAGTCCCAGGGACTCCGAGAGGAGCCAGACCTGTCCCCAGGCAGGACGGGCATGCTGACTTCGGTGCACGAGAGGGTCAGAGAGTGTAAGCGGTGGGGAGAGGACATCCGTGGGAGCAGCAGGGGGCAGAACCAGAGAAAGCTGGCAGCTCACCCTGGCCAGAGGCTAAGATGCGCGGGATGTTTAAGGGGTAAGCAAAGACGTCTTAAACTGGACACGCATAGCTCCGACCATCAAATAAAAAGTACATAAGTTGGACTTCATCAAAATGGAAAACTTCTGCTCACCAGAAGATGCAATTAAGAATGTGAAAAGACGAGGCGCGGAATGAGAGGAGATACTGGCAACACATAGATCACGACAAAGATCTCACATCCAGAACGTATATTTTTAAAAAATCCTACATACCAATGCTGGAAAGATAACAACCACAAAATTAAAGAGGTAGATGATAAGAATATCTAAATAGCCAATAAAGATCTGAAAAGATGCTCAACCTCATTCCGAATAAGGAAAATGCAATTTGAATGACAATAAGGTTCACGCTACCCACTAGAATGGTAAAATAACGAGACTGCCAGTACCAAGTGTCGACGAGGCTGTGGAACACCCAGAACTCTTCTTGAACCTTGGGGTAAAGTGGGTCAACCACTTTTGAACTCTGTTTGGCAATATCTACTAAAATTAAAGACATGCATATTCTGCCCCAGCAATTCCACTCCTAGGAATATACCACCAGAAATGTCTGTTGTATAGCCATCAAAAGACACATGCAGGAATTTACAGGCTGGGTGTGGTGGCGCAGGCCTGTAATCCTAGCACTTTGAGAGGTTGAGGCAGGAGGATCACTTGAGGCCAGGAGTTTGAGACCAGCTTGAGAAAGAGCAAGACCCCGTCTCTACAAAAAATAGAAAAATTAGCCGGGCATGGTGGCGCATGCCTATAGTCCCAGCTACTTGGGAGGCTGAGGCAGGAGGATCACTTTAGCCCAGGAGTTTGAGGCTGTAGTGAACTACGATGATGCCACTGCACTCTAGCCTGGGCAACACCATATCTCAAAAAAACAAAAAAAGACATATGCAGGAATTGACAGATTTATATTAGTCTCAAATTAGAAACAATGCGAATGTCCATCAAGAGCAGAATTGATAAATAAATGATAGTGTATCCACACGTGGGAATACACAGCAATAAGAATAAACTCCTGGTGCACACAACATGAATGCTGCTCAGATATATTATGTTCATGGAAAAAGACAGACCAGAGAGGGCATACTTTAAAAAAAATCCTTTTAATTGAGATATAAATCATATACCATACAATTCACCATTTTAAAGTGGCTTTTAGTATATTCACAAGGTTGTGCAACCATCACCGCTATTGGTATCCAGAACATTTCATCACCACAAAAAGAAATTCGTTAGTCACTTTCCATTCTTCCTTTCACCAGCCCCTGGCAGCCGCGAATCTACTTTGTGTCTCTATGGAGTTGCCTAATCTGGACATTCATATAAATGGAATCCTACAATATGTGGCCTTAGAGTCTGGCTTCTTTCACCCAGAATAATGTTTTCATGGTTCATCTTTGTTGTCGTACTTCATTCCTTTATATAGCCAGATAATATTCCATTTTATAGATATACCACATTTTGTTTATTCATCAGTGGAAGGACATTTGGGATGCTTATTGTAATAGCTATTATGAATAATCTACTATAAACCTTCATTTACAAGTTTCTGTGTGAACATATGTTTTTAGTTAGTTCTCTTAGGCATCTATCTAGGAGTGGAATTGCTGGGTCATTTAGTAACTCGATGTTTAACTTTTTGAGCAACTGCCAAATTGCTTTTCAAAGAGGTTGTATCATTTTACATTCCCACCAGCAATGTAGAAGAGGTTCCAATTTCTCCACATCCTTGCCAACACTTGTTAATTTCTATTTAAAAAAAAAATTCTAGCTACCCTAGTGGGTATGAAGCGGTATCTCATTTTCATTTTGATTTGTATTTCCCTAGTGATTTATGATATTGAGCATCTTATCATGTTTTTATTGGCTGTTTGTATATCTTCTTGGGAGAAATGTCTATTCAGTTTCTTTGCCCATCTTTAAATTGGGTTATATGTCTTTTCGTTGTTGAGTTGTAGAAGTTCTTTAAATAGTCTAGATCCTTTTTAGATATGTGATTTGCAAATATTTTCTCCCATTCTGTGGGTCGACTTTCCACTCTCTTGATAGTTCCCCTTGGTGCACAAAAGTCTTAAATTTTTATGAAGTCCATTTTATTTATTTTGCTTGTGCTTTGGATGTTGTATCTAAGAAACTGTTGCCTAATCCAAGATCATTAAGATTTACACCTATGTTTTCTACTAAGAGTTTTATAGTTTCAGCTTTCAGACTTTGAGCCATCTTGTTATTTTTTTGTGTGCTGCTCTATGGCGTGAGGTAGGAGTCCAACGTCATTCTTTTTGCATGTGGACACCCAGTTCTCCCAGTACCATTTGTTGATAAAACTATTTTTCCTCATTGACTGGTCTTGGCACCCCTGTCAAAAACCAATTGATCATGGATGTGTGAGTTTATTTCTAGACTCTTGTTTCTAATCCATTGATCTCTATGTCAAAGAGGGTATACGTTTTAATTCCATTTAGGTGGAGTTGAAAGCCAGGCAAAACTAATTTATGGCATTAGAAGGCAGAATGGTGTTTACCTCATGGGAAAGGGCCACAGAGGGACATTTTGGGGAGTGGGCAATGCTCTATGTCTCCATCAGGGTGGCGGGTGCTCAGGTGTAAACATGCAAGATCATCAAGCTATAGCATTAAGATCTGTGCACTTTATGCATTTTATTATATATGTTATATCCCAATAGAAAGAGAGGAAGGGAGAGAGAGAGAGAGAGAGAGAGAAGGTGGAGAAAGAAAAGATGACATGTTCAGGAGGCAGTGTGCAGAGCCCTTGGGGACCGAGGGGTGTGGGGAAGAGCTTTGGGGTCTCACAGGACTTGGCTTTGGTGGCTGCTGGCACTGCACCCCACGATGGAGAGCTCTGGGGGAGTAGGGGCTGTGGGGAGAGGCTGGGTCAGCGTGGGGGCTGTTGAGTGTGAAGTGGAGAAGCCCGGGAGACGCTAATGCTATGTCTATGGTGCCGAGAGGCAGCAGCTGCATGGGACAGAGGGCCGGGGACTGAGTACGCCTGTGCAGGAAGAGCAGGTGGTGGAGAGGAGAGGCCACGAGCCAGCCTTGAACGCTCAGGGCAGGAGGACCCCTAGAGACTGGTGGTCGGGGCCAGGCTGGCAGATGGGCACTGCAGGCCAGAGAATCTGCTGAGGTCGAGGACCAGGTGGAGAAATGTCAACTACATGGGCTCAGAAGTGCCAGCCCCCAGGCTGACGTCTGCACGTGCACGTGTTCATCTCACCCCTATGAGGACAGCAAAGGAAACTGAGGCACAGAGCCTGCCCAGGGTCAATGACAGGGCTGGGAGTAGAGCCTGCGCCCATAAGCTCCACGCCACCCTGTCTCCCAACAGGCTGGGGTGTGACCTTGGGACAGGGTAGCTGAGGTGGGGGGAAGAGGTCCTTGGAGCTAAGGGGGGTAATGGGGATAAATTCAGACCCTGAGAGGCTCAGAGGCAGGCGGTCCAGGGAGGTGACATGCGGGACCCTGCAAGGGCTGGCCCGGGCTCTGACGGTAGCAGCTTAACTGCAGGGGCCGTGCTCCCACTCAGCCATGGTTAAAGCTGTCCCCTCCGCTTCGCCCTCCTCCTGAGCCCCTGCTGCCTCCAGGGGGGGTGGGAGAGAGAGGCGCCCCCACCAGTCTGGAGCGTCTGGCTCGGGGCTTGGGGAGAGGCACATGGCAGCCCAGGGGGACTGTTCGAAAGCCTCACTCCCACTAGCTCTCTAAGAGTTTGGCTTTCCTGGAAATCACAGACTGAGCCCTGTCTCAGCAGCGCAGGAACCCGTCAGACCTGTTTGCGTCCCGCAGAACCAGGCCAGAGCCAAGGCTAGAGGGAGCGGGCACCGCTGTGCACCTGCTCGCCAGCCACTCCATGGGATAGCTGGACCTGCCAACCTGCAGGGGCCCCGCTGCCCAGCACACGGGGGCAGCCAGTGGAGAGGGCTGGGGGCTCCACGCCCGCTCAGAGAGGAGGCTGGGGACATTCATCTCATGTATTCCTCTGTCCTCAGTTCATCCATTCCTCTGCCCCACCTCTGTCGCCAAGGGCTTCTGGCTGGTGGCTGTGGCTGGGGTTGGCGGGAGGTGGGGGGGGGACGACACCGGAGTGACGCAGCTCCAGTGGGAGCCCAGGGGGAAGTAAGGCTGTGGGCCTCTCAGGCAGTGCACACCAGCTGGGGGGCTGCCGGGGTGCCAAACCTCTGGCCCCGGCCTCCCTTGGAGGCCACAGCACGGCTTCCATGAGGCCCCTCTGCCCAACCTGTGGGTCACTGGGGGTCTTGGCTGCCCCTGACCTGAACCCATCACTGGCTGCCTTCAGTCTCCATGACTCCCCAGCCAGTTCTCCAGGGCTGGCTCTGCGTGATCCCTGAGGGCTTCCCCCAAACCCTGCTCTGGCCCCTGCACTGGGGTGGTCCACAGAGCTGCCCTTCCAGGGGTGGGGCTAAGGCTCCCAAGAGCCATGGAGAAATCGGCAGAAACACGTATTTGGTGGATGTACCGTCTGTCCTGACTCACATCTGGAATCACCTTTTGACAGGCACAGGAACCCCCCTCCCCCACTGGCCTCTCCGACCTCCGTGTCACTGTCCCCTTGGCTCTGGGGCCAGGTGCACAGCTTCACTGAGTTCCTTGAATACCCACGTATCCTCCTGCCACAGGGCCTTTGACCGTGATATCCTACCCCATCACCCCCACCCCTTTGCGCATCTACCCCCTACCGTTCTCAGCTCAGCAGCGCGTCTCAGGCCCTGACGCAGGAATGGCCCAAATGGCTTTCCGTGCACGTTCATGGCACACGGTACTTGCGCTGGGGAGTTGCAAGAGGTGTTTGTCCTCCGCACGGTGCTGTAAGCCCCTGAGGTCAGGGATCAGGTTGGATTTTGCTCACGGCTGTGCCCCCAGCACCCTGCGCGGGGCTGGCATGTAGAAGACTCTTGGGAAACATTTGACCAAGCCCAGGAGGCCCAGAGAGCAAACTCGGAAGCATGTGAGGCATCTGGAGGCAGCTCTGTGGCTTTGGGACTCCAAGACACTGCGGGACCGAAGCTGATGCTGGAATTGCAGCTGGTGCAGAGCCTCCTCCGGCTCCATGGGACCTGCCCTGTCTGCCTCAGTGTCCCCTTAAGCAAAACGTAACCTCATAGCCCCTTGGGTCTTAAGGGTCTCCAGCTCTCAGGGCAGCAGCAGACCCAAGCCGGTGGCCAGTCCTGGGCCTGCCTGGTAGCTGGGCTGCATTAGAGGTGACCCATCTTGTGAGCTCTCCTGGAACTCTTGGTGGCCCAGAGCAGACCTGGTAGGTGATCGGTGGAGAACCCAGGCAGGGCCAGGGCAGGCCTTTCATTCCTGGGGAGCAGGCTGCAGGGATCTGGCCCGGCCCTGCCCCGGCCCCACCGGCTCCCCCAGCCAGCTGGGTCTCATTGAGGGTAATTAGCCCAGCAAGACGCCTGGGTCTTGGCATTTCATTTTCCACTCGGGACCCATCAGCTGGGGCCTTCGGACAGTGGCCCCCGTATAAATCACGAGGGGGTCGCTGTTAAGAGAAACGGCACATTCCTTCCACCCGTGTGGCTGGTTAAATTGACTCTGAGAGCAGATTCCCTCCTGGCGCTCACTCAAGAATGGCCAAGTCCTTTGAAGGTCCTTCCAGGACGGACCCCAGGGGCTTGGAGCCGCCTGGGCGGGGAATCTCCCAGGGAGCCTCTGCTGACCGCAGGAGGGCGGGACTCCCCCTGGGACAGTGTGGCTGGTGGAGGGCCCCTGCCTGGCACCGGGTTCTGCCATCACTCTGTCTTCCTGGCAACCCTGGGGGTGACTGCACCTTTTTTGCAGCCAGGAAGTGGCTGGGGGTGGGCGGAACCGATGATGTCCTTAGCCTAGGACACCAGACCTCAGAGCAATGAAATGTCCCCGTGGAATGTCAGGCCTCTGGGGGTGGGGGGGTGGGGGGAGGCATGCGGTGAGGTCTGAGGGTCCACGCCCCAGCAGCCACAGAGTCTGCTTGGTAGGAAATTCTACTCCGTGCCTTCTGTGAGCTGAGCCCTGGCTGGGAGTTGCTCTGGGCCCCAAGAGTCTGTCTGTGTCTGTCTGTCCCTTCCTGTCTCTGTCACACATGAAGTCTTACTTGACAAAGGTGGAGAAAGTCTTGTCAGGGAGATAGTGTAGAGGGCTGACTTGGGCCGGCCTGAGTTTACATCCAGGTTTACGGTGGCTGGGTAGGTGACCCTTGGCAAGTCACTAACCTCACCATGACTCAGTTTCCCCATTTGGAAAATGGAGATAATGACAATGCTAATTTCCCAGGTGTGTCCTTCTTTCAAGCAGGCCAGGCTCAGGGGTCCAGTGGTGGACAGATAAGACCCTGGCCAGACCACACTGAGCCTCTGTCCAAGAGAAGGCAGACACCAGCGAGGACATCATGATGTAGGGAGGGTTCAAGGTGGCAGAGAGATGGACGGTGGGGGCGTGGGGAAGGGAGTGGACCATGACTGTAGGCCATGGCAAAGTTCTGTCCCAGGAGCAGGGACAGTTCCATTCCATTGGGAGTGACCACATCAGAAATATGTGACAAATGCAAAGTCAGAAAAGGCCTGTGGAACTGAGGAAGCACAATGGGGATGCCCAATCCAGCCTGGAAGGCTTCCTGAAAGAGGTGGTAACTTGAAGACTGGGTGGGAGAAGTGCAGCCAAGGAGGGGACAATGACCAGCCTCCAGGTGGAAAGTGCAGAAAGGGAGTCTCCGTCCAGACACGTTCACCCAGACTGCACTGAGGAGAGAGGCTGGATTCGGTGCTGGCAGCCTCGGGCCTGCCACTGCCCCTCCAGCACCCAGGTGGCCCGCTGGGGTTGGACAGCATTGCTTTGCTTCTGTTGTGTGTATTTTTAGATTATTCATCTGTTTATGGCACGTGGGACTAGCTTTTTACTTTTGGTATTAAGCTTTTTGTATTTTTTGTTTTCGGTAAAAGTTTTCATTAAAATAGATTTATGTACATGAGTTGATTTAAGGGAAAAGATGAACGTAAACAATTTTTAGGGTCAAAAAACCCTGACGGTAGAATGGGAATTTCTGAAGTCTGGGAAGAGCTGAATTCTAGAAAAGTAGATATATTATTCTGAAAGAGAATGTTCTGGAACCCATAGGTCTTCCCTACTGTGCCATCTTCTGGACTTGAGTCCAAAACTCCTTGAACAAAGAGGCTGGATCCTAGACCCCAAACAGGCCGGGTGGGGCAGGGGAGTGTGGCTGCTCACTGACAGACAGACAGACAGACTGGCAGACGGCCGGACTTCCAGCCCCGCGGCACAGTGCTAAGGTGTGTGCCGGTGGCGGTGCCGGTGGTGGTGGTGCAGGGGGGAACCTGTAACATGTGGCCTCTTGGGTGACAATGAGGCGCTGTAAAGTGGGGTCTCAGGCCAGTGGCATGTTGTGGGGGGACTTGGGGCTTCTTAGTTAGCTGACAGAGGGCCTCCGTGAGGGGCTGTGCCATGCTGGGCAAGTCCTGCCCTCTCTGGCCCCGGACCCCTCTGTGCCACGAGGACTCTGGCTGGAGTGGCTGGCGGGGGTGGGCCTGGCAATGGCGTGGCAGGGAGAGGCCAGCCTGGAGCCACCCTAATCTGAGGCTTAGCTCTCACTTCAAAGCTGTGGCTTCAGCTTCCTTGGAATGTCCAGCCATGTGGGGTGGAGGGGCACGCCTGGCTCCCATCAAGCTCCAGGGAGTAATAGTGGCCTCTTGAGGGCTGGGGCGTGGGGTGGGGGTGGGAGGCACGGACCATCTGGGGAGGGCAAGTCACACAGCCCTGCTTGTTATAGCTGTGTGACTCGAGGCCAGTGGCTCAACCTCTCTGGGCCCTCACATCCTTCATCAGAGAAACAGGGTACGTGGCACCCCCGTCCTGGGGGTCGTGCCTGGTGCAGGGCCTGGCTGGGGTGGAGAGACCCCAGTCTGCATGGCCTGGTGTGTGAGTGGCCGTGTGGGCCCACAGCGCCACCTACTGACGGCTGAGCAGCCTCACCCGGCTCCGGCTTCCCTGGGACCTCCCGGACCTGGCATGTTCTCAGTGGCCTTGGGCACTGGAGTGAAAAGCGCAACTTTGGGGCAGACAAGACTGAATGTGAGTCCTGGCTGCTCCCATGACTGGCGGCGCGACAGGGCAAGCCACCTAACCTCTCTATGGCAAGTTTCCTTAAGTAAAATGTAGCAGCAAACACTTCGCAGCCAGAGCGCCGGGCGCTGTGCGTCCACACACACCACCCTCCCAGCAGCCTGTGGAGCAGACCCTGTTACTATCCCACTGGACAGACAAGGAAGCTGAGGCCAGAGAGCGTACAACAGCGGTCCAAGGTCACGCAGTCAGTGAGCGGTGGAGCTGGGATTCGAGCCCAGGCAGGGTCAGACACAGCTGGGGTCCCCGCCTTGCTCAGTTGTGGGTAAGAACGATACCTGGTCATTGCGCTGAACCCCCCGGCTCCAGCCCAGCCTCTGTGCTTGGTCTGGACTCACACCCCGGCTCTGTACTGCCTAGTCGCGGGACCTAGGCAAGCCATCTGATGTTTGATGCCACCGTGCCCTCGTCTTTGTTGTTTTCACGCCTCAGTGACATCTTTCCTATGAGCTGGTGGCCCCTGCTGGTCCACATGTCCCCAACGTCAGTCCATGAAACAATCTCGCGCAGCCTCAGTCCTGCGTCTGCGGGCTCAGAGAGGAAAAGCGGCGCGCCTTTGGCACACAGGCAGGAAGTGGCAGAGAGGCCCCAAAGGCAGGGCTGGAGCCTCGGGACCAGCACTCTCCCCACGGCCTGCCGTGAAGGATCCCACCTTGGCTGAAGTCTGCTTCCCAGGGACTGGGCACAGAGGGCAGGTGACAGAGAAGCCCTGAGCAGGGACTGACATTTTTTTGAGCACCTGGGTGCCAGACCTTGTGCCTGGGCTTCACGTGGTTGGTGTCTCTGAAACCTCCCTTCAGCCTTGTGTTACTGTGCTGTGTTGTGGGAGAAAAAATGCTAATATCCCCATTCTGCAGATCGGGAAACTGAGGCTCAGAGAAGCTAAGGTACTTGTCCAAGGGCCTCGGCAGCCCAGGGTTGCCTGCCCGCAAAGCCTGCCACCTTTCTGCCCCAAGGATGTGGTCAGGCTGCCTTCTCGATGCCAGAGACATCACTTCAACGCAGCTCGTGCTGGGCCTGGGAGTCCGAGCGAGCTCACACCCAGGGGCTCACGCCCACCAGCAGCCCACGGCAGGGGCTACACAGAGTCCTGGGGGGCACGGAGGAGAGACAAGCTCTGGCTGCTGGGGGAGGAGGAGCCAGCCTGGGCCCCGCTGAGCCAGGTCCTCCAGGGCAGGAGTAGCTCCGGGCGGCAGCAGACAGCCCGGTGTCGTATTCACTGGGAGCCACCCTTGGCCGGTGGTCAGAGGCAGGATCTGAGCTGAGACAGATTCTCAGGGTCAGGTGGCAGGACCTGGGGCCTCCCGCCAGAGCTGAGTGGCGGTCCTGACAGCGTGGGGCCTCCCTCGAGGGTTGGGGGCCCACACGGACACTGTGGGGCTTTGCCCTCCCTTTGAGGAATGGATGGAAGACCCGTGCTGCCATCCACGGAGGTGGTGACAGAGGCCACCGCTGGGCACAGTGAGAGGCCAGCATGTGCCCTGTCTTGGACTCCTGCCCTGGGAGTACTTGCAAAAGCCAGAGACTGCCATCTGGGCTTCATGGGTGGAGCTAAGGACACATGCCAAGAGGGCAGAGGGCAGCGGCTTCTTTGGCCTCAGAGTTGCACATCCTCTGGGCCAGTTTCGGCTCCCGGGACGTGCCCTGTGAGCGCACAGAAGAGTAGGGCTCCCAGCGCACTCCCCTGCAGGCCAAGCATTTCTGGCAGATCCTACCCAAGATGGAGCCAACTGCTCCCCTGGCTGGTCCCTTCCCCCAGGACGCTGCTGGCCATGGGGGGACAAAGCCCAGACGCAGGCTGGGTTAGGAGCAAAGTTCCATCAGCTCCAGCTCCCAGCTGGGCGCAGGGGTGGGGCCCAGGGTCTGGGGTGGTGTGCGTTGGCCTGATGTCACCCATCAGCTTTGCCAAAGCCGACTGACCAGAACATGCAAGCTGCTACATCCCCGGAAACTGGGCGGGACGGGGCTGGGCTGCCCTGCCCCCCAAAGTGCACGGGGTGCCTGGCCAGGCCCTGGACCCCGGTCGGGCCTGGCCTTGCTCTGCAGGGTGGACATGCTGTCCATCAGCCTGTGCGCGCAGCTCTGCCCAGACCTGGGCCCTGTGTGAGCCCCTTTCATTTGTCTGTGGAGTGGGGTGTCGGCCAGGCCCAGGAGGCCCTGGGGCTGTGATTTGTGTCCTCAACACTGGGTCATCAAAGGCCTGACGAGGCCCTCTGGCAGGCCGGCTGGTTTCCGAGAGGTGAGATCATGCACCTGAAAGTGGGGCCCTCCCGGCCCTGTGCCCTGAATGGGCTTCTTGTTCTCCCAGATCCCGGCTGTCAGCGCCAGGCCTGTCGGCGGGAGGTGACTCTGTCAGCCACTCCTTCCTGGCCAGAGGCCCTGCCAGAGGCCAGGCGAGGTGGGGGCAGCTCGGTATCGGCCCTGACCATGCCCTCCGCGTGGGAGGCCCTGCCTGATGTGTCTGCACACCTCACCCGGATGGCGGGGCGTGGGGAGGGGATTCTGATACCAAACACTCGATAGGGTCTGTGGGGCCCTGTGTTCAGCAGCTGGGTTCTGATGCCCCTCCCCGGGGGGCCCAGAGGTGAATAAGCCCAGCGACCACGCTCATGGTGCATCCAGCCCAGAGAGCAGAAGGCAGTGAGTGGGTCTCAACCTTATGACCCGGCCAGTGGGACCTTGGAGGGGCATACCACAGACGACGCTGCAGAGAGGGGAGTCAGAGCTGGCCTGGGGGACAGCGAGGGCCACACGAGGAAGAGCCGTCAAGCTCAGCGCTGGTGGAGGTAGGCAGGGAGGCGGGCAGGGGACAAAGATGGGGATGGCTAATGTAGCCCCCCCAGTGTTAGGCATGAGGCCTGGAGCTCTGGCCAAGGCAGGACAGTCGGGGCGGGGAGGCCAGAGTAGGTGGCCACAGGGGTGCTGTGCTGGCCTAAGGGAGTGTCTCTGTCCAGCTGCCCCCCTCTTCCATGCCTGTCTCTCTCTTCAAAGTCCTCTGTCCCTCCCCATCAGCACAGTTTCCTTTTGATCTCTCCTCGAAAGCTTTCTCAGCATTCCTCCTATAATCTGTTAAATGTTTGCACCCTGTTGGGCCATTCTGAAGACTTTCAAACTCATAAATAAATAAATAAATAAATAAGGAAAAAAGTCCACAGTGTGGCTTTTTTAAATTTTTAACCGAGAGGACTAAATAAATAAACGCTCAGAAACACATATGAATCCTCGGAGGCAGGGTTTTAAGTTCAAAGTGGTGCTACATATTTAACGTTCCACAGAAGGAGTTGGTAAACTTTTTCAGTAAAGGGCCTGATAGTAAATATTTTAGGTTCTTTGGGCCATACGGTCTCTGTCACCACCATGAAAGTCTGCCGCTGTCGTGAGAAAGCGGCCGTGGACAGTATGTGAACAAATGAGCACGCTTGTGTGCCGCTCAAACTGTATTTGTGGATACTGAAATTTGAATTTCATATAATTTTCTCACTCAGGTCACAAAATAATATTCTTCTTTTGACTTTTTCTAGCTGTTTTAAAATGTAAAAACCGTTCTTACTTTGCAGGCTGTACAGAAACAGGCAGCAAGCTGTTGTCCATAGTTTTTTGGAGTCTTTTTAAAAAAATATATAAATAAATACTTAAAAATTTCATAAATGGATATACCATATGTTTGGGTTTGCTGCATAACAAACTGCCCCCAAAATTAGTAGTTGAAAGCAATTAAATTATTTTATTAAATTTGCTCATCCTGTGAGTTGACTATGCTCAGCTGGGAGGTTCTTCTGCTTTATGGGATGTTGGTTGCGGCTACAGCCATCTGGAGGCTCTATAGTGGGCTGGAACATTCAACGTGGCTCATTCACAGGCAGTTCATGTTGGACTTTGGCTGGGACTCTAGATGGGGCTATCAACTAGAGTGCCTGTATGTGGCTTCTCTGCATTTTAGAGCATGATGGGTAGATTCTGAGAAGCAATGTCCCAAGAGCTGGTATTCCAAGAGGGAAGAAGCAGAAGCTATCAGTCTTCCTAAAGGCTAGGACTATAACTGGCACAGCATTCCTTCCGTCACATTCTATTGATTAAGCTGTCACAGGGATAGCATAGACTCAAGGGGAGAGGAAATAGATCTCTTGAAGGGAGTGACAAATAATTTGTAGCCGTCTTTAAGCCACCATACCACCTGTCAATGTCAGCATTGGATGGATGAACTGCTGTGGATTTCAGGTGATTGCTGGATGCTTGAGTATTCATGGGCTGCGTGCATGAGTACTACAGCCAGCTGGACAGCGGGGACATGTTCCCAGAGAGTTAATGGCCAACATTCATTGAGCACCTATGATGAGCCCATTGAAACTATGAGATTGTTATATCCTCACAATATCCTGTAAGGTATGAAAATGTTGTTATTCTACTTTTACAGATGAGGAAACAGAGGCTTAGAGAGCTCCATCTGGAGTGTGCTAAGTTGCAGTGTCCATGGGACACCCCATGATGAAGCTCAGGTTGCTGGATGTGCCAGGATCTCGGGCTCAGAGAGAGATCAGGGCTGGGGGGCAAGGGACAGAATGGCTTAGATGGTGAGAAGTGAACAGATGGAAATGACTCGCTTGGCACTCCAGGCCCTGCAGTTTTCTTAGCTATAAAATGGGCCCAGGTTTTGCGAGGATTAAATGAGATGATGTGTGTAACACACGTGGCACAGAGTGTCCCCAACCCCATGTGCTGGCAGAAGAGAGCAGCTCTGTTCCCAGCCCCAAGCCCCTGCCCAGTGCCTGACAGATAGTGTTCAACATATGTTGAATGATAAATGAAAGCATCCTTGAATCCCTGCAGCTCCTAAAAGAACA
Organism: Cheirogaleus medius; assembly: GCA_008086735.1. Classification (NCBI taxonomy): domain Eukaryota; kingdom Metazoa; phylum Chordata; class Mammalia; order Primates; family Cheirogaleidae; genus Cheirogaleus; species Cheirogaleus medius. The sequence continues at coordinate 26,581,836 of VBSM01002153.1, read as the reverse complement.
TAAAGTAAGGGCCGGGCGCGGTGGCTCACGCCTGTAATCCTAGCACTCGGGAGGCTGAGGCGGGTGGATCGTTTGAGCTCAGGAGTTCAAGACCAGCTTGAGCAAGAGTGAGACCTTGTCTCTACTAAAAATAGAAAGAAATTAGCCAGACAACTAAAAATAAAAAAATTAGTGTCCCTGGTCTCCTAAACTTTCCAAAGCCGGCTGGGCCTGACAGGAGCAGGTACATGCTCAGCGGCAACACTTTGGGCTGCACTCTTGAGATTTTGTGCCCAGCCTCCCCCCTCAGCTCCTGCCTGTGCTTCTCTGCTGCTGACCTCTCCTTGGGAGGGGGGGTCTGGCGGCAGGTCCTGCTTCTGACCCTCTCTGTCCCCCATACCCCAACACTGCCTGGCATGAGGAGGCCCCAGTGCACAGTTGTTAAAAGAATGGATGAGAGAATGGATGGATGGATGGATGGGTGACTAGATGGATAGATGGGTGGGTGTGTGGATGGGTAGAGAGATGGAGGGGTGAATGGATGGGTGAGTGGATGGGTGAGTGGATGGATGGATGGGTGTAGGGAGGGATGGATGAGTGGTATGTGGACTTTTAATATACTTGCAAAGCATGTTCAACTCCTTTATTTTGTTTTTTCCTCACAACTCTGTTTCGAAGACAGGGACAGAACTATTAAGCCCATTCTAAAGAATTGAAAACTGAGGCTTAAAGAGTCAAAACAACTTGCTCCACGTCACACAGAGAGGAAGGGACTAGGGTATGAGTCAAGATTGGTCTCTTGAGGCCGGGCGCGG
>VBSM01002153.1:26557726-26580942 GCA_008086735.1 Cheirogaleus medius | reverse complement strand
TCATTTATTCAGGCCATCCGTCATTGTCACTGGGTGTCATTCGTTCAAGCAGAAGCTGATTAAAGCCCATTCCAGGCCACCTGGTGCTGGAGACCTGGCGATGAAGCAGATCTGCTCCCTGGCTGCAAGGGGAACATCTGGTCATGAATACTTAGAGCCAGCTCAGTGCAGTGGCCTGGGCTAAGGGCTGAGGGCACCTGCTGTTATGATGCAGGAGTCGCTGAGAAGGTGACAGGGCTGCACCTGGAAGGAGGCACAGGAGTCGGCCAGGTAGAGAAAAATGAGGTGGTTGATGCCAGGCCAAGGCTGCACAAGACCCTGGGTCGTGGCAGGTCAGCTCCTGTCTGGGCAGCTGGAGCGGGGGTGAGTGGTGGACGGGACGGGGCAAGGCCAGGGAAGCTGGCGGTGGGTCTGCAGGGCTGGAGCTCTGGGCTGCGTCTAAGGCAGAGAGGACATGCTGAGCGTGGGAGCGTGAGGAAGTCCCCAGTGAGATAGGAAGGAGGTTGGTTCCCACCAAAGCCACCCCTCGGCCTTCTCCTGCACCCAGGACCGCCCTCAGCACCAAGCCACCCCTGGGCGTGTGACCTTGGCCAGGCCTGCAGCCCCAGCACTGCCTCCCTCGGGCAGCAGGAGCCGCCAGCCTGAGCTGGGGCCCACCCACGACTGCCCACCCCGGGAGCGCTGGCCTCCGCTGCCAAGGGGCCCCAGCCGCCCTGGAAGACCTCGGGCTGGGTTTAGCAGGCGCAGGCCTCAGAACCAGCCGCAGGGCGAGGCCGCCACGCCAGGTGCGCCCCGCGCTCGTTAGGCCGCGGTGCTCGGCCCAGGCTCTCAGTGTCTTTCTGAGAATCCCTGAAGAAGAAAGAAATCAAAGGCTGGGGATTGAAAAACAAGGATGAGGAGATATAAAACAAGATTTCTATCTGAATAATTTCCTCTAATTGCTGGTAAGAGACATTAATTTTCCTTTTGAAGCTCCCCGCGGCCCCGGGCGCCTTGGGACGTGCCAAGATGGCAGCCCGTCTAGCCGGATTATCTCACCGCCCGCCTGCAGGGCTGGCACCCGGCCACTGCGGGGGCAGGCTGGCGGCGGGCTGGGTGGTGCTCGGCTCCCGTGGGGGGGGCTCAGGGTGGGAGGAAGTAGCTCTTGATCTGGTGCCTCGAGGATGCACGCAAAGGCCTTTGGAGCATCGTGGCCTGGCAGGGCTCCTGGCCTCGCTCTCCACCCTGGGATGGACACAGGAGTGACCCTACCACCAGAGGCCTGGGCCCCTCTTCTTTGCTGTGGAACCACTGGGATTTGCACACACAGGGCCTTCCCTCATCTTTCCCACCCGTGACCACGGCCCCCACAGAGGACAGACCCAGGTGCGGCCGGCAAGGGTAGGGCCAGTGTGTGAGAGGCCCCCGCGAGCATGCACCTGTCCACAGCTCTTGCAGCTTCCCCAGGGAAGTAGCTCTCATCATTCTCCCCATTGTACAGACGACAGCACTGAGGTTCAAGGTACGAACTGGTCTCACTGTAAGAGGGAAGCTGAATTGAGCTTCTGTCTCCAAGCCCAGGGCTCTTTCCGTCCTGCCCCCATCCTCAGATAGCTGTGGGCAGGAGCACAGGGGGAAGCTGGGTTCTTTAGCAGACAGTCACGACAGTCCTAACGTGTCCCCAGCTTGCACACCTGGTCTCTTCTCTAATTGTCCCTTATCCTGTTTCCTACATTGGGCCAAGCTAAAGGCCTTCTCTGGGTTCCCTCAGTGCTGGGCTTTCCCTCCCTCCTGGTGTCTCCTCCAGCCTGGGAGCATCTCAGGTCTGGGCCGTATCTAAGCCCACGTGACATTCTGTGCCCAGCCCAGGCCCCCTCCAGGGAGGCACACAGGGGATGCTGGGTAGAAGGGAGGCCCCACACTCCAAGACAGTGGTGTGGGGCATTCCAGCTGGTGATGGGACTCACATTGTCTTTTACCCTAAGAGGATTTTCCTTCCCCTTTGATCCTTTGCAATTTATGAAAAATAGAACGCATGTGTTTCCGATTAATTTCTACCAAAAAAGTCACGGAAATGTTGACTTTTAAAAAAGAGTCATTTTATGTGGAGGCTCCTTTCAGATTCCTTCAAGATTGCCTTTGCCCAGGAAGTTGAGTTTGGGGAGAAGAACGTCCATCCTGCCACCGACACAGGATTTGATGCTGTCACAAGAGCTGGCCCTGGTGAGCAGATGTCCTGGGGTGTTCCTACCTCACTTGCTTTCTTACCTGGCTCCCTACTGCCCTCAAGGTAAAGTCTGGCCTCCTTAGTCTGGCATTCAAGGCTTCCACAACCCAGCTCCCCTGGCCTCTCTGTCCCTAAGCACCCTAATATCCAGCCTTGCTGAACTTCCAGTTACTCCTGGAACATGCCAGTCTGTTCCTGTCTCTATCTCTTTGCACATACTGTTCCCTGTGCTGGGAATGCTCTCCCCTCACTTTTGCCACCCTACAAACTCCTACTCATCCTTCAGGACCCAGACCCAGTGCCTCCCCATCTGCTCCCCCAGACAGCCCCTGCTCTTACCTCAGCCTTCAAAGAGGTGAGTCCTTGTTTGACCCAAGAGGTCTGGACATGTCGCCTTTGGCCTGACCTGCGTGCACAAAGATGAAAGGCTGGCATGTCATGGTAAGAAGTCATAAAAGGAGAAAGACAAACCCTCCCCAAATGAAAGCCATGCATGGTGTTTATTTTTGGTATTTTATGGGGTGCTTTTGAAAATGGGAGCTGGAAAAAGAGAATTCCACCCGGGACAAGCAACAGATTTCACCCTTGGGGTGGGAGGAGGGAGAGAGGAGGAACAGTCTCTCTGATTCAGAGCTGACCTCTGGGTCCTGCCTGGATTCCAAAGGAGTAAGAGTTGCTGCCCCAGCCCAGAGCAGGTCACAGGCAGGATTTTAGATCTCAACAGAGCGTCCCACTGACTCCCACACACTCTACCCCCATGCCCACCCCACAAGTACTTTGTAGCTAACCTTGTAAGGCAGGCAGGATGAATATGACCCCATTTTACAGATGGGCAACCTGAGGCCTGGGAATGAAAGGGGTTGGCTTATAGCTAAATTAGCAGCCGGGCAAGGACCAGAAGCCAGGCATCTGCCCTACAGTTTAGGCTGATTCTTTCTAGTCCAGCTGTCTTCAGTCTTGGGAGAGGCAGCCCTGGGGTCTCCAGCCTCCCACCTTGATGGCAGAGGCTGCCATATTTGTCAATTTCCTCCTGCCACCCATGCCATCCTGGGCTTCCCGCCTCCCTCCTTCCCGTGACCTGCTGCTTCTGTGCTTGGAGATGGGGGCAGAGGATGCATGAGGAGTTCCAGCCATGACACCACGTGGCCTGACTAGGGTGGGCCAGCCCTGTAGACAAGGGAGACCATCATCTGCTGGATGGCCTCTTCCCTGCCCAGCCCTCGCCCACCACCTCCCCACACCCACAAGAGCTGGGGAAATCACAGAGGGCTTCCTGCAGGCGGGGCCCAGCTGTGGACAGGAGCCATCCTCTCGAGGAGTGGAAGCCTGAAACCACAACAGAGGCTGGGAGAGGCCATGGGGTGCTGTTAGGTGTCAGCCCAAGTGAGGAGAGAGAGCTCAGCCCGTAGGAGTATGCATGGCTTCGTGGAAAACGGGGTGGCCTTGGATGAGCCCCACTTCCTGAGAGCCTATTAGAAACCTGGCTCTGGCCCCTTAGTAGCCGCCACAGCTACCTGATTTGCTTCCATTGATAGAGAAGAAAACCGGGAAGGCTGGAGAGAATCAGGGACTCACCTGGGGGCGCACAGCAAGTCCATAGCAGATCTAGGATTTGACCCACAGCTGTCTGACTGCAGAGCCTACGCCCTGACCCTTACCGCAGTGGGAACATCCCACGTCCCTCCCCATGGGCCACGGTTGGGCGAGAGGTTGCTGAACTGGCCCAAAGAGGCAGCCCCGGTGTGTGGCCTTGTGCTGCCCAGCCAGGCCCCCCGGGAAGCATGAAGGTGAATGCTCTGGCCACGAGGTGTGACCACCGTGCGCCACTTTGGAAGGAGGCTGGGCGTAATCCTCCATTGGCCAATCCGCTTCAGAATCATCTCTGACATCTTGAGGCCCTGCTCGAGCCCTTCCTTGCCCTCCCTATGGACTGCGTTTAATTGAACACTCACAGTGACTCTGGCTGGAGCCTAAATGCTCACCATTTAACCCAGAAGCTTCTCTATTTCCCAGCATCCTTTGTGATTAGCCTGGGGCCATGTGACTAGTTCCAGCCAGTGGGATGTGAGCAAAGGTGACTGCTCATTTCCGGGTTGTAGCAGTCATGAGCCGATCCTCACTCCAACTCTCTCCTGCTGCAGAGATCTCAGAGGGACGCTTGCTCCAGATAAGAAAGCTGTAAGGTCGAGGAAACCTGCCACATCAGACTGCTGGGACGAAAATTAAACCTTTATTAAGCAATTGTGGTTTGGGGCTTCCTCTGATGTAACTTACCTGAGTATTATCACCCCTGAGTATTAATCCAACCCTGGGAAATAGGGAACATTTTCTACCTCCTGCAGACTGAGGCCCAGAGAAGGGACTTGGCTGTCTCTGAGTCCCAGAAACACTTCAGTCCGCCGCGCTTGACTCCAAACCCTGACAGGTTTCCCAGCTGCTTGCACTGTTGGCTTGTTGAAAACAAACAGCCTGCGGGGGCCCAGGCCGAGCAGAGAACAGAAGTCCAGCGGCGGCCACAGCCTGCTTCCATACTTGCATGTTGCTGAAGCCCGACCAGGCTCGTGTAACCCATGATGTGTGGGGCGGGGGTGGCTCAGAGAAGCACGAGGGAGACCTAATGCTGCGCAGACACCGGGCCCCCCAGGACGGCGTAGGATGCGTGGCGGCCACATGATGGATGCGCGTGGGGTTGGCTGTAGGACGCCCCACCTGCGGCATGATGGGTGGCAGGTAGGGGCCACCAGGACCCAGAAGGCAGAGATAGGGCCTGATTTACAGGCATCAGGGAAGAAAACGCAGCCAAGATTTATGGGGGCTCAAGTGACTCGTTGGAGCTGAGTTTATTATCCATCATGTGCATCTGAATGTGTATTTATGGCTTTCCAAATGATCCTGTCTCGCTGAAAATTATGTCCAAAGAACATCAACAGCAATTAATCTGCGTTGAGAAGGGCTGATCTGGAGTGGAGTTCAAGGCCCCTCCTGGTCTCCCAGGGATGCTGGGGGCTGGTCCCATCTGTGTGTGCTTAAGTTCGGGAAGCGGGCACTGGCCAGCAGATGCTGTGAGCCGAGCTCTCACGGCACCCAGCATGCAGAGATGACCATGTCCCCCGGGGCTCTGCTGGCACCCCATTGTGCCAGGAGCTCTGCTAAGTGCTAGAGCTCCCAGAGAGAGGGTGAGAATACTAGCTCTGTCACCTGACTGCTGAGTGACCCTGGGCAAGCCACTGAACCTCTCTGAGCCACAGTTTCTTCTTCGAGAAATTAGAAGTTGCAGCAATGGTGACCTCAGAGAGTAATTCTCAGGCATACAAGATACTGCCTGCAAAGCGCTTAGCGCTGCCTGGCGTTCAGTGGGTGCCCATAAATGGTTGTTTTCTGTTATCATCATGATTATTACCCAAGCATCATATGTAATGTTTGGCACAACCTGACCACCAAACAAAACCAAACTAGACAAATTTCTGGCTGAAGTCCCATTCGGGAGAAGAAGGACCACTTAATAGGCCCCAGCCAATCAGATAACCACCTAAAAGTGGGTTTTATCTTGGAACTGTATGAATACATGAAAGAACTGGTTGTGAATGGCTTAACCTGCTCAGGTCCCAGACCTGCAGATACCTTTACGAAACCCCGGACTCGGGCATCATTGAAGGCGAGAGTTGCCGGTACACACCAGTGTGACTGTCTCTTCTCTGTGTCAGCCAACAGCAGCCACCCAAAACACTCAAAGAACCCCTCCTGCTCCCCTGGCCATCACCCCTTCCCACCAGGACCCCTTGATTAAGGGGTGTTCTAGTTTGGATTGCCCCCAAAGTGGAACCCAAGATGAGGTCTCAGGAGTTGGGAGTTTGGGAGGCATCTCAGGAAACAGACAGAAGGAACAGAGAGTGTGAATGGGAAGGAAGAAAGGCCTATGTCAGGGTGTATTATCGTGGTCACTGCTCTTTGCAAAGGGGACTTGGTTGGGAAGGGACCTCTCGGGAGAGTAGAGAATGTCTCCCAGAACTGTCCCTCTGCAGGAAGAAGCCTGGAGCATTTGGCCACCAGCTCCTGTGCCCCTCTGTGTATTTCCCCAGCGGGTACAACTCCCTCACAATTGCGGGCAGAGTTTGCTCATAGACTGAACAGACCCAGTTGTTGGTAAGGACCCTAAGCCAGAGGGGAAAGACATCTGTCCCATGCTTGATGCGGGACACTCTGCGGGCCTGAGAGTGACTGTGACAGTCCACCACAGCTGCTGAAATCAGAGGGAAGCTGAAGGAAGTGACCTTGAAATGAAGTGACACCAAAAGTACCTGCTGCGGTCAACCCCTGTGCCACTGGGTTCCACGTGTGCCCACCTTCAGTCCACTGTGGCACAGAGGCAGTGGACAGGCATAATCTATAAAGAGACTTGATCCAGAGATGTATTATAACAAGCTGTGTGCCCTCCTGAGTCCATAATCGACACCGGCCATCTGCCCCCTCCAGAACCCACAAGAGATTTCCTTCATCTGTGGCCAGCACTTCAGCTGGTCTAGGTCTCTTGCCTGCTGGGGCGACCCATGCCCTCATCCCTACGAACCCCCAGGCCTTGGTTCCCTTGCTTTGGCAGGCACGGCCGCTACCTGTTCACTGTCATCACCAGGCACGAATGCGCCAAGAGACGTCCCGGTGAAACGCCATGTTCCAGACAGACTCCTCCCTGCCGCCACTGTGTAGCAGCAACCCAGACCCCCCACTATAACCCATAGCTGCCTCTGTTAGTGTGGCAGCTCCTTCCTTTGTCTTCTGTTCCACCTGCATAGGAGCCCGAGTGACAGGTGACGTTCATCCCTGCAGGTTCAGTGGCACTTTAGTAGGTGTTCTAATGGAAGTGTTTCCCTAGCAACTGGGAACAGGGCCCCAGGTCTGATGCTGCACAAATTCCATTTGGGTCGCTGGGGGTGACTTGTGAGGGGTCAGTCCTTGCTTTTGGAACCTCCGAATTCTAGCTATTGGGATCAGCCTATCAACAGTTGGTTCGAGGTGTACGCCACATGTGGAGGGCAGCTTGTAGCCATAATTTTGTAAAAATGTTCTATATTTTATAATGATTTGACTTCTTGGGGCCTTACTAATCCTGGAGAGACTGCTTCTCCCAGAGCTCGCTAATTCCTAGAGATAGTAAACAACTTGGCGGCCTGCGAGCGAGCGCCAGCACGCCTTTGGCATGCAATCCAACCAATCCAGATGCCTCCTCCCTCTGGATTTTGTACTCCGGGAGGCGATGCTGCTCTGCCCCAGTCATCTCGGGGCCAGACATCAGATAACTAGGAGCAGCCCCCACCCCCTAAATAACTGCTAGGGTGCTGAAATTATTCAAACCAGCCAATCCCAGACCTGGTGGGCCATACCCCACCTTACCCATTCCCTCCTGAGAAAACCACAATAAAGGCTCTTGCTCAGGTGTTCCCCTCGCCCTCCACCTCCCGACGACCCGGTCCCTCCCCGTGTGTGCCTCCCGTTTCTAAGGATGTGTCTTTGTCTCCTGATCTGTTGGACTCACAGATTGATTAAAACAAATCCCAGGTACATTTTAATACAAGCTCCCAACTCCACAGGGAAAACTCAGATTGGCTCCTTAGCTGAGGATTTAGCAGGCCACAGCAAGGGTCACTCAAGCTGGCTGTGTCCAGGTGGCGTGGTAGTTGGTAAGACTCACGGATCCCATCTTCTGTGTTGTATCCATTGTGCCCCCTTTGCTGTAAAATGGGTCTCTTGGTCCGAGGCAGGGTTGTGCAGGATTCTTGATTGGGGAATCGATTACTATGTAAGCGGGTGTATGGTGCTGGCAGGGGTGTGCAGCCAGGGAGGGCAAACACATATCTGGAGTAGGTGACACTTATGAGAATGCAACATTGCCCCTCCACAGTGCAATGGATCTAAGTAAATGAGTTGCCACCAAGGGTTGGACTGACCTATCTCTGCCTGAACTGGCATATGGAATTGTCCGTGTGTCTCTATGTCCTTGTGTCTTTGCATGGTGTTTTTATAAGGACACCAATCATTGGATAGAAGTCAAACCCTAATCCAGTATGACCTCATCTAATCTCGCTTACATCTGCAAAGACCCTATTTCCAAATAAGGTAATAATCACAGATAATGGGGTGTAAGACTTTAACATACCTTTTGGGGAGACACAATTCAACCCACAGCAGACTCCCACCTCTCACCATGTGAGAAATTATCTCTAAATAGATTATAGACGTATACATAAGAGCTGAAACTATAAAACCCTTAGAAGAAAACATAGGTGTAAATCTTTTTGACCTTGGATTAGGCAATGGATTCTTTGATGTGACACCTCAAGCACAGGCAATAAAACAAAAATTAGATAAACTGGAGTTTCTCAAAAATAAAAACTTTTGTGCATTAAAGGACACTATCAAAGAATGAAAAGTCAACTCAAAGAATGGGAGAAAATATTTGCAAATCATATACTGGATAAGGAACTCTGTATCTAGAATATACAAAGAACTCTTACAACTCAACAGTAAAAATGCAAATTTACCAATTTAAAATTCAGCCCACAAAATGCCTAATCCAAGGCCACAGAGATTTACACGTATGTTTCCTTTTAAGGGTTTTATAGTTTTAGCTCTTACGTTTAGGTCTATAATCTATTTGAGTTCATTTTTTTTATATGGTGGGAGGTAAGGGTCTGTTGTAGGCAAAGGATTTTACTAGACGTTTCTTCAAAGATATATAATGGCCAATAAGCACATGAAAATATGCTCAGCATCATTAGTCATTAGGAAAATGCAAATCAAAACCACAGTGAGATACCACTTCACATCCACTAGGATGGTTATAATAAAAACAAAGCAAGTGTCGATGAGGATGTAGAAGAACCAGAAAGGAGAATGTAGTGAGCTAGAGCTAGTTATAACCTTGGTTCTTCTATATCCCACCCAAACCTTTAAAAATAATCTCCTTGATATAAAATCTTCCTCAAATTAACCTAATCTAAGTGTGCCATGTGTTTCATGTTGGAGCCCCAAATGACTCAGGTCCTTTTATACCCCAGCCTTTATTGCAGTGAGGTTGGGGTCACATGACTAGTGCTGACCAATGGACTGTGAGCAGAGATGACTGCATATCTCCCACAGAGCCTCCTCCATCCCAGTCTTTCCTGCTAGGATTACAGGCGTGAGCACTGCACCTGGCTTTTTTTTTTTTTTTATTCTCTTTTCTCCTTTCCTTCCTTTCTTCATACCTTCCTTCCTCTTTCTTTGTTTTCTCTAATTTTCTTGTTCTCTCTCTCTCTCTCCCCCTTTCTTTCTTTCTCTATTTTTCTATCTTTCTCTGTTCAGTTTTCCCTTGTTCCTGCTGATAACGAGCCTTACAATTTTCTTCCAAAGAATTCTCTTTCTGCTTTACCCAGCCAGCCAGAGTGGGTTTCTACTGCCAACAGCTAAGAACCCCAACTGATATACTATTTTCCACTTAATATTATATCACAGACATATTTCCATGCCATTAAAAAGTATTCAAAATATTGTTTTAATGACTGTACAGTATTTCATCATATTTATGTACCATAATTTATTTAACCATGCCCAAGTGTTTGAGTAAATTATAAATTTCTGTTAAATACTTGCAATGAATATTACTGTATTCACAATTTGAACTTAAATCCTGCACATCTCCTTAGGATGTCTTAGCAGTGTGAGTACCAGGTTAATAGTATGAACATTTTAAAAGTTCTTGTGGCATAAAGTGAATTTTTTTTTCTAGGAATTTTATCCCAATTTTTACCTTCACATGTAAGATGAATAAGAAACTCAATTTCACTCCACTCAACAAGATTGGGTGCTGAAATTTTAAACATTCTTTGAGAATCTGGTAGGGGAAAATCTCATTGGTGTTTTAATGAGCAGTTCTTTGATTACCAATAAAGCTGAATATTTTTAAATGTTTATTGCATAATTTTATTTCTTCTTTTGAATATTTCTTATTGACTGTTTTTCTATTGGAATATACATTTTATTGATTTGTAATTACTTTTTATATATGAGAGGTATTAACCCTTGGTCATATTTGTTGCAACTATTTTATACTTGTTTGTAGTTTCCCAATAAATTTAACTAAATTGTTTTTTAAAACACAAAGAGATTTAAATTTTACGCATTAAGTTTCTGTCTTAATCGTCATTGTTTTTTCTATTGCTTTTATGTTTAAAAAAGTCATTACTCACCCCCAAGGGAAATATTTGTCTTTTTTTTATGATTTCCCTTTTTACATTTAATTCTCTAAATCCTCTAGAATTCGTATTGATATACGGTGTGAAGGAAAGAGCTAATTTTATTTCTTTCCAAATAGCTAACCAAATGTCCCGGCATCATTTATTGAATAATCTGTCCCTTCCCCACAGATTTGCAATGCCACCTCAGTAAGCTGAGATGTGGAGATCACCATGGCAACGGGGCTACATTAAAAGCATCTGTGCTCACAAAGTGGAGGGCTGGTGCCTGGCAGAGTTCAGTCTGGTCTCACTGCACATCTTCCCTAATTAAGATGCACCTTTTGGTTTTGTCTTTTTTTAAAAAAAAAAAAAATTGTTCCCTTTATAGCCACGATGCAGAAGAATAACTAAGGCCAGGGTCCTGTCATGCCCAATCTGGATCTGCCAGGGTGATGGAAGTGTGGGAGGGCCGTGGGCAACGAGGGAGAAAGTGGACAGTGATTTGCCCCTGAGAACCTGGAAAGACATCCCCAAAGTCCTTGAATAGCTGGAGGGTGGGTGTGGGATGGTCATGTTTGAAAATGCAGCTCTAATGTAAAACAAAGCAGCAACTGCTCAGCAGGAGCCTAGCTGGGGACCCTAAGTGTCCCTTTTCTTCCTGGAGTGGCAGCTTCTGCCATCAACAGGCAAAAAACAACAACAACAACAAAAAACCCCTACCTCTCGCCTTGAGGCTTCTGGCGTTAGTTGCTCGGAACCCTCCTTCCTTATCAGGTATCTGTGTCCAGGCCTGGCACAGACAAGACCAGAGCCAGCCTTTGTTTTCCCATAAGGAGAAGAAGGCTACAGACTGTGTGTTTGTATTCTGCTAAAATTCCTATGTTGAAGCTTGCATCCCCAGTGTGATGGTATTTGGAGGTGGGACCTTTGGGAGGAGATTAGGTTTAGATGAAGTCATGAGAGTACAGCCCTAATGTTGGGATTAATGTCCTTGTAAGAAGAGGCACAACAGAGCTTTCTTCCTCTCTTTCCCCACCATGTGAGGACACGGTAAGAAGGTGGCTGTCTGCAAACCAGAAAGAGAGCCCTCACCAGGCACCGGATCTGCTGGCACCTCGATCTTGGACTTCCCAGCCTCTAGAGCTGTGAGACATGTTGCTCCTCCCACCCCAGTCTATGGTATCATTGTGATAGCAGCCCACGATGCTGAGATGCCTGCCTTTTGGGAGATCTCAGGGAGCCTCTTGCTGGGTCTGGGGACACACTGAAGATGCTTGACAACCAGTTTGAATATTGGGTGACTGCAAAGCCACCTGCTGCAGGGGGAGAGTCAGTGAAAGGTCATGGCAAGCCACGGTGGGAAGAAGCAGAAGTTGTGAACAGACAGAAGTTACGAGTCCAGAGACAGAATGACAGATTGCCAGGAGAGGAGGGATGGACACACAGAACGCAGAGCCCGTGGGGATCAGCAACTTCCTCCTGAAGCTAACTTAGCTCCAATTCTGCTCCTTTGGTGTCTACCCCTCCTCCAGCCCCTGTCCTTGAGGATATCCGTGTAGCCTTGCAATGAGCCACACTCCTGCATCTCCCCCAGCCCCTCCCTGGAACACTTCCAACAGCTTCCAGTGCTTTTCCCCTTCTCACCCCAGCAGGCCTTTGGACGTGCTGGTGCTTCCCAGACTCGCCCTGTCTCCTCCTTCACCGGAGCAACTCCTACTGCGTCCCTCCCAGGAGAGGACTCCCTTTCCTCTGGTGGGCTGGGTGCTTCTCGCTGGGGTCATCTGTTTCCTGTCTTTCCTGTCTCCCTCGCTGTTGTCCTTGTCTTCTACTCCGTTAGAGGCAGAGGCTGGCCTGCCCCCTGTAGACTGACCTGTTCAATTGGCCTGGGCTGAGCGGGGCAGGTGTGGGGCAGAGCACGGGGTCATCTTCCATCTACCCTGCACTGCTGGGCAGTTGGCCTGGCACCAAGCCAGGGCCTGAGCGGTTAGCTGGCCCTGATGAGGCTATGTTCACCCTGAGGGATGGATCGAGATGGGCTGTCCCCTCTCCTACTGGGGGCTGCTGCATTCTCAGCACCCCCTGGGGTGCCAAGCCTGGAGTGCCCAGGAGTGTTTGCAAATGCAAGACAGTAAATACCCCGTGGTGTGCATAGGCTGTAGCTGACCCTGTGCATGAAGACATCTTGGAGAGGGTGTGGCCATGCCAACTCCTGTTGTGATTCTTGGGGAGTGGACAGCATTTGGCAGAAACCCTCAGACTACAAAGCCCAGACCCTGTAGTATATTGATGTAAGACCAGAGAGAGTGTGGCCTCTCAACGTCACACAGCCAGCAAGGCGCTGCATTAGGACTGGGCCCTGCAGGCAAGCCCTGGGTGCAGGGAGGGCACGCTCACCAGCTCTCGCCCCTGCCCCAAGTCAGCTGCTCGGTAAGGTTCTGCTGAGATGGTCCCCTGAAGGTGGAGACTCTAGAACAAACCCAAGGGCATCCTTTAGGGACAGGTGTTGGTACCTGAGATCAGCGCTTCCACCCTGTGCTGTGAATGGCCCCAGGTGGACTCAGATGTTGACCTTTGGAGGCTGCCAGGGTAGTGCCACTGTGGCCCTGTGTGACAAGGCGTGGTGTGGCATGGCATGTCTCCTACTCCTATGTAAGTAATACATTCTTCTTCCAATGGCCTTACCTCTGTGTTGTCACCCAGATGCCCCCATAAACTGAGACCCTGCGGGGACCAGTGAGGCAGTAATCCGGCCTCATGGCTGGCGTCCTAGTTCACCCACGGTGCTGGCACCACTGGAGTTCTTGTGCCAGAATCCCCAGAGCGGGAGAACAGGACTTGGGGGAGGAAGGTGAGAAACCCTGTGCCCAAGTCCTACGGTTGGGCTGAGACTTTCAGGACATGCTGATCCGACAGAAAGATTTTCAGAGCTGCCGGGGGCCTTGCTGGTCACTGTGGTGGGTAAGAGTGGAGGCTCCTACTCAGCTGTGAAGAGAAACGAAGCACTGACACACGCTGCAACACGGACGAGCCATGAAAGCCTTATGCTAAGTGGAAGGAGCCGTCACAGAAGGCCACATGTTGTATGATTCCACTTCTATGACATGTCTAGAACAGAGACAGAAGACAGACTGGTGGTCGTGTCGGGTTGGGGAGATGGCAGGATTCCGTTAGTATCACGAAAGGGTGCAGGGGTTTTGGGGGATGATGAAAGTGCTCTAAAATCGACTGTGGAAGAGACACAGAAGGAGGAGGCCACACAAATTGCAGCCACAAGCCGAGGGATGCTTGGGGCCACCTGAAGCTGGAAAAGGCCAGGACTGGCTTTTCCCGGAGCCTGCAGAGGGAGCCCGGCCCCATCGGCACCTTGACGCTGGAGAAAAAGCCTCTGTCGTAAGCCCCCAGATGTGTGGTCGCGTCTTACTGCAACCTAAGAGCTTACAGTTTCTTGTCACTTTTAGCACAGTCACTCAGCCTGTGGTGTCAGAGCCAGGGCTGTTGTCGCACATTGTCACTCGGCACCTGTATTAGATCTCTCCAGAGACATGGAACCAACGGGGTGTGTGTGTGTGTGTGTGTGCGTACATACACACATATACAGGGTGGGGGAGAGAGATTTATTAAATAAGAGGAAGTGGCTCACACAGTGAGGAGGTTGAGAGGTGCCAATATCTGCGGTTGGCAAGCCCGTGACCCAAGAGAGCTGATGATATAAGTTCTGGTCCAAAAGCCAGCAGGCTCAAGACCCAGCCAGAGACAACATCTCAGTTGGAGTCCAAAGGCAGGAAAAAGCCTACGTCCCAGTTCAAGCTGTCAGGCAGGAATTCCCTTCCAGCCCACCTTTTTGTTCTATTCGGTGGATTAGATGAGGCCACCCAGTTGGACACCAGCCTTCTTGAGTCCACCCATTCAAATGCTAACCTCACGCAGACACACCGGATTCATGGTTGACTAAACGTCTGGGCACCCCATGGCCCAGTCAAGTTGGCACATAGAGCTAATCGCACAGGCCTCTTCGTTTCGTTTAGTCTTAGTCTTGAATCGAAACAGCATCGACCCAGGTATCTGAGGGTCTGGAGGCAGGTTCTGTGACGAGCACACAGAGAACGGTTGTCACTCGCCCAGGCCACACACCCATCAGCTGTGCTGGGACGTGTGCCCCCGGCCATCTCCTTCGGGACACACCGACTCATCAGGTTTACCAGCCCCTGCCTGAAAAAGTATTTAATTTGCCTTTTACAACACACCGATGGCAAGTTAATTAACTGGCAATTGCAAGTTATAGGTGGCATTAGAATTTATTAATAACATTGGAAATAAATCGCCCTGGAATTCAGTTAATTGAAAACCTCATGAAATTCTCTTTTTATAATCCATAAAACAGGCCTTAGAGGCAGGTTGGGACTGCAGGTGTGGGGAGTGGGGAGGGGGCTTCTGTTCTCACGTGGGCCAGCCTGGGCTCCCGCCCTGCTCACACCCTTGTCACTGCCCCGGGGGCTGGCCAGGGGCCCCCCTCCCACTGTGAATGTCCTGCCCTGTGCCAGGGTTCGCTGTGGCGATGCCTCTGCACCGCACCGGGCCCAGAGCTGGGTGCTGGGGCTGCAGATGTGACCCCGCACACAGGACACTCATAGCCAACAGGGTGAAGATGGAGCAGTGGGGTCACCCTTTAGATCCAGGGGGTGAGGGCTGGAGCTGGAGGACCCCAGTGGTAACTTGACTGCCCCTGGCTGGGGCCCAGGGCTACAGTCAGGGTGTTCCTGCCACTCTAGTGGGACAGTTGCCCCTTGTGGGTCTTTGGGACATGCCAGGGACAGCCTGAGAAGAGCATGTGCTACTGGGGGCTCCGTCCCACATTGTGCAAGGGAGAGGAGGCCGAGGCGGGGCTCTGCCCCAGCCTGAAGTCTCACTCTGCCTCGGGGCTCAGCTGGGCTGAGGGGGTGAGGACAAGAGGGTCCCACAGAGTCATAGGCCAGGGCCTTGGGGGCAATGAAGACCATGGCTGGATTCAGCTCTGGACCCCAGGGCAGGGGGCCCGGAAGAGAATGGGATACTGAAGTGATGTCAGCTCCTTCTCTGCCACACACGGGCACATGCATGCACACGTGCACATGAGTGTGCGCACTGTAGTAGATGTGACAGTGCACATGTGCACACACACATACTCAAGTACACACGTGCACACACACTGGTAATACATGTGCACACGTGCACGTGCACACGCACGTACCGCAGGGCCTGGAGCCGGTTGGTGTTGGAGAAGAAACACCGAGCACAGGACGGGGCGTGCAGGAGGCGGCACTGCGGAGGGAGGCGGCCGCGCCCTGCAGGTGGTGCCCTGCAGTGGGTGACCGGAGGGTGCAGAGCAGAGGGGACTGGAGGAAGTGAGGGACAGAGCAGCCGGGCTGGGCAAGAGGGGTGGGGTGGGGCGGGGTGGGGTGAGAAATGAGGGGGCGCAGTGTTAATTCTCCCTCCTCAGCCCCATGGGTGGCTGGGCAGGTACTCCAGGGGGAGCTCAGGGCTGTCTAGACAGTGACAGGTCCGGCCAGCCCTGTTCTTACTCTGGCGCTCAGAGCTCAGCTGTGCCAGGAGAGGACCTGAGAGCCCCACCAGATGGGGCTGACCCTGGCACATCCCTTTCCCCAGGGCATGTGGGGACAGGAGCAGTCTGGGCAGAGGAAGCAGGCTGGGGCCCAGGCCCGTGGCATCCTAGCGGAGCTCTGGTGCTTTGCTTCGTATTCTGAGTCTCAGCCCTGGACACTGAGCTTGGAGGTGCAGGCAAGGGTGTCCCCACATGTGTGCAAAGGCCCACGTGGTGCAGGACAGAACAAGAGGGGCCCGGCCTCTCTCCTTGGCTGCAGGGGTCAGAGGAGCTGAGGCGTCTCAGGAGTTTATACAAAGCCAAGAGCTGGGGTCCCCTTGGGGCTGTAAGTGCCCGAAGGCGCCCAGGCCCTTTCCCCAGCAGCCCTCCCGTGTCCTGCAGGTACTTAGCGCCACTGTGTGCCTGGGGAGCGAGCACCCACAGGCTGGGCAGGTGGGGCCAGCAGTGAGCAAACCTCCTGGCCGACTCTTTGGGCCAGAGCTGCTGCGTGTGCAGCCGGGATGGGGCTCCGATGACAGCAGCAGGTGGCACAGCCCAGGCTAGGGCCACGAACAGAGAGACACTGAAGATTCCTGAGCAGTGGAGGAGCGCAGCCAGGCTTGCATTTCACAGAGATCATTCTACTGGCCAGACTGTGAGACCCTGCCTCCTCTGCTGTCCCTCAGGGGTCAATTTCCTCCCCTTCCCGAGTTGGGGTCCTTCAACGTCATGCACCTGGCAGCTGCTTCAGTGTCCTGGGAGAATTCTCTCCGCACCCACCCCAGTCTGCTCTGCTCCCCGTCTGGCTCCAGCCTGTGCTCACACCTGCCTGCCACAGTGCCGTCCTGGGTTTTGGTTTGTGTGAACGCCACTCTGTCTTCCAGAACGGCTCGCTGGTGGCGAAGCAGGTGCTTAATCCCTGCAAAGGCCACCCAGGACTCAGTGTGTCATCGTAGGCTTGTCATCAGAGCATATGGGTATGGGCCTCCTTGGGGTCCCAGGGGTGGGGGGGAGTGTGTCGCTGACCCCACACCTGAGCAGGCCAGAGCCCCGAGGCCTCCCCAAGTCACCCCCTCTTCCTGCAGAACTGGGGCCAGGCCCAGCTTGGACACAGTGGGTGGGAGGTGGGGCACCCTCTGAGGGGCTCCCCTGGCTGCTCTCACCCTCCTTGCACCCCCGGGAGCTCCTACAGGCAGAGCTGGACCTCCCTGCCTCTGAGGCCTTGTGTCAGCCCTGGGCCTGGCCAAAGCTGCCCGAGGGCTTCCCGGCACCCGGCTACGGGACACAGCCCAGCCTCGGGCAACACTGCCGCCACACAGACAGACCTACAGTGGGGAGAGCACCTTTATTGTCAGATACGGCAACAGCGCGACAGGCTGGTGGTGCCGGTCAGAGGTCCCGCCGCCTCTGGCCTCCCCTCCCAGGAGGGGCCATTGGGCGTTGAGGGCTGGGAGAGGTGACCAGGGCCCAGAGGGACCAGGCCACAGCCTCCCAGGAGCACCAAGAGCGCCAGGGACAGTCACTCCTGCCATGAGGGGAGACGTGCCCCAGGGTGGCGCCAGCACCTTTGATTCTCTGAGTTTGCTGCTATCACTGAGTGCCGGGTCCTGGCCCGGCAGGAGGGTGACACCAGGGCCCAGCCGGTCACAGGAGGGCTGTGGTCTGAGCCAGCAGGCAGACCCTGAAGGTTTCCCAGGGAGGCTGGGAGGGGCCTGGGCTGTGAGTCCCACCCTGAGGGACATTTCCATGAAGTACCCCCTCCTCTGGCTCGGGGGTGGGCTCAGTGAGCCTGCGAGGTCACAGTGGGGGATGCCAACCTGGTCTGGGGGCCCTGCACTCCCAGTGCTGCTCTGTCACGGTCCCCAAGTCCATATGACCTGCAGTGGTGTATTCAGGGTTTCCCTGGCCTCTGAGAGCAGCTACAGGCCAGGCTGCCCCAGCCCGAGGAGCAGACCCCAAACTCTGGGGAGGGGGCCGACAAAGAGAGGCCCTGTGGTCTCGGACTCAGATGTGCTGTGCAGGGCCCCGCCATCCCCTCAGCTGGCCCTGTGCCCTCCCTTCTGAGTTTCCTCATGAAGACGGGAAACCGGCATTGCTGAGAACACCCGGCTTCAGGAGCTGAGGACCCTGGGTTCAAATCCTGCTCCAGCCATCCATGAGCCGGTGGCCGCGGGTGGGTAATTTGTATCCTCCGAGCCTTGGTCCTCCGTGTAAAGTGAGGATAATAAGCCTACCTCCTAAGGGTTAAATGAGACGACATAGGGAAAGCTCCCTGGACAGGCCCAGATGTCGCAGGGACTCAGTAAATGAAGAGTATTAGGATTCTTCTCACACCCACCCCCAGCCCACCCAGACTCCGTGCCCAGCAGGGAGTGGGGGATGGGGGAGGATGGGCCTCTGCCGAGGTCGCTGGTCCCCTCCAGACCCTGCCCCTGGAGGTGCCATCTGTCCCATGGCCCTCAGGCCCCAGGAGCCAGTGTCCCCCACAGTGGTCCGTGTCTGCAGCCCAGGCCCCTGGGGCGCCTTCAGGAACCAGCAGCAGCGCAGGCCTCCGGGCCGTGTCTCCAGCCACAGCGGGGCTTATCCGGGGAGCTGGGCTCTCACTTCCTGCCACCGGCCTGCTCTGCGCTCTTCTGCCCGGGGTCGGGACCAAGCAGGGCAGCGAGGACGCCATCGGGGTAGGGGCCACCCCGCTTCATCTTGAGGTTGGCTCTCAGGCTGGCGTCCTGGCCCGAGCCCCCCTCGGGGGAGGCCAGGGGATCTGGAAGGAGAGCAGGGGTGCTCCAGACAGCCTGCGGGCACCCGGAGCACCTCTGCCCCCGGTCCCCGGCAGCGGAGAGGAGCCCTTGCCCAGCGCGGGCCAGGCAAAGCAGCAGCAGGCTTCGGGCCCTCACACTTTCGTTCGCTCGCCCATTCGCTCGTTCATCCGTGTCCATGCGCCCACCCACTCACCTGTCCCTTCCCCCATTCGCTCACCAGCCAGCCTCCTGAGCTCCAGCCCTGCAGAGGTGCCACTCGCCACCCTGCACGGGGGCTCCCGGTGGGACAGGGACAGACGTGGAAACCCCACCCCACCATGGAGTGGCAGGCCCCTTGGAGCACCGTGGGGACAGAGGAGGGCTCGGGGGAGGCTTTGCAGTGGCAGAGATCTCTGAGCTGGCCCTGGGTGAGAGTCAGAGCTCCCCGGGCAGAGGGCCTGGCCTGAGCAACAGCGTGGGGGCGTACAGGGGAGAGGAGGGAAGATCCCAGCTCGGTGGCCCCGGTCACTACTCACCGTGGATCCCGATCATGTGCTCCAGGATGAGGACTCGCTCTGCCAGGATCTTCAGGGCCTCTCGCAGCTGCTGCACCCCCTCGCCCTGGCGGGGAGGGAGGGTGGCTAGGGTCAGGGTGGACTACAGAGAGGGTTCAGGGCCATCCTGCTGCAGCCCCCGTCCCTGCCTCCTCCCACCTGTCCCCACCGTCACTGCAGATAGTGTCCCAGAGGCTGAGGTTCAGACCCATGTTCAAGACAAGGAGCCCAAAACACAGAGGGGACAGGCGATATCCCTAGTGCTACACAGCCTGGACGTGGCTGCCTGGCTGCTTCCCCTGGGCGCCCTGTTTCCAGAAAATACCCTAACGAGGGCAGAGCACCCAGCACAGGGCCTCAGTGGGGAGGTGTTTTCTTGTTTCCTCCCTGGGCTGCCCAGCCGAGAGCTCCCTGCCACGTTAATGCCGCAGAGCAGGCCGGGGACAGGCCAGGTGTGGCCGCACCAGGCAAGGAAGAGCAGCAGAGCCGCCGCCCCAGGCGGTGCTGGGGGCAGGCTGGCGCCGTGACGGAGCCTACGCTCCTGGGACCAAGGACTTTGTGCATGGAGACACGTGAATGAGCCAAGGCAGGGTGCTGACTTCTCAAGAAGACAGGCAGGTGTCAAGATCACTTTGGAAAGTGACGGTGGAGAGACAAGGCCACTGTCCCCAGATGGTGGCCCAGTCCTGGGAGGTGGCAGCAAAATGGTACCTTTTGCTGGTGTAACATGACAGATTTGTCTCACATTCAGATTAATTTAGCTCAAAACGAAACAAAAGGAAACCAAACAGCACCCTCCTGGGTCACAGGAGAGAGGTCTCCCCGCCAGGAGCCCAAGGGCAACGGGCAGCCAAGCCGTGCACGGCGTCTGGGACTGGGACGGAGTGGGGGGCTCCAAGCCCCTCTGTCAGGGACCCAGCCAAGCCTCACGTCCCTGAGTCACAGGTTGCTCTTCTTATGAAATGTGGGTGAGGAGGCTGTCACAGTAACCTCTCAGAGTCCCGTGGCGAGTGACACGTGTACCTGGGCTCAGGCCTCACCTTCGTCCTTGCTGCCTCCTGCACCACTTTGGCTGCCTGGGTTCCAGCCTCTTCCCCTTCTCTGGTCCTGCAAGGACCTCCCGGAGGTCCCCCTGCCCCAGCCTCGCCCCTCCAGCTGAGCAGGTGGCCCACCGAGCCCTGACACCCACCCCACCTGGGCACCCCCACCCAGCCACCTTCACCCCCAGCCTGCAGTCACTGTTGAAGGTGGTGTCTCCCTGACTGCACCATGAGCTTCCCAGGGCAGGGAGCCTCTGCGGGTCGGTACAGTCTGCGGGGCACCCCCTCCCCCTACGGCACTCTAGCACAGTTACCTCTGTGGCGGCCGCTTTCTCCCCCTCCTCCCCCTTCACGCCGGGCTCACCCTAGGAAGGAAGTCATGCAGTCAACACCTGGCACGGGGTGGGGACACCTCTCCACCCTCTCAGGGGCCTGCGGGGGAGTCAGGGGCAGGCTGGGCAGGCAGGGCCCAGAGGACACCTGCCCTGGGGTGAGCAGAGCAGGGGAGCCCATGGCCCCAGGACATGGGGAGGCACCTGGGTTCGGTTTTAGGGGCTTAATATGCTTCTGGGGAAGAAGAGGCTACTACTGTGTGACCTTGAGCAAGTCTCTACCTCTCTGTGCCTTCGTTTGCTCACCTCCAAAATGAGGGTAGTAATAGTACCTATCTCAGAGAATTACTAGGACGATTAAGGAAATTCACCTTGACAATGAGCTTAGACCATAGCCTGGCAGCTAGAAGTGCCATCGAAGTGGTCACCATGTTGTTACTGTCAGGAGACAGAAGCATGGGAAGGGCAGGATGAGGCTGACACTCCTGGGTCAAATTCTAGCTCTACTGTTGCCTCGCTGCGTGACTTTGGGCAAGTTACTTAACCTCTCTGAGCCGTAGCTGCTGGTTCTGGCAGATGGGGATAATAAAGCATGGTCTCGCTGGGTCACTGTGAAGTTTAAATATACTGTGGGGGGAAAAGTACCTCCACAGTGGCCGGCACGCAGTGGGTGCTCAGCAAGGATCTATTCCTCCTCCCATCCCCGCTCCACCTGGAGTAAGGCGTGGGCTCGAGGGAAGTGCCTGCGTCCTTGGCCTTGGAGGCAGGAGTTGAGACTCATAAATTCTTGTTTCCAAGAAGGGCAATTAGAGGCCAGCTGTCTAAGCCTCTGATTTCTGGGGGGTTCAGAGAAGGGAAGGGACTTTCCGGGTCACACAGCACAGTAACCTGTGGCCCCGGGCAACACAGCACATTAACTCAGGGCCCAGGTCACGGCAGCATCAGCCAGGGCTCCAGGTGCTCTGGAAGAGACTTAGGGCTCTCCTCACTTCCTGAGGTTGCTGCCCTCCGGCCTCCTCACCCCGACGGGAGCTATTTCAGGCCCTGCTCACACACTCCCGGGAGCCGGAGCCCAGGCAGGGCCACCCAGGACAGACCCCACCCACCGGGCACCCTGGGCGTGGCCCAGGCCCAACCGCATAGACAGACTTACAGACGGCCCCGCCACGGCCCGCTCTCCCGCCAGGCCCTGCAGAACAGACAAGCACGTGAGGTGCCGCCTGCGCCCGCCCATCTCCAGCCCCCGCCCCCCACTGGGCTCTGGGTCTGAGGAAGAGGATGGGAGGAGGGTGGCCTGGTGGGAACGGGAAGTTCAGACTCGAGGGCCTCCAGTCCCAGAGCCACCTGGGGCTGGTGTGTGGCCTTGGGCCTCAGCTGAGACTCAGTCTTCCCACCTGCAAAGTGGGGTTATGCCAAGTACGGCTGTCACATGGAGAAGGGGACAGTCAAGCACTTGGAGGGCACGAGTCCTGGTGATGGCCACGGTCCCTCCCTTATGTGCTGACACCAGCCTTGACGGTCCCCTGGAGCTGCAGGCCTGTGTCCGGCTGTCCCCTGACAGCTCCACCCAGGTGACCACTCCGCCTCTCCCCAAAGGGACCCCCGCCTGAAGCCTTCCCTTCTTGGGGAACGGCTCCCTGGTGCTCCCAGCTGGGCCTCACAGGCCCGAGGGAGTGAACCCAGAGCCTGCCTTCCCTCCTGCCAGGTGTCGCCGTCAGCCAGGCCCGTCCGGCCCACATTCTTCACTCTGCCCGGTCCACTGGGGCCTCCTGCTGGTCTCCAGCCTCCTTCCCTCTCCTGCCTTCCATCCCCCACGACAGCCGGGGGCCTTTTAAAGATGTAAATCCTCCCTGGAACTCAAGGGGCTCCCTCTCGGTTACAAGAGCCCACCCCAAGCTCCTTTGCTCACTCTCTGCCCCCAGGCCTTTGCATCTGCTCTCCCCACTGTCTGGGCCTGATGGGCCACACATCGGGAAAGGCAGAGCAAGGCTGGGGTCTAGACTGCCTCCCCCTACCCATGGGAGAGTCTCAGGGAGGGAGGAGGGGCCGAGGTGGACATCAAATGACCTGGTCCAGCTCTCCCCACACCCTCTGTGTGACCTCAGGCAGCACCTGGCCTCTCTGGGACTCGGTTAGCTCATCTATGAAATGGGGGTGCTGCTAACACCTCCCTGGCACGGAAGGAGTGGGCAGCAAGGGGCACTGCCACTAACAGAACCAGAACCCTATGCCTACCTTGCCCTCAAGCCACTCCAGAAATGGCAAAGTCCTCACCTGGGAGCCAGGTGCTCCTGGGGGTCCCGGGGGACCGCGCGGTCCTGGGGGACCTGTGGGCAGAGTCACAGTTGTTCACCCAGGGCCAGAGATGCCCACGGCCCCCATCAGCTCTGGGGGGCCATTCCCAGCCGCCTGTCCCCCAGCTGCCCTGGGCCTGTCCCTGGGCAGCAACTGAAGGTTTGCTGAATGAATAGTTGTGGGGCCACATGCTCCCCATGCCCCCAATCCTTGGATCCCAGAGCCCTCCCTCCACCCACCCCTCCCCATGGCTCCTGCTTCTC